>JADLZL010002700.1:0-55473 GCA_015844335.1 Chrysopogon serrulatus
CAGCAGTGATGGCGGTGGCCGGTGGTATCGCAGTTAGGCTAACGACTCCGACTCAAATTTAATGTCAGGTTGAAGTAGGCCTCGCGTTTTCCCGGGCGCGCGAAATTGCTGAAGCGCAGATGAGGCTTTGCTGACTTCAGCAACGCTACTGTACTGACATAGTGACATCAGCACAGATTTTCGTAAGAACAAAAAAAAAAACTTTCAGAAAAATATTATTTATTCCTATTGGCATAATGTAGAAATTGCTACGATGGATAAGATTAAAAAGTACATTAGCATGCACCAAAAAAAATATTAACTACAACAATAACCGTGGGTGAAAAATAACACGTTGTGTGGTAAATAAAAATATATAGCTGTCATGTATTAATTAAATCAGATTTGCATTAACCAAAAAAGAAGTTTTCTTTCACTAATGAATAAAAAATAACACGAGTAAAATTATGATAAATAAAAAACATACTACCATAAACCAAAAATAATATAGTGATGAACAAAACAAGAACAAGTTATCATCATGAATGAAAATCAGAATCATAGACGAAAACCAATAGAATTTTTCTGATGAAATAAGTATTTTCCTTGTATAAAAATAATCAGAAAAAGTCTAGATAGTCCCTTGACATATCCAGGTGGTCTATTAACCCATGAACTATAAAAACCGGGTATTATGCACAATAAACTTTGTAAAACCTTGCAAATAAACCCTAAAGTGGTATTGGAAGGTGGTTTTGTTGACATGGTAATCCATGCTGGCTGGTTTTGACGACGTGGCATCAAGCACTTATTTTTGTAAAAACCTTTATTGAAAACTCATATATGTATACTTTTACAAAATTATTTTTTAAAAAAAATCTATCATATGGTTTTTTATTTTTAAAATCAACCACTTAAAAGTTATTCATAATTTATATTTTTAATGTTTGACCCTAGTTTTGTTCAAAGCGATTTCTTTAAGTAACATGGAGGGGTAGTTGTTTTTAAGGGGCTTGTAACGCCCCCGCCCGCCGAGGCCAGTCCGCTTATATCGGCGCCTTTAATAAGACCAATACTACCTTTACAGACTAACACCAGTCTTTTTTGTGCACTTTGTCCTCACTCATGCGCATCTGGAAATGAATTCTCGGTCGGTCACCCATCCTGAAATTGCTCCAGGCCAAACACGCTTAACTCTGGAGTTCTTTCAAGATGAGCTTCCGGAAAAAAAGTTACAACTTGTTGGTACGAGTATCATATTAATCCTATTAAGCACTGGGCCGGGGTGTTACATCCTCACCCCATTAGGAGACCGACTGTAACACCTCTGGTGTTACGTTAATCTAAACCTGTCATGTCATCATCATCATCGCATGAGCATTCATGGTTAGAAAACCCTAATAAGTATAACTAAAATAAGTTTACAAGATTCTAGGGTTTGTTTGAGCTCTTTTATATTGCATGTGTATGTATACATCATTTAAATTCCATCCACATGTTTGCTTTTGTTTATAAAAGCAATCAACTAAAACCAATCTTGATGCTTGCAAGTGTTTGGCTAACCCTGTAAATTTGAATTTGGAATTCAAATCCCAAACCCTAGCTCAAGTGGCTAAGTGTGGGAAATAAATTTCATTTTCAATTTTGATGAGCTAACCATAATTAATTTTCTAAATAAAAGTTACCAAACTTTGGCACCATTTCAAAGTATGAACTTTGTACTTTGAAAGTGTGTCACTGGTTGGGTTTGAAAAGTACCACAACACCATTAATTAATTGCCCAAAGATCCAATTTGAAATTCTTCTTCAAAAGCTTAAAATTCAAAAAGTCTTTTGCCCCTTTTTCAATTTCATCTCAAAATATTCAAAATTTGGGAAAACCTTAAAAATATAGATTGTACATCTCTTTGAGCTCTACAAGTTTGGTATATAAAGTTTTTCAAGTTTTTGAATAAAATTTAAAGTAATTTCAAAAGTTCTTTAAATTGGAAATTGTCCCCTTTTGCATTTTAAACTCCAATTCAAAATCTATTTGGTTTCATGAAAAACTTTCTAAACAAAAGTTGTAGATCTTGGAAAATAGAACAACTTTTATTTTTGGAGATTTTCATTTTTTATTCAAATTTTGAAAGTAATTTTGGAATCCCAAAGGTTAGGGTTTTGTCCTCTTTTCAAATTTGAAATGCAAATTCAAAAATTATTTGGATTCTAATAAAACTACCTTAATAAAAGTTGTAGAGCATAAAAAGATGTACAATTCATATTTTTGGATATTTTCATGTGTAGTTCAACTTTTGGGAATAATTTTGAAAATAAAAGGCAAGGTGGCACCGCTACGATTGCATGAACAGGGGGGGACACCTCGTCGTGCCCATGCCGGCCGGTCGCCGCCGCCGTGGCGTTCTCGCGTTCGGCTTTTTTTCGCGCCGCCAACCACTTCACCGCCGTCGCGAAGCCACCACCACTGCCGAGCACCTCCCCGGCCTATAAAAGCCATGCGCCGGCCGTCGGCATCCCTTTTCTTCTTCCCTGCTCACCGCCGGCCGCCGCCCTTGAGTTGCCAAATTCACACCGCTCACTCCACCACCGATCCAATTCGATTGCACATAGCTTCGCCGTCTCCCTGCGCACGCGTTGAGCTGCTAACCGAGCCGTACGTGAGACCGCCTTTGGCTGGCGGTCCGCCGTCGTCTTCCTCGACCCCACGGTCATCGGCGTCGCTGTAAGCCCTCCGTCCCTCACCAGAGCTCCTCCGAGCGTTTCAAACTCAACCAACTGCCTTGCTAGCTTCGCCTTGACTCACTGAACAAGGTCGGCTCTTCCTTTTTACCAGCCGAGGCCTCAACGCGCCGGAACACCGGCTCGCCGTCGAGCTCACACCGCTGCAGCCGCTGCCACCACCGTCAAGCGTCCTCCGCCCATCCCCGACCTCGCCTCGCTGTTGTTTTGAAGCCTCGGTGAGCTCCTGAGCATGACCCGGGTGTTGGTTGCGCTAGAATCGCCGTAATTTGGCCGGAACATCGTCACGCCGGAGATCGCCGCCGTGTCACCCGCGTCGCGATCACCGCCATGCACGTTTAGTATTGCTCCGAATCTCGTTTGTGTCGCGTCGAGTTCGCCTTGAGGTGCTGAGCATGTTGGTACGTTCGGTTTCGCCGGAGAAGCTCCGGTGAGCTCGGCCGTAGTTCGCCGTGCGCCGTCGAGCCGCCGTGGTCATCGATGTACGCACTCCGGTGGTCAAACGGGGCCGAGCAGTAGCTCGTTGGGTGCGGTTGGATGAGTGGAGTTCGATGGTGCTTGTTGGCATTTCTAACGTCACTACTAAAAAGCAGAGATAAATCCTACCTCTAGCAATGACCCTAGAAATGGTCGGTTTATAATTACTTGTCATTAGCAACTAGCCACTCTTGAATTACTAACATTGCTAAACATGAAGTAAGTTGTCATCCCCAATTATATTGCTAGGAAATTAACATAGATTTACATTGTACTATTGTGACTAGGCAGATAAAATATATGAATAAGATATGAATGTAAACTAATGGGTTACGCAAGCGGACGGATAATTATACCGTTGTAGCATTTTACCTAGGGAAGTCTCCCGGGTTGTCGATTTATAATTATACCTCGGGGGAAAGCTATGTAATAAACTATTATTATTATATTGATGAGAAACTATATAGACATGATAAACGTTATTACCTAAGTCTTTATACTCTAATCGCAATGCATGAGGTCACAAGATAAATAAGAATAAATATGGGTGATAGCATAATCATCAAGTATCATAATTAAGGATAATCATCGAGCATCTTACTAGTCATAATCATAGCTAGCCATTTGATAAACTAGGAAAATAGGTCTATAACTACGTCAATTGAATAACTCTAATTAGTGCAACTACATCTAGTAATCATTGCTAAGTCAACTCTAAATCAACATTACATGTAAAGAGGCATCAACTAATGAGGGTATTAAGACCTAAGTCACCTCCTTCGCGGCCCGTGCCCATGCTAGTCCTACATACGGGGGTGGACTACGGAGGAACTAACGTAGCTGTCACCTACATGAGACTACCACACGTCCCCGGCATATTAGGGTGCACTCGCAGATAAACAAGACATCTAGACACCACGTCTACATATCGCCTATCATCTACCCATTGTACATATGGATAAACGCTATACGAGCAATTACATGAATTCAATAAGATCGAAGTAACTAAACTAGACATATAATCAAAGTAGACAATGACTATTGCAATTAAGAACATATGAATCTATTTAGAGTAAAGTCGCCCCTAATCTGAATAATGAATACAATAAAGTAATTAAGAACTAGATCTATTACCGAACTCTCGCTCGGCCCCGGACGCCGGGGGCTCCAGATCCGATGAAGAACTAGATCTCCTCTACTTCTAATCTAGCTAGCTAATCCTATGAACTAGAAGGCTCTTGATGAACTTGAAGGTTCTTGATGCTTGACGGCTTGAGGCCTTGATGAATAATGAATTGGCTCTCTACTGGGGGGGTCTACCCACATATTTATAGTCCGGTGGGATGGGCGTGCGTGCGCCGCAGGATCAAACCGACGTAACGTAGGGCCGAGATGAACCCTTGGAGGCGGTGGAGGAACATTCCGGAAGGGGGAGCCAAACCCTAATGTGGGGGCGCCGCCCGACGCCATGGTGGGGCCGGCGGCCCCACCTGGCGGCGGGCTGGCCCTCCCCTGCTCCTTCCGGTGTCTTCTGGAGTCTTCCTGAGTCTTCCCGTGATGTAGCCCCGTGGCGGATAAGTTTCGTGGTTATTTTGCACTAGAATCCCTCTTTTTCAGCTTTTCTGGAAATCACCTTGGAAATTACAGAATATGCAAAACTCGTGGAATTTGTCAGATAAAGCCCTAGACTAGTGTGTTTTCTTGTTTTCCTTTGGGTAAAAAGTCTTAGTAAAAGTTGACGCTAACAGGTGTCAACAAAATCTAAAATAGCTTTTCCACCAAAAGAGACAAGAAAGCAAAAGGTTCCTTAAGACTTCTTTATCGGTGTTTCATGAAAGCACCAACTAGTAAATTTATAGATGCGCGTTTATGTCCGGATGATTCGCTAAGAGGACACGGGGAGTATACTGGTTCGGGCGTGAGGCCCTACGGCCAGTTTAAAAGGATCGTGTTATTTAGCGGCGGTTCGTAGTAGGGGTTACAACCGGTTCGAGAGAGGGAGGGGCTCCCAAGTCTCTGATTGAGCGTGGTGCCAATATCGTGGCGTGTGCGTGGTGTGTGCGATGGGTTTCAGGAGTCTTCTGTGTGTGTTCTTGTTCGTAGGGTGGCTCGCCCTCCCTTTTATAGATGAAGGGAGGGAACGGCCTTACATGCTTCATAAAGAGAGTATGGGCGTGCCGTGCAGAAAAAGAAAGAAACAAGGACAATGGTGGAGTGGCTCGTCTGCCTTCCTGGGGTCGGGGCGTCCTTCTTCCTTGTGTCGTACGTGATGATCAATGCTTGTCGCCGGTGTGGTCGCGTCGCCGGAGTGCTTGCCCACGCCATTACAGTGGGCGGCGAGGTTGAATAGTTGATTGGAGCGCTTAGAGTATTGCCCTAGAGTTAATGGCGTCGTACGGCACTGGAGTGGGTCGCGGGATGGGTTAGCCAGGCTGTCAATCAGAGGAGGTGATTAGACGTCGAGCCACGCCCTTCCTCTGATTAACAGTGCGGTCAAGAACACGCCACACCCCGCCGGCCAATAGTGCGGCCGGTGTCCGGCCGCCATGCCCTCATTTGTCAAACAGTGTGGTCAAGATGCTCTTGCCCATGCCCTGCGCGAGGCGCAGGCGGAAACGACATGGCTTGACCAGTCGTGCTGTCGTGAGGTCGTGGCCCAAGCGTGGAGTGCAAGCCCCGGGCGTCTTCTTCGCGAAGGCACCCGTGAGGGGTCGTGCGAGCCGCGGCCTCCCAGGTCACGACCCCCGGAGTCTTTTGGTCCGGCAGGGGTCGTGCGAGCCGTGCGTCCTGGGGGTCATGCCCCTCTTGAGAGTTGCGCCGACGCAGATCACCCATGTGCCTTTCTTTGCGGTCCTCCCTCGGGCCGTCGGAATGCCAGCCCACTAGGTTTGGTCTTTGTGAGACCGTTCGTGGGCTGTCGTTAGCGGCTCACTTAGTTTTATTTAACCTGGGGCCCAACAGGCTGGTTGTTTGGCCCCCCCGACATTCTTACAAAAGGTTTTTCCAATATTTTTAGACTTCTTGCCAAAACGTTCTTATCGGAACTTTTTGTTGAACATTTTCTATTAGAACATTTTACTAAACATTTTTATGAGATACTGTTTTCTAGAATTTTTACGACATTTTCATGGACCTTTTGATTGAAAACTTTTTTCAATTTTTTTTGTTCCATCTTGTGAAAAAACTTTTTTGACATGTAGATATCATGGATGAAGTCAACATGAGCTCATTTTCTTTGTTGACATGTAGATAACATGTAGGCATCCCAAAAAATGCATGCCAACACCAGAGGTCATGTGATGCCACAGCTTCTAAAATGATAGTTGGACTATTCACATGGCCCTTGTATGCGCCCCTGTGATTGCATCGGACAATTCTTCCATTCCCAGTGCATACAATCGATGGACCCTAACATGCCAGGGAAACCCCTCTTCTCATTGGCAGCTAGCAACCGTGCTACGTCTGACTCAGTGGGATATCTCAGATATTCCTCTTCAAATAATTCTACAACTGCAGTAACGAACCTTCGGAGGCTCTCAAGTGCAGTGCTTTCACCAATCCGAATATACTCATCCGTTGAATCAGCAGAAACCCCATATGTGAGCATACGAAGAGCGGCAGTAACTTTCTGGAAGCAACTAAGACCCTTCTTGCCCGCAGCATCCCTTTTCTGCACAAAGTAAGGATCATGTGCTTCAACGGCGTTCATGATGCGTAGGAAAAGAGGCCTGCTCATTCTGAATCTGAATAAAAAAAAACAAAATTTCAAAACCACAATAAAGAAAACAAATACTACATTGCATAATATAATGTGAAAGAAGAACAACCTCCTACGGAATAAATCTGGACCATACGTCGGATTATCGGCCAAATAATCTTGATACATCCGCCGGTGGCCGCCTTCTCTATCGCGATAAATGACAGCATGGCCATGGACCGAACCACCATGTGTTCGTTTATTACATGAAAATGTTTGCACAATCTGAGCAGCTGCTAACATGAACTGATCATCGTCGTCTGAAGACTCGTCATCCATTCGTCTTCGGATACGTGATCTACAAGCCCTCATCCGCCGCAGCTGGGACCAATTACTCCACTCAGAACATTGATACGGCGGCAAGAAGCAAACGCAAAGGACATACCTTGGATATCCTTGCTGCAATCCGGCTTGATGGCTTCATCGGCGGCATCACGGGCAGGGCAGCAGCGACGTTCCTCCTAGGGCGGCACCAGGCTCTCGGCCACGACGACCTAGGGCAGCAGCGACGTTCCTCCAGAAGTCCAACGTCAAGTTGCACGTAAAGTAGCGCCGTGCCTAGGGCAGCTTCGATGGACGACCGGCGGCCTGGCGTCCTGAAGTTTCAGGGTCCCGTCCCCAAGACTAGGCCCACAAATTAGTTATAAATGCCAACTCACTTTGCCAATTCCATTGGAGATGATCCACTTAAATTATTTGCATTTGTTTTTGGGAGTTTGCAAACAACAAGAAATGCAAAGTCAATTTGCAAACTCCCTTGGAGATGCTCTTATTATCCATTAGTCTTTATTCTCCAAATCCTCATTTAGTCATTTGAATAAAAATTGCTCACTATAACAGCTTTTCTATCTTATGCGTACTTTAGAGTGATAGCCCTACTCTCCATCTTTGGCTAGCTAAAAACCATAAATAGTGTGTGTGTGGAAATACTTGGAGGTTTAATTGAAGAAATTGTGGGAGGACTTTTTTTATCAAAATCTGTATGCCCATTAGTATGAAAATATATAAAGAGACTCTTAGAGTTGCTCTTCCTATATATTCTAAATATATACAATGCATTATTTTCTTTGAAATGTTACAAGGCAATGTTTTAAGACTAACATGCATTGCCTCCTCCTCCTGTACATGCACTTGTACTACTCAAAATCCTATGAAAATGTTTTGTGCATGCATATACTACAAGGAAGGCTTTACTTGTTTGGTTGGATTCGTGTTCACTCCATTTCACGCGTTTATCCTAACACACATGGAATGAGGTGGACATGAATGTAGCTAATCAAAAGCTAGGATATATTTCATGCATACACCCTCTATCCTATCCTTCGAACAAATCTGACAAGTGCTGTTCCAGCTCCTCCGCGGTGCGCCCTTTGGCCACCTCTACCTCCGGATGGTCTTCCAAATACCGGCGATACACCGGCACGACATTCTCGGCGACGGTTTTCCGGAGGATTCCCCGGATCACCGGGTTGGGCACCTTCCAGCATCTCTGCGCGCTGCAGGCGTTCTCCAACGCCGTGTAGAACGCGCTCAGCCGACGATTGCTTCGGCGGCGCCCCAGAGCAGCAGCGCCAGGCTTGGCCTTGGTGCCGCCGCCGCCGCCGTCCAAGCGTGACACGACGGGCTTCCACGACGCGTCCATGTAGCATCTGATGTAGCCTTCCATGCGCTCCTCGCGGACGCGAACCCACCCTGGCGGCAGGAAGAGCTTGAGGTCGGAGCGCACCGCGCGGCGCACGATGGCGAACGTGTTGTTGAGCATGAACACCTGCCTCAGCCCCGGGAACGCTAGCGCGGCAGACTTCTCCTCCAGCACGGCCTCCAGGCACGATATGAGCTCCGCCACAAGGCCGATGCCGCAGCCGCCTGCCGCGCGCCGCGGCGGCGGCGGTTGCGCTTCTCTGTCGCTGTCGCCGTCGCCGTCGTCGCCGCCGAGGACGAAGTAGAGGGAGATGCGGTTGCGCAGGAGACAGCGAAAGTAGCCCATCCAGAAGCCGACGCACGGGTGAACCTCGCCGCCCTCCGGCATCCGCCACGGGTAGTGCGACCTTATGAACGACGTCCTGAGGTCGCGCCTGCAGCGCCGGGCCGCGTCCACCAGCGCGGCGAGCGCGGCCTCGGCGGCGACCGAGACCGGATGCGCGGGGCCCCAGGAGAAGAGCCTGGCGAGCACGGGGAACGCCTCGGACACCGGGACGTACACGTCGAGCGCCGCGAGCAGCTTCGACGGGGAGCTCCCGAGCGCGGCGACGGCGCGTGCCAGCGTCAGCATCGCGCCGGCGGTCGCGGCCGCGAGCTCCCCCATCGCGGCCACCTGAGCGGCCACGAGTCTCTGGTGGCGGAGGCGGAACACGTGCTCCATGGCGCTCAGCGCCTGCGCCCACGCCCTGACCCTCCTCCCGACCTCCCGCCGCGAGACGAGGAGACCACCACCACCGGCACCGCCGTCGGCCAACGCGGCGCCCATGTCCAGCACCCAGCCCGCGCCGAACCCGGAGAGCCAGCGTGACAAGGCGTCCGCACGCGCGCCGGGCTTGGCGGGGGAGGAGAAGGCCGGGAGGAGGGCCAGCATCCGCTGCTGGTGCCTGTCGATGTCGTCGAGCACGCAGACGGATGACTCCGACACGGTCACCAGTTGGCGGCCAGCGCGATCGGCGTCGGCCTCGTCGCGGGACGAGGAGGAGGCGGCGGCGTGGGGATGGAACACCGGTACTACGCTCGGGTAATGGTCGGGGCAGAACTCGTCGGCGTTGCTGCTGCTGGAGCTGAAGCCGTCGCTGTCCGAGGGCCCGGAGCGCGGGGACGCCGCTGGGCTGCTGCCATCGCTGCTGCTGTTGTCGTAGCCGCCGAACCTGCCGTGATCCATGTTGACGCGAACGGCCTGCAAGGGGCGCCGTGCGCCGCCGCAGCTAGCTTCTTCCAGCGAGGCGCGCGAACTCACGGCAGCCCGGCCGGTGAGTGAGACGAAGGCGAAGTAGTCTACATGTCAACGCACGCAGCAACGGGCAGTATCTGTGTTCATGAGTTGAAACGAAAGCAGTGGCCGTGGAATTGACTGGTGCGCGCGCGCGCACTGGCCCATGGTTGCTGGGCGCGCGAGTCGATCGCTTGCTGCTTCTGGCTCCACGCGTTTTCCACTGGATCGTAGACGCTGGACTAAGACTCTGGGCTAACAAAATATCCAGGCAATTCACGGAAGAAACACCAAGCCAAGACGCGGGGCGTGGACTCGGCGGCGAGTCTTGTGCACTAACCATCTGAATCCCCTTCCCTTTCGGCTGTCATCTCTCCGCCGGCCTCGCCTTCGCCAGTCACCGTGATTCCTCGTCTCTGACTTGTGATCGTCTGACCGATCATTAGCTACCACTACCAGACCAGCCGCCCAGCAGAGGTTGTGTATCGTCGTATTTCGTCTGTGAGATATAAAAATAACAAATTTCTATCAAATTATACGGACAACTTTTCTGGCTTAAAATTTATAATTTTTATATCTCACAAACGAATTCGAGTTTCGACAAGATATTTTACAAGGTTGTGTATCATCATATCATCTACATGTGTGAATTTTTTGATGAATTTAGATGACTTTTTTACCATGATTTACACAGGTTTTCACGGGAAGTTAGTTTGCACTAGATACGTTCCCAAACATAAAAAGGAATAAATTAACTTATAACTTAGAAACACAACTTATGTACACAAGTCATCAAACACAACTTGCGTATATAAGTTATTCTATGTAAGTTATGTATATAAATTATTCTATATAACTTATGTAGATAAGTAGATAAGTTATATGTTATGAGTTAGTACATAAAATTTATTACTGGAATAAAATTTTTTGAAACATAAGTAAGTGTGGTCTAGTTTTGTTCGTCTCGTCATGTAGAATACATGGGTGCAAATAGAATTAAAAATGAATACATCGTTTGAAAGTTGTAACAATTTAAAATAAATGTTTTTAGCATTTATCTGTACACGTGCGCATGCGCCTCAGACTAGTGGCCCTTAGACTGGAGACGTTGTCGGATCATTCGTTAAATCGAAAACGGGTGAACGATCGCTAGAATGGATTTGCGTCCTTCGCTACTATACAAAACATGTTTATCCACGGTTAAAATAGAATTTTAGAAGTGATTTTTCACAGCTTTTGCTACACAAGTATCTCATAAAATCAAGTATTAATAGGACGGACAACATTATCCACCGTCTCTACCATTTTTCTAGGAGCTATTGGTAATGTTGTTTAGCCTTAAAAATCAATTTGAAATAGCTCACTCCACGGCCACGCTGTCCTACTTGCTACCCGTCAGAGCGACATCGAGGGTGGCTCGGCGCGAGAGTGGGGGGTAGGGCAACATGTCGTCCCGACAATCGCTACAAAGAAGCGCGAGCAAATGAGAGATACAAGAGATTGGGAGGAGGGTTGTGGGCGGGGCGGTGTGCGGAGAGCAGATGAGGAGAGCTACACTACTGCGGCATACATGATGGTGGAAGGTCATTTGCTTCCATGTGACTTGAAGTCGCCATAAAAAATTTCGCATGAGTTTGTAGGTGGTTGAAATCATGAATTGTGGTTGAAAATTTATTTTTTAGATGCAGTTCGTGTATCCGTCCTCTCTTCTTTTGGTTTTAGAGAAGTGTCACTTTCATGACCATGGTTAAAAAAAATAGAGACGTCTCTAAAACTCATTTCTACTACTTTCTGGCTTCTCATTCTTTTTAGAAAATAAATTTTAGAGAGAAATGATTTTGTGGTTGAAAGTGATTCTATATGATAAATCCATTGCATAAAGAGATTCTACACATGGGACCTATTTTTTTCATCTCTCAAACTCTTAATTCATTTTAGACTTCACAAATTCAATATAGAATTACTTTTCTACAAAAAAATATGCCATTGATCCTCTTGTAACACCCCAGGTGTTACGCAATATGAGATCCCACCATGTCATCATTTTATGCATTAAGCATCATGTTTATTAATTCATTAATCACCAAGCATTAGTGCATTACTGCATTTTCATGGGGTTAATAATTTCTATTTGATTAAGTGCCTTGGTTTGATATGAGAAAATGTTAATTATGTGACTTATCTTATTCTAAGTATAACATGAGATGGTTGCTAATGATGATAAATAATCATGAGTGAAGCCTAATGATCTTCGTTAAGTAGAAAGTCTTTGTTAATTAATATATAGATTAAACCTTAATCACTGAGCTCCAATTATTTAGCTATGATTTAATCATGAAATTGAGATTTGAAAAGTTCCAAACTAAAGTTACAAAATGAGGTTTCAAAATCAGAATTTAAAAATTCAATTTGGATTCAAAATTTAAAAATCCTAATTTAAGCCTTTTTATCCTCTTTTTTCTAAATTTCAAAATCTAGGCAGATTTTGGAGTTGGTCCCAAAAGCAAAGTTGTAGATCTTAAAATTCTGAACAACTTTTATTTTTGGAGTTTTTCAAGTTGCTAAATGGATTTGGGAGTAACTAAAAGAAAAAGAGAAGGGGTGTGCAGCTACAGTAACTCGGCTGTGCAGTACCGGAGCAGCAGCTCTGCTTGCCACTTGCCGCCGGTGACTGCCGTGCCCGGGTTGGCCTCCACTCTGCTCGTGGCACGCAGCAGGGGCAGTGGCAAGTTCCTAGAAGCTGCTGGCAATGCCCAGGCTCATCCATATCCCTCCCCAAGTGTCCTGCCGTCGCCGTCATCTTCTTTATATGCTTGACCTCGCCGTAGACGCACTCAGCTCCGTTGGTCAAATTGAAGCTTCGTGCTTCACCATAGCCCTAGCAAGCTCGCCAGCACCTACGCTACTTCCTCAAGCATCTCCTAAGGCCACCCGTGTGACTTGGCTCTGCCGGAATTGCCGTACGCCTTCCTTTTCTTCTCCGCGTCCGGCAGAGCGCCGCCGCGTCTGTCTCACCATGGCCGGCCCACGTCAGTGAGCCTCGTAGCCGACCAACTTGCTCCGTCGCGTCGCCACCTTCCCATGAAGCTCATCGGCTCGCCCTTGAGCTCGCTACTGCCCCGTCCGTATGGGAACGCCGCAGCGCCGTCGTCTGCGAGCTCGCCGAGCCGCCATGGAACGCTGCCGAGCTTGCCTCCTCCATGGCTGTCCTTGCTCTCCTCCATCGTTGGTCGAACCAAGCACACCGGCGAGTTCGCTTTGCGCCGGAGCCCCGTCCACCCCACGCTGCCACCGCCGGCCGACTACCTGCTACCACCAGCCAGTCCCGGCCAGCCCCGGTTCTCCTCTGATCTGTTCTCGGGAGGAGGAAGAAGGTGGTTTTGTTCTTTTTGCTTTTCAGAAAAAGATTAAAAAGGCTGATTTCTTGTTTATTTTATAATTAAATAATTAGAGCTCAGAAAAATGTGAAATAAATATGGTTGTGTTACTTATCAGATGCTCTTTTATGGAAAAAATATGATATATCATTTTTCAGCAATTTTGTTATAATCTAAAATTACATATTTTAATTGATAAATGTGTAATGTTTGATTTTTGTAGAGTCAATTATAAGTCCAATGCTTATGAAATTTTTATTAGAGCTTATATATGCTAAGATCAACCTTCACAAAAAGTTTTATCCTGTTTTGACAAATTTATCTTAATATCTTATTTTAAGCTTAGTTTTATGTTTTTGTTTAAAGCAAAATATGAATGCTTTTATGCTTAGCTACAATGCTTATATGACCTGAGTGACTTTTGTGCTTTGATTGGAGTCTATGGAACACTAAATCAGAGTCTATGGAACACTAAATCCTTGCTGTTTCATGGCACGTTTAATATGGCTATGCTAATAACTCGATCATGTTTAGTAGTCATCCCCACCATGTTGATTAACACTTACAGTGGCTATATGAGTAGTATGATCTTGGGTACTGCACACCACCAATATGTTAACTATTAAACTTGTACATGACCAGTTAACCTTGTTTAATGAACTTAGATGGTACCACTTAATTGAAGGAAAGTTGTACTCAAGATTCAATATAATTAAATTGTTTCACCATGTTGCATCATTCGCATCATGTCAAGCATGTCATTAAGCATACCTCATTTCATTACGTATAGACTACGTGAGAGCGAAGGATTGTGATGGTCAAGCCTCGGAGAAGGTTCGTGTTGATCCAGTCCCGAAGGGATGAATCCACCGAAGGTGGTGTTGTTAAGACTAACAACTAACCTTCTCTACAACGCAGGCAAGCCCCGGATGCATTCAAACCCTGCCTTGAATTTCGAAAGTCTTTTATAATTTTATGTGGATGATATGATGCATTAGGTATAGGAGTTGTGTGATATCCTATTTGATGCATTTATCATACTTTGTGATACTATCCTGAATACCTGTTTTGATTTCAAAAATGTTTGGTATATGCTTAGCCCTGCTACTAGCATAGGCTTCTGTAAAATGTTTTAAAAGTTGATAACAGTATCATCTCTAAGAAAGTATTCAAAACTTGATGTTGCTTGTTGTTTATCCTTCACCTTGGCCGGGTCAAGGGTACACAATAAGAACATGATGAGTAAATTGAGACGCCGGTGGAGTGACTTGCATCGGGATGGGCTAGTGCCCTGGTGTAGTGTCGTCCACTTGTGTCGGTTAAGGACAGTTCGTTGTGGTGATCCTGTGGTCAAGAGGGTTATTGGATAGTACTAGTCGCATGCTAATGGCGGTAAGCTCCCTTGTATGATCCATACGAGAACGGACAACCGGGACGGGAAGTAGCGTGTACCCATACTACGAGAGCACCGTCGACGTACAGACGGCGTAGGGAGGTGGTGTCTTTGTACTCGTGGGCTAGGACCCGTTCAGTGCGGAGAAATCCAAGCGTGAGTTGATGTATGTAAGATATTCGGTTCGCATACATTGTGTGGCTAGGAAGCCCCAGCTGGGTATATAAAGCGATTCGAATCGTCGTTGCTCCACGATATGGGAGACTTGACCAAGCGTCAGCATCGTAGTAATGATGGAAGTTGATGGAATAAAGGTTTTGAAATCGTTACATGATTGCCAAGTGTTTGCTATAGATTAGGATAACCTAGCTTGATAGCTTAATGCTAAATGGAAATATCATATAAGAATGAATATTAAGGATCAACATTAGTCGTTTTTTCGCAAAGGTGTCTTTGATTCTTGCTAAAGCCTTACCTTGATTCCTATCAACCAGCATTCCTGAGTCTTCTCCCTATTTTTTTCTGTCGGGTAAGTCTTGTGGAGTACTATTTGTACTTAGGGTTCTTTGACCCCCTGTTGCAGGTGCTGACTGTTGCTGCTAAGTTCGGTCATGCCAGTGGGCTTGGCGTGATCGAATATCTTCCACCTGAGGTGTTCTTCTGCAGGTGTTCTATATCTCCTTACTTTCGCAAACCTAGTTAAGTTTTGTTTAATTAAACTCTGATCAAATGTTGAAATCTTCTTTTATAAATCTTCCGCTACTCTATTGTATTTGAATAAGAACGGTTGTAATACTACAATATCTCTGTAAGAAGTCGATCCGGGAGGATCGTGGTGTCATCGGGGTTTCACCCGACAGAACGTTCTAAGTTATGTAGAACATAAGTATAGCTGACAGAGGTCTTAGGGACAATGTCAGGTGCTTGTGGGCCATATAATTTGAAAGGTTCTGCCACACCTCTTGAGTTCAACACAGCTCCGCTAAAGAGGTTTGACCATGAAATGAAAGAAAAAATGTATGCTACTTTTCGAGAGCTTGACCCAAGAATTGCTGTTGACTGTGGTTTTGCACTCTCGGTTAACCAATGCTTATATATATTGTATTGAGGACAACCTAATTCTAGTCATATACCGTTGAGACACTATCGTACTTCTACGGATTAGACCGCCTTAGTTTCACGCACTTGGCATCCTAAAAAAACTCAAGGCTTAATTTATTCTCATGTTAG
Source organism: Chrysopogon serrulatus (assembly GCA_015844335.1). NCBI lineage: Eukaryota > Viridiplantae > Streptophyta > Magnoliopsida > Poales > Poaceae > Chrysopogon > Chrysopogon serrulatus. The sequence goes on from JADLZL010002700.1 coordinate 15,867, forward strand.
GGATTCTGACAAAGACTGTTGTCATCCATGTGGCTATAAAACATTGTTTGGAAAGGTGGAAACTACTTTAGTGTAGTGAGTGAAAAGAGAAAAAAAAACTTGATTGGTAACCATGTTTGTTAGACCACCACGTGGCACTCTATGGAGCAATTCTCTTTATGCCCAAATTATCGAAGTAATAATGTTTTAACCTTTTTTATAGTCATGTTTGTCAAAGTAGTCTAACTCTACATAGAACAATCATCATCATTCTTATACACAAAATAATCAAAGTAGTCTAACTCTGGATACCTCCTAAACAATGCAAATGTGGACAATAACCATTTTTTGGACTAGGTAACTCATTACATGCTTTAACTTCAACTTTACAACTTAAGAACACACACCAAAGTAATGTGCAAGCTTGTTTCTATCCACAACGGAATTTAGTGGCTTTTACACATACCATCGTTACATAATCCACATATACATATATTTATTATAATGTACGATGCCTACATACATAGTCAAATCACATAATAATCCGTTGAATGATTTGGAAAGAACAATATATCACTAGTCAAGCAACTGCTAAAGGAAAAACTATTGAGATTGCATGTATGCTTTAAATTAGGTTATTTTCACCTGGATCATTTACACAACTATTGTGTATATATGAATGCAAGGCAACATAGTTGTTGAGTACCATTTGTATGTTTCATCACACACACACACACACACACACACACACACACACACACACACATATATATATATATATATACATATACTTCATATATAGGGAAATTATTTCCTACTCCTAGGGAGTAGCTACTCCCATGTTAGTATCTCTAGATTTAAAGTGTATATGACCGAACGAAGTATATGTATATGAAGTATATGATCATACTAGACTATCTATGCTAATATATATGCTAAGTATGCATGCATACATAGAGTATGTGGTTATACTTATTTTATATACTACGGTCAAGTGGCATTTTTGTAATATATTAAAAGTATGGGTTCCTTTAAAATTTTTCCGTATAAAAAAGATTTGAAGTATCTTAGTATGAGTACATAAACATACTCAAAGTGATAAATAAGTATAAACATGTACGCAATATATTTTTTAAAGATGGGAGTAACTACTCCCGGGAGTAGAAAAACTCGTCATATATATATATATATATATATATATATATATATATATATATAGTTATTCTATACTGTACCCTGGGTACTGAATAATAATTAGTACCCGAGTCCAACCAGCCGCGCCAGCCCAGTACTCGGCATCCGATCCGACTCAGCCCACACGTCATACCCGAGCTGTCCATGGCCCAGCTCACCGGTTTTTTTTTTTCACGCCAGTTGCCCCCACCCACGACCTCTGCTGTTCCCCACCCACGACCTGCGGTTTCTGTTCAGACCCTGCCGAGGCGCCGACGCCGCCCCCATCCCTCCGTCGCCGACCTGCTTCCAATCCCGCACCACGACGAAGACGCCTCCAAGCTGCTGTGGCCCCTTTCCCTCGCCGTCGTCGGGACGCGACCTGCGGCAGTCGGCGGCAGGTGTTGGGCGGCCGAGTGTGGCGAGGTCCGTGTGGCGCAACCCTCAGAGCCTGCTCACGGCCGCCACAACATGTTGTCGGGCAATCACGGCGGCCTTGCCACCGGCTCCGTCTCTCTGCACTTGGCCCCCTCCTGCTCCGGCCTAGAGCACTGCTAGCTGGTGGTGGTGGTGGCACGACGGCGTCGCCAGCCTCTAACTGAGGCGTCGACGACGTTCTACCGAGTGGATCTGGTGCCGAAGTTCCCCTTGGCGTGCCCTGCTCCATCTTCTCTCACGCTCGATGGTGTTCCCCCAGGCAGATCCAAGGATTTATCTCTTGTACAGCAGATCCATTTAGGGCGGGTCCAACAGCTTCCTGGTTCAGCCATGGCAGCCTCGATGGTAGTGCAGTACGGCCATGGCGTTCTTTGGGGCGGCCAGGTCCTTCCCGGTGGCACGAGATTGGCGCAGTCTGGGCGTGGTTCGTGATGAAAGCGAACAACTTCACTTGAGGTTCCACTGAAAGTTCCATACCACAGAATGTCGGGAACCCAGGTGTTGGTGGACAGTGGTGGTGTTAATGAAACCAGGTCTGTCAAATCCCATCCCAGCATCTAAATTTCTAATCCCACAACTTGAACTGATGTGACGTTTGGACCTCTGCGTGAATAGATTGGAAGCTCCCACATTGATTTGGTCTTCGGAGTGTGGAAGCAGAGCCTTTGGTTCAAGGGACAGTCCACAATCAACTCAAGCATGCTAATGAAAAGATTGAACAGGATCAAATTCAGGCCAAGAGATGAGGTGATATAGAATTCATTCAGAAATTAATACTCGTATTAGCTATGTGCTGGAATTAATGCTTTTTGGTCAATATGATTTTTCTTAGTTGACGTTCTAGTCTTAACTTTTCAATGATGCATGAGTTTTAATCTACTCAAACAAAGTACAAACTTGGGATGGAATCTCTATTTGGCTGATGTGGACTGAAATCTCTATACTTTCTATACTGCAATGATTTTGTTTAAATTATTGAATTCCACTAAGGTCAATTTTGGCCCAATGCTAAGACTACTGTTTTGTTCACTTTAGAATACACAAAATCCGGATGCTTTACTATTTTAAATTTTTAAATGGCTCACGCTGTTCTTGCCTACTAGGTAATTTGAAGTGTTCTCTCCTCGCATTCATGCATTCCACTAAGTTCTTCATCATTATCAGGAGTCTACAAGTAGTTTTTTAATGGTAAACTTCCATTGCTTACCATTTCCTTTTCAGCATGCGTTTGCTCAATGGGTGGCAAAGCATTTCAGAGTGCACACTTCAGAGTTCAGTCTCACACCCTAAAGTTTGTTCAAGTGAAACTATTTCATTTTATGCTGGCACTCTTTGCATCTTTACTAATTTTCTGCATTCATCATACTGGTAGATTCATAAGTGTTTGTGCTATCTGATATCTTTAACTTTGCTATGACAAATTTTGTAGGTTAGCAGTCATTTACATGCATGATGATCCAAATCTTCTGATGGCACTTTCAATTAAAACTAGCGAATGTGGGAACTAGAGCACACCATTCTCCCGCTTGTCTGCATCACTATATTCACTGTTAAGAAAGGGTAGAAACCTTAACTTGCTATTTTGTGTTGTCTCTGCATGACAATGACCTAAGAAGTACCCCCATGGTGCTAGCAGCACTAGGAAGTGATTCCAATTTATATGGGCCTATGGGTCAACCATAAAGCCATTAGTTCATCTTTTGCATACCAAGACTAAAAGGTAAGAAGCTAGAACCATTAGTAACAGCATTAGTACTTGATTTGCCACTACAGTACAAACCTTATAATATCTGCAACTGTGCTCCAAGATAGGTGCCTTCTTTCCAACAATTTAGCATGGTTCTAGATTTTTTTGCTAATAAATATAGCCACCTTACTTGAAATAGTACTCACTTGGGTTGCCAATGAAATGATAATAACAATTGGTGGTGAGCTGTTTAGTGAGGCAACAATGTCACAAATGATATAGAAAAAACAGAGTAAGAACCAAGATGATCAGCTTTGCGAGTCCACCTAAGACTACATGATATCACGCATGCATTTTCAGCATAATGTATTACATATATAGCATGGATGTGTCTTAAGTTTCCTGCTACTAATCTAGTTAGATTTCATGGGCTTTGTTTCCCCTGTTCTGATAGAGGTTCAATGTAACACTAAGGCTGGTGTCATACTAGAATATGTGCATGTTCTAATTCATGAAGATTTGGAAGCTCTTCTGGTCTATCTTAATATTTCCACCATGGTTTATCTATTACAAGAAAATGCCTTGCTTTAGATCAAGTTCTGGGAAGTGCAAATAGTTTGATCATAATACAAACAATTGAGGTTTCTATGGATCACTCTCACTCACTTAATTATGCAAGATAGAGACCTTTTTGTATGTACATATGCATTATCAATAATTAATCTAATTCTATGCTGGATTAAGTATAATGGAAGGTTATATGGTCAGACATGACAATATTTGTGACTAGGCTAGTTTGCCTGAAAATATTTTAGGTTTATAGGGTTCTTGAGTTTTTTTAGCACAAGCAGATCAAATTAGCAATAGAAAAAAAAAATAAGAAATACATTCTAATGTTTTTTTAAAAAATTTAATTGACTATTGTATTTGTCTCTGAGACAAGAAATCAATTACTTCATGAATTTTATACATGTATCTTATATTGCAAGTTTTTTAAGAAGCAACTGTCATAATGCCTGTGTGTACTTAATGAATGTGTTAACACGTTGGGTCTGAGTGGTATACAAATGAAGGTCATTATTAGCAGCATCCCCAAGTGTTTGGTGAATGGGGACCTATAATCAGATAGTAAAATATCCATGATAACACCATCATCCAGAAAAGCTGTGTTGCATTGCTGCAAACTACAAATGACTTCCAAAGATCCCTCAATGATGCAGATTTGAGATTTCAGTTCATCAGAATGAAGCTCTTCGATGCCTGTGCATCATCGTTGCAGTCTTCAAAAACAAATGAGTTAAAAAATAAATGAGTAAATCTGCACCTTTGGGGCATTCAAATTTCCTTTTCAGCATCTAGCAGTTTGTCTCCTGCATCAACAGATTGTTTTCTGATTTATTAGAAAATTAAATATGATCATGTATCTGGCTTTTAACCTTCAGTTTATTTCAACGAACATATATGTTGCAACATAACCTGTTTTCCCTCTTGTAGGGCAGTCATACAAATTTGCTGTAAAAACAGGATGGAGATCTGTCAGCAGGGCGGAGGAGCGAATGAGGCATGGAAGTGTAGCGGAGGATGCGCGGCAGCCCTCAACCAAAAATCGACCATTTGAGCAGGCGACATGGTATAGTGAGGTGGAGAACGCCAGGTGGATGTTAGTGACATAGGAGCGAAGGAATTGAATTTCTCAATTACAATACATGTGCAACTTCCCATGGAGAGTTGTTTATGTGTCTGGCTCTCCATTGTCCAGAGAGGTGTCCTCGTCGTCTTCAAGCTGTGGATTATTTTTTTTAAAAGAAAGAATCAAAGCTGTGGAATTTCATAAACCATTTCCTGTCTTTAATCTTAGCTACAGATTTTTGGTTCAAGTTGTCCCAAAGAGTAGGCCTACATATCTTTGTGACCGTGATAAAGATATGTTTGTAATGACCAAACTAAAATAAATTTTATAGTTTAGGTAGTGAACTATTTTTGTTGACAAGTAATTCATCACAAGCAACCTGGTTTAGGAAAAAATGGCCAAATGTATGCATCCTTGGAGGAAAAAAATCGCCTGCAACATACAGGCGCGAGTGGGCACAGGCATGAAAGAAAAAGAACGGCCGGAAACAAAAAAAAGGCTTAAAACCTGAACGGAAGGGAAAAAAAAATTGGCCAGAAAAAAAAGTCGAACGTAAATAAAATGAGCCCAAAGCAGTCACTGTCACGTGTCACGGAAGGTAACAAAAGATGGACAGTCGGCAGAGCGCGTGTGGTAACTCCCCATCGTCATCCAATAGAAAACAATCGGCGCCTTGGTCTCGCCGTCTGGATGCGTGCGGGACGGCGAAAAGGACCTGGGTACTGAATATTATTCAATACCCAGGGGGTGATTAGCGCATCCTATATATATATATATATATATATATATATATATATATATATATATATATATATATATATATGAAGTTTGTGATGAGTTAAAAGTTCAAAATTAGTTGTGGTGCAGTACTTTTTTTAAAAAAATCAGTGTTGGCTCTATGGCCGGAGACTCATAGTGGCTTTTCTGGCTTTGTAGCCACATTTTATTATATCTATCTCCAATAATAATATATAACCAACCATGCAACCCAATCAAAATATATCTATAAGATTCAGTAAAACTATAAAAATTTAAGATCCAAAAAAATTAAGCCAAATGATGATTGGACAGATTTAGATCCACATACCTGACATCTCTATAGAAAAAGTTCGTTACAATATTAGTCTGGTTTTGGAGTCTCTCTGCAATACTACAAAGATCCACACTTTTTGTGTGCCATGGGTATATTCCTTGTTTTTGAAAAACTCAAAATTATTTTCATTTTGATGTTAGGGTTTTTGATAGAGTTTGTTGTGATCCATGTGCCACAAGCTGCAACCATGCCTTCTCAAAACTCCATGGTCCAGAGTTGCGACTAGTTCAAGAAGAAACACTTCTCCCAAAAGGCTACATAGATGTTTTTTCTTATAATTATTGCTTGTTCGACCTCACAATGTAGACAACATGTAATTTAAGTTAATTCATCCGCTATTCAAATTTCTAATCACCAGCCTATATTTTAGTCTAATGAAATGGAAATAGCACGGCCCATTAAGGCATTAACCATTCAAAAAAGAGTTTCATAAAAAAATTCTTCTTATTGAAAATGTCATGTTACAATACAAGCCAATTATGAATGCTAGTGGTCCTAGACTAGTTAGTTTATGTACACTACAATACTTTTAAATTTTCTAACAAATGTAGTACATTTTGTTCACGACTGAAACTTTAGGTAATTATTTTGTTGGGGATTACATAGTTGGCAATTATCAAAATTACTAGGGGAAATAGAGCTAATACTACAGACAATAATGACCACTTCGAGAAAATATTAGTGGTGCTAACACTATAGACCACCTAGAAACTTTTGAGGTGGAGTGAAAAATAGAAAAAACAAACATTGGCAGTTGGTAGCCATGTTTGTTAGAACCACACGTGGCACTCTATGGAATGATCCTCTATACACAAAATCATTGAAGCAGACAAGATCCTTAGACATCTCTTAAATATTGTGTATGTCAACAAAACCATTTGCTGGACCAAGTAAGGCAATACACTTTGACTTTACCATTACTCTACAACTAAAGAACACACGCTAAAACCATACGTGAGTTTATTAATATCAGTTACTGTAATTTTTAGCCATAAAGCCGGTACATAAATCTGCACGTACACGTATTTATTATCATATACATCGCCTACATAGTGAGGTAACATAATCCATGCAATGATTAAAAAGGAACAATATATCTACCACTTCTTAATAAAACCACAAAAAACTATTAAAATGTCATGTACATTGTAGCTTAGGTTATTTCTTCCTTGATGATTAGCGACTATTGTATATAATCTAAGGTAGTATAGCTGTCTAATATTTTTACATGCTTTTTTTGTATCATGTCATCCGTTTGTTTGACATACATGGGAAGTTTGTGAGTCAAAGTTCAAAATTAGTTGGTGGGGAGGCCACCCATAGTGGCTTTCTAGTTTTGTAGCAGTAGTTTATTATGTTTACCTCCAACAATAATGTATTACCAACCATGCATCCCAGTCAAAATATATCTACAAGATTCAAGAAAACCATGCAGATTTAGGATGCATGAAATTAAGCCAAATGATGATTGGGCTGGCTTAGCGTGACACACTCGGCATCCTCTCCGTGGAAACTACTCTACAACAATAGCCTGGTTCTAGAGTCTCTCTGTAGTACTACAAAGATCATGTCTTTATGTGCCATGAGTATATTCCTTGTTTTTTAAAATACTCAAGGGTATTTTCATTTCAGTGTTAGGGTTTTGGTAGAATTTGTCGTGATCCAAATGGCACAATATGCAACCATGCATTTTTATACTCCAACTGCAATCGATTTAGGAAGAAACACTTCTTCCAAATATGCAACCATATAATTTTAAGTTAATTCGTCCCTTGTTTAAATTTGTAATCACATGTCTTCTTTTTCTTCTTAATCTTAATGAAATGGAAAGAGTGTTGGTCATGAAGGCATTAACCATTTAAAAAGGTTCGCATAAAAATTTCTTCTTTAGTAAATGATGCAAGGTGGTTATTAGTGGTACGGGACCTAGAGTAGTGGAGTATAAACACGGTAAGATTTGCAAAGTTTCCAATAGATGTAGTATGTTTGGTTCACTAACTACATGAAAATTTGGGTATCTATTTTGTCGGGGATTACATAGTCAGAAATCATCGAAATTATTGGAAAATATGGAGTTTATATTACATACATTGATGGCCACTTGGAGAAAATACTTATGGTTCTAAAACTATAGACCACCTAGAAACTCTCAAGAAGTGAGTGAAAAGAGAAAAACAAATGTCAACAATTGGTAGTTGTGCTTGTCAGAACCCCATATGGCACCCTATGGAACAATCCTGTTTATACACAAAATCATCAAAATAGGCTAGCTCCTTAGACATCTCTTAAATAATGTGTATGTCAACAGTAACCATCAGCTTGGACCGAGTAACACATTGCAAGCTTTATTTTTTAGCGTTACTCTACAACTCAAGAACACTCGCCAAAACCAACATGCAAGTTCACTTCCATCCAAGTGGAGTTTATTAATATCAATTTCTTTAACTGTAAAACTGGTACACAAATCCACACATACATATATTTATTATGATATATATTGTCTATGTACATAGTCAGATAACATAATTCATGCAACGGTTCAAAAGGAATAATACCTACCACTTGTCAATAATACCACCAAAAATAAAACTATTGAGATGGCATGTACGATGTAACTTAGGTTATTGTTTTTTTTTGCGACAAACTAAGGTTATTGTTGACTTGATTATTAGCGACTATTGTGTATATAAGATAATATAATTGTTTATTTCTTTTTTAATTTTACTCATTGTTTGCATCATTCCATTGTATGTTTGGTCATATATAGGAAGTTTGTGAGTCAAAGTTCAAATTTGGTTGTGAGGCAATACTTGAGGCCCACCCATAGTTGTTTTCCATGTATCCCAGTCAAAGCATATCTATAAGAATAAATAAAATCATGCAAATTTAAGTTCAAAGAAATTGAGCCAAATGACAATTGGACCCACTCAGTGCCACACACCTGGCATCCCTATGGAAACAATTGCTTTACAACACTAGCCTAGTTCTAGATTCTACTGCAAAGGTTCTCTCTGTGTGACACATTGTATATTCCTTGTTTTTGAAAAACAAACTCAATATTTATTTCATTTTGGTGTTAAGAATGATTCTAATAGAGATTGTCGTGATCCATATGGCTCAAGCTGCAACCATGTTTTCTTGAAACTCCATGGTCAAGAGTCATAACCAGTTTAGGTGTTAGGGATGATTCTACACAATGTTTTTCTTAACGACTGTTGTTTGTTCTACCTTGCATTGCAGACAACATGTGATTTTAAGATAATTCGCCCCCCTATTCAAATTTGTTATTACTAGTCTCATTTTCTTCTTAATCATAATGGAATGGAAAGAGCGCTGGCCATAGAGGTAGTAACCATTCAAAAAAGAAGTTTGCATAAAAAATCATTTGTACTAAAAGTTACAAGGCAAGTCAGTTATGACTTATGAGCGGTATAAGCCTAGAGTACTGGAGTTCATAAACTAGAGTTCTGGAGTTCATAAACACCGCAAGGCTTGCAATTTTTTTTCAACAAATGCAATATATTTGGTTCACTAACTATGAAACTTTGGGTAGAGATTACATAATTATCAAAATTATTGCATAAATATAGGTGGTACTAACACTATAAACCACCTATAGAACATTATAGGGAACGATAAAAACTTCCGAGGTGAAGTGAGTGAAAAGATAAGATCAAACCCAACAACAAGTAGTCGTATTTGTCAGATCCCTATGTGGCTTTCTATTGAATAATCATGTTTATGTATAAAATCATCGAAGTAGACTAGCTCTCCTCAAACATCTAACCATATGCATGGAAGAGTAATGCATCACATGCTTTAACTTTAGCGTTACTATACAACTAAAGAACACTCGCCACAACCAATATGCTAGTTCACTTCCATCCATGGCGGAATTTATTATTATTAGTTGCTTTTAACCGTAAAACTGATACACAAACTCGCACGTACGTATATTTATTACAATAGCTAAATAACATAATTCATGGAATGATTTAAAAAGAACAATATCTATTGCTTGTCAATAAAACCGAAAAAAAGAAAACTATTGAGATGAAACTTAAGTTATTTTTTTGGCTCGATTATTAGTGACTATTATATATATCGGAATATAAGATACTATAGTTGTTTTTTTTTTTAAATTTCACACGGTTTTTGCATCATGCCATTGTATGTTTAGTCATACATAAGAAGTTTGTGAGTCAAAGTTCAAATCAAAGTTCAAAATTGGTGGTGGGTAATACTTGAGGCCCACCATGGATTTGCAGCCACAATTTTTTATTCTATATATCTCTAACATTAATATGTAACCAATTATACTCAGTCAAAGTTTCTAGAAGAATCAATTAGATCATGTGAATTTAAGATGTGAACAATGAACAACTAAGCCAAATGAATGCCGAGTAAAAAAAGATTTTGTTTTTGAAATAGATCAAAACCCACCACGCATCCTCACACGTGACAAATCACAACGAGAAAAAAAAATCTATTAATTGATTTGTTTATAATTTGGCCACAACTTAATTGCAGGAGACACCATGACGTAGAGTATATATCATTTTGCTACCGTTACACAAAAAAAGGAGCAAAACCGGACTCATGGATCACTTAAAACCAGAGGCGGGTTTGAGCCAAACCGCTGGTGGTATTCTACCTCCTGGTTTCCAGGCCGAACTTGGAACATCTATAAAAGGTGTCAACCACCCAAAGACACTACTCATCAACTCACTAGTCAAAGCCAAGGCAAAGAAAAGTAGGCAAAAGTCATGGCGACTGTAGAAACGAGTAAAGAAGCAAGAAAATGTCTTCTCAAGTACTTGTGTATGCTTTTGCCTCTGGTAAGGACTGCTGGTTACAGACGACAAGTACTCTTCCATGGCTCTTTTGTTGCATCGGTAGTTGCATCTAGTTTCCTATTACGGTTGCATCTAGTTTCCTATTACGTTTCTTTTTATCATGGCTAATCTTAAATAGGATCTAAAATTATTTTACCTATAATAGTATGAATATAGTAAAACTTATTGGTGAGTTAAAATGAGTATTTTTTACAAATATATGAAACAAACTTTTGCTTTGAGGTAGGGGAGAGGGAGTGGGGGTGGTATATCAGGGCGCATTCAGCACATGCATGACTAAGGCTCGGGGTACGAGAGAGGGGGAGGTAGATTCAGCATGGGCATGACTAGGGCTAGACATCACCCTATCGTTAGAGCATGGAGCCCCTGCTAAGCGCTATGTATTTATAGAGGGTTAAATATAGAAAATAAGGAGAATAGGCACCTCCTTATCTATATTTCTAGATCCGCCACTATGGATGGGAAAAATATGTGTAAGCGAAAACTTTTGAGAATCTGGTCATGTTTTTTTATTTATTTCATTTTATCAGTATGTTAGAATCGTTTTGGTGTAGTGTTTTTTTTTTTTGCTGGGGATGGGGTCACAACTTGGTTGCTTTGGATGGGAAAAAATATGTACCAGCAAAAACTTTTGAGAATCTGGTCATGTTTTTTTATTTATTTCATTCTATTAGTATGTTAGAATTGTTTTGGTGTAGTGTTTGTTTATTGGGGATTTGTTGGGGGGGGTGTTTGTACATCCACCTTCACAACAACTTGGTTGCCCTTGAGAATTTTTTTCCTTTCAAGGTAAACGAGAGCTTTATTTATCAGTTAGGAGAAGTATTACTACTATCTATAGCAACTAGTTGGCTTAATGCAAGATGGCAGCCACCTCAACTATAGGCTGTCATATAATTTAACCGTTGCCCTTGTGAATATTTAGAACCAACTTTTATTATTATACAGATACAAGGAACATTGCACCTGGTCATTTCTTGCAATTGCAAATAGAGAAGGAAAACCATGAAACAGAAAAAATGAACACACGGGTGAAGTTTTCATTTTTTTTAAAAAAAAAAGGAGAACAAAAAATCCACCGCGGTTTTTACTAGAAAAAGTGGAGTTTTCATACAGAACGGTAAAATGTGTGGATTTTACTGTCTTATACATAGCAATCTTCCTCACTTCCATTCACATCTTCATGCATGCAGGCGGTCGTCGGGGTCGCCATGGTGCTCAGCCTTGTGGCGCTTCTGCTCTCCTTGAGGGGAACGATGAGAGCTATGGATGAAGCCAACGTAGAGACCATGGGTCTGGCGCTCCGGCACGTCGCCGGCAACATGCACCCGCTCCTGGAAGCCAACCGCTCCGCCGTCGCCATCGCCGACGCCAGCAGCGACGAATCCTCACCAGCTTCGATCTCTCAAGTGCATGCTAGCTTTTTCTTATTATTATTTCCATTTCCATTAGTTGTCGCCATTACTGCACTCCAAATACTGTATTCATCATTTTTTTTATTCAAACACGGGCTAGCTATATATAACCCCGATCGTGAAAAAATATTTTAATATTTTTCATTTTTGTCTTATGTTATATTATATTTGGGAATTAAGTCACAACTGACACGTGGTTGCTTGCTTACGTGGACGTGGCAGGTGAGGCCCAAGATGTTCATGGCCTTGGCCATGCAGCCGCTGCTGGCGCAGGTGTCGTACGCCGGCGCCGACGGCCACGCGTTCGCCTTCTACCGCACGGAGCACGGCGAGGCGAGAGCGCTGTTCACGGACTCGCAGAAGAGGTGGTGCACCCAGGCGGTGGACCCAGCGACCGGCCGCCTGGTCGGGAGCGCCGCCGCCGCCGGCGCAGATGGGTTTTTCCTGCCGAACACGACGACGACGCCGCCGCGGGCGGCCCTCGTCGTCGCGAGCAAGAACGCCTCGTCGCCAGCGTCGCTCTGGGAAGGGTGGGCGCGCCCGGGCGTCCGGATGCTCTTCTTCTCCGCGCCAGTGGGCGACGCCGGCGGCGTGGTCTCGGCAGCGGTCTCCGTCCACGACGTCTTCGAGGCCGCCGCCGCCCGCGTCGGCGTCCAGGACGGCCTCGACGTGTACTACGCGGTCGGCGACGAGAAGGACTTGCTGGCGGCGTCGTCATCAGCGACTGCCAACTACGAGCCTCTGCTGCTTGGCTACCAGTACCGCACCGCCGACGACACGGCGGAGGAGACGCTCTCGTTCTCCACGCTGACGTGCGCCGCCTCCGCCATTGACGCCGCCGCGCCCGAGCTCGGCCAGCTCGTCTCCGGGGGAGCCAAGTACAATCGGTACAAAGCCGCGTGCGCCGTGTTTGACGTCTCCGGAGTACAAGTGGTACGTGTGTGCAACAAAAAGAGTAATTAGTAGGAGTCCATACTACACGTATACGTCTGCTATTTTTGGCAATTAAGGACGTGTCAAGTCGTATCATCGTCTAGCGCGCAATCCTTCCGAGATCATCAGATTTTACTTTTGATGCTTAAATAGCATCGATCCAGTATTTTCCTTTCCTAAATGCCGATACGATACGCATGCATGCATTCCATGTTAATAATGTATAGTATTTTCCTTTCAAAAAAAAAAAACAGCTTTGGGCTTTTGGGCAACGGCCGGATGTGTCACGACGACCATTGTCTTCTCCTGATCTAACACTTTCACATGCATGCATGCTTCTTCTTCTTCTTCCTGAGTCCTGACGCCGTCGTCGTGTCCTCGTCGTCGCCCCGCAGGCGCTCCGGCTGGTACTCCGTCCCCGCGTCCAGGGCCACATGCTCCGGGCGCTGTGCATCCCCGTGATCGTCTTCGCGTGCGCGCTGCTGCTGGTGGCCACGGTGTGCGGCGCCGTCGCGGCGCGGGCGCTGCGGCGGGCGGCGGCGCGGGAGATGGCGCTGAACGCCGACCTGGTCCGGCAGAAGGAGGCGCTGCGGCAGGCGGAGCGCAAGAGCATGAACAAGAGCAACGCCTTCGCCAGCGCCAGCCACGACATCCGCTCCGCGCTGGCCGCCATCGCCGGCCTCGTCGACATGTCCCGGCCGGAGGCGCAGTCGCTCCCCGGCGTCCTGGAAAACCTCGACCAGATGGGCGTCTGCACCAACAAGCTCTTCGGTTAGTCTTCTGAATCCTGGACTCTTATGGAGTTAATTTATAATTGAATTTCCATCAAGCTTTATCTGTTCATCTCATCATCGTCTAGCTAGGAAAGTAAGAATATTGATGCGACTAGTATGATGTTTTCAGTGTTATATATGGTCTATCTATCTACTATATAAGCCACCAGTTCATACTAGCAAAAATGTAGGGTTTGTGTGATCTACTGCATTTTGTTAGCTACAATAAGAAGGATTAATGCTGCTAATATAGGTTAGCAATTAAAACGCTCTGCTAGCTAGGAAAGATGCCAGCTACAGGACGGAGTTCGTAGGTGTTTGATCAGCAATCATAGTATAGATTATCTATCAAACAGGATTACTTGCCGTATATATTAACTTGATAGTAATTAAGTAAATGTTATTACTACGATGGTAGCAATTTTCATGATCTCATGGATGTGATCAATTTGTTTTCTGCAGATATACTGAACTCGATCCTAGACACAAGCAAGGTGGAGTCCGGGAAGATGCAGCTGGAGGAAGCCGAGTTCAGCATGGCCGACGTCCTGCAGGAGTCGGTGGACATGGCGAATGTGATGGGCGTCCGGCGAGGGGTGGAGGTGATCTGGGACCCCTGCGACTTCTCGGTCCTGCGGTGCGCCGCCGTCCTCGGGGACAGCAAGCGCCTCAAGCAGATCCTGGACAACCTGCTCGGCAACGCCCTCAAGTTCACCGACGATGGCCACGTCATGCTCCGGGGCTGGGCGACCAGGCCGATCGCCGGGACCGGCGTCAGCGCTCCGTCGAGGTTTGCGCACCCAAGGCGCAGCGGCGGGGGTTCATTGGCACGCTTGTTCAGAGGGAGCAGGGAGGATCCTGATGGCCAGGATCACGTCCAGAATGACCCAAATTTGGTTGAGTTCTACTTTGAAGTGGTTGACACCGGCATTGGGATCCCCAAGGAGAAGAGGATGTCTGTCTTCGAAAACTATGTCCAGGTGGACAATGGCCAAGGCGGCACAGGCTTGGGGCTCGGAATCGTTCAATCCTTTGTAAGATATTACTACTCAAATACAGTATATATATAACTCATGTTCATGTTCTTTATAAACAAAATTTTTTGAATTTATCTGATTTATTATGTTGATCTTGATGATCACAGGTACGTTTGATGGGAGGAGAGATTAGCATCAAGGACAAAGAGCCCGGGGAAAGAGGGACATGCTTCGCGTTCAACGTGCTGCTGAAGATAAGCGAGATGCAGCAGCCTCAAGACATCGAAGAAGGGCCGTCAGTTCCATCAGGCACGCTGACCGGCTCCAATTTCAGAGCCTCAGCGTTTCAAGAAGCCAGCAGCTTCAAGGGCATGCACTGCGTTCTCTACGTTCATGGGTCAGAAACCAGGAGGATCCTGCAGACATGGATGGAGAGCATTGGAGTCAAAGTCTGGCTGGTCCGGCAAGCCGAGTTCATCGGCTCCACGCTGGAGAAGGTGCAGAGCAATAGCGTGGCCACTGCTGCCGCTGACTGCGGCGGAGCCGACCGGTGCTTCAGCTCCAAGGAGATGGTGAACCAGTTGAGGAATAGCACTGGTCCCAGGAGAGCCAGTCTTGGGGGGCCTCCTTCTGGTATCCTTATTATCATCGACGTGTCTGGTGGTGGACTGGAAGAAATTTGCCAGGAGATGGCCAAACTTGCCTGGATCAAGCATCAGGCCCCATGCAAAGTTGTTCTGCTAGAGGGATATCAAGACCCCTTCCAATGATCTGAAGAGGCTCAAGGAGCATGGCTGCGATCTCGTCCTGCGAAAGCCGGTGCATGGGTCTCGCCTGTTCACTCTCATTATGACTCTGAGAGACCTCCAGGATTCAGATGCACAAGCAAAGTCTTTTCAAGTTGGTGCTGAGATTGATGGGAACAGCCAGCAGAAAGATTTGCCAGATGCTGTTGTTCCTTGTGTGCAGGAAGCTGCTGCATCAACTGAAGTGGTTCAGGAACAGAAGCCTGAAGATGATAAGCCGCTAGCTGGGATGCAGATCTTGCTGGCTGAAGACACTGTAGTGCTGCAAACAATCCAGAGGAAAATCCTGAACCAGCTTGGGGCAACTGTCACGGTAGCTCAAGATGGAGCCGTGGCTGTGAAGTTGATCAAAGAAGCTCTTGAGCAAGCCAATGTTTCAGAGGAGGAAATAGTGCCCCTGCCCTACCACGTCATCTTCATGGATTGCCAGGTTTGTTCAACCAAAACTTGTTTGCTCACGCATGTGCACACACAAAAGCCCCATCTGATGATTGCCTGACATTGCTGCTCTATTTCTTCTTTGATTTCAGATGCCCAATATGGATGGCTATGAAGCGACGAAACTCATCCGCGAGGAAGAACAACGCCACGGAATTCACATTCCGATCATTGCGTTGACCGCGGAGGAGGATCTGCAGAAGGCTACGGATGCCGGGATGGATCTGCATCTGACGAAGCCTATATTACAGATGAAGATAGTGGAAGCTGTTCGCAGTGTCTGCATGTGAGAATTTGCATTTCTGCATCGCCTGAAGAACTCCAAGAAATCAGATGTTTCGTCGACTAGGATGGCGATGATCGATCACAGTTCACAGCATCCATCTGGTCATTGCGCAGTTGTAGTGTCTTAGTCGTTAGTACTCACAGTTCACAGCATCCATCTGGTCATTGCACAGTTGTAGTGTCTTAGTCGTTAGTACCCTAGGCCTAGGGTTCTCATTTTAGCAGCTCAAACAATGGTGTCTCATGTGCACCTGGATTTTGCTTCTCATTTTTATTTGCTTCTTCTTTAGTTTCTGTGGCAACCAGCTCAGGTGCATCTGGATTTTACTTCTCATCTACAAAGTATTTTTTTTTTCTCCCATTCTTCTGGAGAGTCAATCGATGAAATTAAATCAGGTTATAATGTCATCTGCACAATGGTGCTGTCGTAGGAGGTAGGACTCGAAATCCTGCCTAAAATCCGCCTCTGCAGCTTCGGTCGCCGGACCCCGCGGCTGCTCCCCTGCAGGTGACCGCCCTGGGCATGCTTCACTTCGCCTAGCTGCCATTCTTGATTCTTCCCCAAGCGAGATGCAAGCTGGATGGAGTGAAGTCAGCTGCAATTGCCCCTGCTGCACATTCATGCGGCCCTGTTCCAGCGTCGCGCGCGCATGACAGAGGAAGGGGACTGGACTAGGGTTCATCGAAAGCATTGTTGGCGCAGCCCCGAATTGAAGCCGTCTGCGCAAGCCAGCGAGTAATGCGAGGCTTTGGCTGCCTTGCCCGATGCCAGGACGCGTCCGCCTGCAGGGACAAGATAATTAAGGTGCCTCCTCTGCCATTGCTGGGAACATTAAGCTCGCCACTGCAAGAAGGGTTATTTTGATCTATGCCATTACAATTTTCTGAGTTTTGAGAAACACCATTACAATTCATCTATTTCGAAATCTGCCATTATAATTCTATCACTCTCTCATTCATACCATTTTATACGGCCATCACGTATAAAGGCCCACTTGTCAGACAGGTAAGCGTACAAGACGCACACGGACGTTAAGTTCCTGGCTCTTCCGTTAGACGATGGAGCCCGTTGTCGCTCTGTGCCATGTCGCCGCCGCCGAACTGATTGCCGTCGATGAGCTCCACCTCGTGCAGTGCCCACGGCGGGCGAGATCAGCTCCACTCGCACGCATGACGCCGCAGACGAGTGCCACCGCTGCGCCGCACTAGCTGCCGTGGACAAGCTCCGCCTCGTGGAGAGCTCGCTGCGGGCGAGAGCAGCTCCGCTTCGCACGCAGAGCGCTGCCACTCCGCCTCGCGTGCAGAGCGCTGCCACTCCCGCCTCGCGTGCAGCTCGCCGACTTCTTCATCGCGGGGCGGGCAGGGGTCCTCCGCCTCGCGTCCATGCACGATGGCATGTGCGGCATGCACAATCGACGGACGCGACGAGCAGAGAGCCACGGGCCAGCGTGCACAGCCGGTGGGCAGCGCGACACCGGCGGTCGGATTGGCGTACAGGTGAGGACGGGCCGGGCGAAGCCTCCACGACTGTCTCCCGTCCCTGACTCTCTGTACGCACAAAGAGGACAACACGACCATGCACGTCCTCGGCCTCACGGACATCGGCCTGTAGTGGCCCTGCAGCTTTGCTGCGTCGCTCACCAGCCCCGCGTGCGCGCCCCACGCCGACCCCACGGACCGCGCGTTCAGGCGCATGCCGCCGGCCAATCGTGCGCTCGCAATGCGCGCGGGCTAAGCGTATGATTCGACCGGCCAGTTGCACTCGCCAGTCGCCAGCAAGGACGTTAGACGAGGAATGCTAACAACACGCTCTCGTGTGGACACGGGCATATGCTTGCGGTGGTTCGATACTTCGATGCGAAGCTAGAGGACTCCATGTTGCATGTGTTGTTCGGCACGCTGGGTCATCGGCGGCGTCCGAGGAGTCAGAGTGGACGCGCAACGGATTCGTGGCACTGATGGTGTGCGGCGCCGCTGCTCTGGTCCTCCAGGAGTCTTTCCTCGGCGCCGACGCAGATTGGAGCAGATCGCTCTCGCGTGTCACGGCTAGCACGTGGCGTCGTCGAACATAGCGAAGGGCGCGGCGTTCACAGCGACGGTAGCCAGAGGCGGGAGCACGACCGAGCGCAACGCCCGCGGCGAGGAGAAGCGGAGGTTCTGGTTGGTGCGCCACGGGCGAGCGCGGCCACTCTGCGAGTCTGCGTCGCGCCCATGCCGGGCGGCCATGGGCAAGCGCGGGCGCTCCGCCTAGCGTGCTGCTCGTCCGTCCGCCACGACCGGGCTCGGTTTGACAGAGGAGACGGGGAATTGACGTCCGTAAACATTTATGTAGGCATACGTATCTGCTGGTGGGTCCTCGTATGCGTCAATGGTACAAAATGGCATGGATGAAGGAGGAATGAAATTATAATGGCAGATTTCCAAATAGACGAATTGTGATGGCGTTTCTCAAAACTCGGAAAATTGTAATGGTCTAGATCAAAATAACCCCTGCAAGAAGCCCCAGCAGCACAGGACGCACAATCCGTCAGACATTCCCAAGGTAACATGGCTAACGTTATCCGGGCAGGAGGGCAGGGCTGAGTTCTACGATGGAGCAGTGCTGCCAGAAGGCCGTGGGCGCCATGGCCTCACCTTCACGGTCCTGGTGCACCTCGTTCAGGTGGAGGATCCCCGGGGGAGGGATGGTCGAGTCTCCCCCCCAATCGCACTTGGCGGCTTGGCGCTTGGCGGGTGATAGATGGCGAAAGGCAGCCTCGTGACCGCCCGCGAACGCATGGGCGACAACTAGAGCTCAAGCCGAAGAAAAGATTCGCTGCTCCGACATCGCCGGCACCGCGCACACGTTGCGAACCGCACAGGCCGGATCGCGTGGAGGACAACAATCACCACCCGTCATTTGTAAAATTTAGGGGAAGGTGATGCCTTCTCGGGCTCACGGCTTCGTGTTATATAGGATGGGAACAGCCCCCATCGTGGCGTATATCTTGGTTACAAGAAATCAACAAAGATCATATCTCAACTAACTACCATACTTGATCTACAAGCCTATACCGAGATATCAATCTACCGGATACAACAAGTTGTTACACGAAGCCTGGCCTATCTAGCTATCTTATCATTTAACACCTCCGATCAATCACAACTCAGATGTGAGATTGATGAACTGAATGCGCAGTTGATTTAGAAGCTACCTGTTCTCTAACAAAATAAAAATCTATTTCAATGTGTTTAGTCCCAGCATGAAAAACACGGTTAGCTGAAAGATATGTGGCTCCTAGATTATCACACCACAGTGTAGCTGCCATAGGATATGAGACCCTAGCTCATCGGCAGTTTTCGAACCCACATAACTTCAGCAGGTTGCATTAGCCATGGATTTGTACTCAGCTTCTGTACTAGATGGAGACAAAGTGGCCTCGCTTTCTAGCACTCCAGGAAATCAAATTGCCTCCCAAATAAACTGCAAAACCACCTGTTGAATGTCGATCATCGGGGCACCCAGCCCAGTCAGCATCTGAAAAGGCGCTGACCATTACAGTTTTGGACTTTCCAATTCTTAATCCAAGACTGAGTGTGCCCTTGAGATATCTCAAAACACATTTTACAGCCTCCCAATAAACTGTGGTAGGACAGTGCAGAAACTGACATATCTTATTGACTGAGAAAGAGATGTCAGGCCGTGTTAGTGTCAGATACTGCAAAGCTCCTACTATGCTTCTATACCTTGTTGAATCCTCAAGGCCTAAAGGGTGACCACTAGTCACAGACAATTTTTCTGACACAACCATGGGTGTATTAACTGAATTACAAGAGCTCATATTCACTCGTTTCAGCAGATCAGTTGCATACCTTTCTGTCAGGAGCAGCTCACCACCTGCTCTTTTTACCTCGATCCCGAGAAAATAATGCAGCTCTCCAAGATCTTTGATAGCAAACTCTCTTTCTAGATCATCGAATAGTGCCTTCACAGCTTCTTGAGAAGAACTTGCAATAATTATGTCATCCACGTAAACCAGCATATATATATATATATAATATGTTTACCAGATTTATAAAAGAACAGGGATGTATCAGACTTGGACTGTGTAAAACCGAGTTGATGCAGCTTCTAACTCAGTCGTGCATGCCAAGCACGAGGGGCTTGTTTCAGTCCATATAGAGCCTTATCAAGTTTACAAACGTAGTTTGTACCTGTTTATCTGCATATCCCGGAGGCTGTCGCATGAAGACATCTTCTTCAAGTATTCCATGTAGAAAGGCGTTCTGGACGTCAAGCTGATGAAGATACCATCCCTGAGACACAGCTAAAGACAACACAAGACGAATTGTTACAGCTTTAACAACTGGGCTAAACGTTTCTTCATCAATACCATACCGCTGTTTAAACCCTTTCGCCACCAAACGCGCCTTATATCTGTCTATGGATCCATCAGCTTTTCTTTTTAATTTTATACACCCATTGCAATCTATGACATTCTGTCCTTGCCGAGGAGGAACAAGATGCCAGGTTCTATTTTTTATCAAGGCAGAATACTCGCTGTCCATCGCAGCCTTCCAGTTGGAATTAGACAAGGCCTCATGCAAATTTGCAGGTTCTTCAGACGTAGAAGAAGCGAGATACCCATACCTGACCGTACCATCAGTGTATGTCTTAGGTTTCCGAATGCCTTGTTGTAACCGTGTCCGTGGATGCGCTGATGGCAGCGGCGAAGATGGAGCAGCAGCCGAAGATGGAGGAGCAGCAGCCGGCACAAAAGGCTCTGGTGAGGACGCAGGAGGTTCCGTAGAACCACTCGGCGCCGCTGAGGAAAAGGGGTCGACCGCAGAAGATCCGCCTGGTTCTATCGCCCCCGATGCGGATGAGCGTGTGTTCCCCCGGTGCCTGGGAACAGCACCGCCAGACGGCGCGCGGGGAGAGGCCGACGGACCGCCTGACGAATCTAGCACATGATCCGAAGACGATCCACTCTGCTGTTCGGTCAGCGAATCAGCATGGGGATTAGCACTTGTTGCCGTAGCGGGAGCAGGCGAAGGGATAGGAATTCCACCGCCGTTTGAAGCCATTCGACCATCGTTTTGCATGGGATTTTCGCCATTTATCTGATCTCCTGTAGACAAACACTCTTCCACAGTGGCATTAGCAGGGTTAGCACATGAATGATCATAGTTTTTTTCATCCCCAAAACTGTTTGGAAGAAGGTGTTTAGGAAGAACGGAGATCTCAGATCGGAGTCGTGCTCCGGCATTAGAGTGTAAATTAGCGAAAGCATAAACATTTTCGTCGAAAACAACATCTCTTGAGATATAAATCCGTCCAGTGTTTACCTCAAGACACTTGAACCCCTTATGCATTTGACTATACCCAAGGAACACGCACTGTGTAGATCGATATTGGAGTTTTTCTTGTGTTATAGGAGCGCAAATTGGGCCAACAAGCACAGCCAAAAGTTCGGAGGGTGGAATAATCAGGTTGTGACTTTAAACAACCTTTCAAGGGGTGTTTGATTTTGAATCACTTTGCTAGGCATGCAATTGATGAGAAAATAAGCCGTGAGAAAAGCTTCATCCCAAAATTTGAGGGGCATTGATGCTTGTGCTAACAAAGATAACCCTGTTTCAACAATATGACGGTGTTTGCGCTCAGCAGCACCATTTTGTTGATGAGCATATGGACAGGATACTTGATGCACAGTGCCAATGCGTTGAAAAAATGAATTGAGTTTTTGATACTCTCCTCCCCAATCGGTTTGGACAGCAATGATCTTTTTGTTAAACAGTCGCTCAACCATACTTTGGAAATCATGAAAGCACTTGAAAACTTCAGATTTGTGTTTCAGCAAATAGACCTGTGTGAATTCTTTGAAATCATCTATAAAACCGACATAGAAATTGTTTCTACCAGCAGACATGGGTGCTGCCCCCAGACATCTGAGAAAATCAAATCTAATGGACTCGATGAAACACTTGATGACTTGGGATATGGCAGTTGGTGGCTCTTCCCTTGCTGGCAAGCGGCACATACTGTCCCTTTATTTGACTCGGGAACAAAGGCTAAGTGATGCTTCAAGAATCTGGGTGAACGACCGACGACGCGGGATGACCAAAACGAGCATGCCATCATGACACCGAGACCTTGGCGACATGGACGGCTTTGTTCAGTGTGGCCGCTAAGGGATATAGACCGCCTCTACATCGGCCTTGATGAAGGATTGTCCCCGTGTCCCGATCCTTGATAAGAAAATAGTCAGGATAGAATTCAAGATAGACATTGTTATCAGAGGCTAGACGATGAACAGAGGCTAGCCTCTTTTTTGCTTGGGGAACATGAGGAATTTTATCAAGAACAAGATTACGATTTGGGGTATGAAACAAACTACGACCAATATGGCTAATTTTCATACCCGAGCCACTTGTCGCGGTGGATTTGATCGTTGCCAAGGTACTTGTCCCTTACCGTGAGCTTTTCAAGCTCACTAGTGATGTGATCGGTGGCGGTGGTGTCGCGTACCAGTTGGTGTCCACACCATACCGGGTTGTTGCAGATAGACGCAGATTTGTTCTTGTCTTGGCCGGGGCGATGTAGGAGGCATCAAATCGCTAGTAGCGGCGACCCGGCCGGGTGTCCTTCCTTCTCACAGATCTGGCAGAACACCCCGGCCTCAAAGTTGGAGCCACGGCCCCCGGGACGTCCACCACGGCCACGAGCATTAGGGGCTTTAAAACCCCCACGGCCACAGCCACGGTTGGCAGTGTTGCCTCCACCACGACCTCCTCCACGGGAGGCCATGTTCGTCGAGGAGCCGGATCCGGCGCCTTGGAGCAGATCCATACGCTGCTCAAAGTTTGTCATCTAGGTGTAGAGCTGGGGGAGGGTGATCGGCTCCACCCTCGCAGTCATGGCAGATACCAGCGAGTTAAAGTCGATGTCGAGACCCGCTAGTATGTACGAGGTTAACTCCTCGTCATCGAGCTTCTTTCCCCGGGACGCCATCTCGCCCCGCTAGGGTCTTCATCCGAGTAAAATACTCGGCCACGGTGGAGAGGTGCCCTTCTAGTAAAGTAGCCAGCGCCATGCGCGGCGTATTAATGACACGCGCACGGGACTGAGCAGAAAACATGCCCTCGATTGCCGTCCATGCGCTCGCAGCAGACTTGTGGGCGGTGACCTGAGATAGAATCTCACGAGACAGCGATGAGAGGATGTAGTTAAGAACCTGCTGGTCCTTGGTGAACCAGGCGGCGACGCGCGGTCGCAATCAGCTCCGTCGGCTTCTCCGTAGACTTGGCGATCTGCTTCGCCGGGACCTCGAAGCTGGGATCGATGATGTGTGCCATCTCGGCACCATTGATCGCCGTCACGACTTGCACCTTCCACATCTCGAAGTTGTTGCGGCCGAGCTTCTCGTTCGGCGGATAGCCGATCGAGTGAGCAGCAGGCAGCGCGGAGGAGGGGGAAGCCATGAGCGTGCAAGCGTGGGAAGATCGATGCTCTGATTACCATGTAAAATTTAGGGGAACGTGATGCCTTTTCAGACTTACGGCTTCATGTTATATAGGATGGGAACAGCCCCCCATCGTGGCGTACATCTTGGTTTACAAGAAATCAACAACAGATCATATCTCAACTAACTACCACACTTGATCTACAAGCCTATACCGAGATATCAATCTACCGGATACAACAAGTTGTTACACGAAGCCTGGCCTATCTAGCTATCTTATCATTTAACAGTCGCCACGTCCGCCGAAGGTATGCGGAGTGCAGACCACCATTGTGAAGTGACTGGCTCTCAGTGTGCATCGCCAAGAGCAGCCTCAACTGTCAACCTGGGCTCCCTTCTCCATCCATGCCTGAACCCGATGTACCTTCAGATTCATTGGGCTGTGCAACGCCGCCTCCGCATCCGACACCGGTGATCGCCAGTGATGTCTCTCACTCTCCTCTCGTGCAGGTGGCGGTGCCCACCCACCCGTCGCCGGAGCCCCAGCAGTTGGGCTTGGGCAGACCACGCCGTTTTATCCCAGGCCGAGTCTACTCCAGGCGCCACCGCACTGAAAGGATGGTCGACATGCAGGCAGGAGAAGAGATGTTGCAGTTGCAGCCCCTCCCCAACCCAGCCTGCAGGGTTCACCTCGCCGATCTCCTTCTTCATCAGCGGCATCACCCGTGCATTAACACCGCCCCTGCTCCCTCAAGCCATGCAGCCACATAGCAACTTCTATGCTGCTCAAGCTCCGGGTTACAACATTGTTGCTGTAATGTCAGTTAGGTTGGAAGTTTATTTTGCTCGTCGCCACCGCTTTGTCCGGGAACGCAGCAACTTCCTGCTGGCAGCCAGAGGCCTTCAGCCGCTACAAGTCTGCTTGCATCCCTGCGGCCTCCATCAGTCCTCACCTGCTTTCAGCCATTGGCCTTCAGCATGTACTGCAGGAACTATCTGCCATCAAAATTTATCTGGGAACTACTCGCTTCTCCCTACTGTTTTCTGCACCTTTCTTATGCTATCTGCACAAGGAAATCTGCATCAAAATTTGTTTGGGAACTACTCCCTGCTGTCTGCCTAGGCCTATGGTTCATCAGCAACCTGTATCTTTTAGCAGCTAAACAAAAGTGTCTCAGGTGTGCATCTGGATTTTACTTCTCATCTGTAATTTGCTTCCTTTTTAGTTTCTGCCATAAGCGGCTCAGGTGCATCTTGAATTCTGGATTTTACTTCTCATCTATAAAGTTTTTTTTTTCGTTTTTCTGGAAAGTCAATGAAATCAAATCAGGTTATAATGTCATCTGCACAATGGTGCTGTCTTAGGGCTCCAACTTTTGCGCAAATGTCACGTGGAAACAAAATTTGGTAAATTTTAAGATGATGGTGATATGAAGTTGGAGCATTATACTTGCTCCTTTTTACCTAACCATAATCACTTCCATTTCCCTTTCGCAAAGGAGAAAATGAAGATTACAAGCCATATCCTTAGCTACTTGTATTATCCCTACTATTTCTAGTGTGCACAGTACCAGGCATAGTAACACATCAGGCAACATATAACTGGCTAATGCTCCTAAATAGTGTACAATCTCCACCCGTTGACCCATCCCATAGATGACCAATCTGCACCAGGGATTATTGAGGTCTCATATGCAAGCACCAAGTGGAAAGAAGTCGCACCCCCAAGTCGTTATCCGCGAATGAGAGATCATCCTTCTCCTGCATTAGAATAAAAACAAGGCTTCAACAAATCGGATTTCAAGGATCATACATGTTCTGTCGGGTCGTCTGGCTCTACAATTTTTCTTTTACAAGAGTAACATTTTTAAGTACTTTCAGTGGGTCAGAATGTCAGATAGGTATGCCTGAAGTCAGGGAAGGCTTTCTAACTTGGAAAAATTAAGAGTACATGCTACAGAAAAAGCATTGAACCTGTAGAAAAGCTATAGGAATTTTCTAAAAACAAATAGAAAGAACTATGACAGCTAAGGGTCCATACCGCTTTGATCATGGAATTGAGAAGACCATCAAAATTGCAGCTACTAGAGCTAAAACCACCATGGAGCTTTGGAATCCCCAAATCATAAATATTCCTCTGCTTCAGTTTATCTTCTGATGCCATGGTGTTAGGCTTCATTTGTGGCATAAGATATGACACATTTGGATTTGTCTGTTCAGTCATACAGGCGCCATAATTATGGCTGAAACTTCCATTGCTCAATCCTTGATGTAGATGGTCCTGTTTAATTTCATTCATGTCATGTCTAGAATTGCCTTCAACTCCAAGCTGCAAGTAGTTTGGATGTCTCTCGGTATCAGGAGCGCGCAGCACCGTACTGCAAGAACTAGCACTAGCACTACCCTTGGTATTGCTGGATGCTGTAAGGCTACGAGAAGGACAAACAGGCATGTTTACCGAAAATTTTGTTCCACCAGTGCTATCAAATGGATCATGCAATTGTAACTTGTCAGCAGTAAATCCATCATTTATTGGAAGAGCACCCTGCTGGGATATACTAGAGTCCTGCAAATTAGCTGAAACTCTGACATTCCTTTCAACCAGTTCTGAACTCACAGATGGCATTATTATTGGTGGCTGGGCACTAACATTGGTTTGCGCGCTCTCCAAAAGTTCTTGTGGTGGCAATGGACTGCTTGTAGCTCTCTGGAGTGCACCAGACAGAGTATTAGCCAGTGCACTCCCAGAAAAGACAGCAGATAAATCATTGGTTTCTTGCTGGATCCACTTCTGTTGGAGTTGGGGGATCCCAAGAGATGTGGCCGAGCCTTGTCCCAAATTTGCTTGTTGGGTTTCTTGTAAACCAGAGAGTTGAAATTTGTTTGCATCACCAGCACAGTGACTTATTATGCCATTGTTTGTAGCAGTTTGAACTGTCATGGCAGGAGCAAGTTCTGGGACCCCGAATGTTGCCGTACTGGTTCTACCTAGCAAACCGTGTGGGCTGAAGGATGATAGAGCAGCACAGGGTGCAAAAGGTTGATAACTCTGAAGACCTTCAAAGGCTCCCATGTGAAGAAAGGAGGGGTCTCTACCTCCAAAAGCAGCAACAATGCTAGCTTGCTGTGATGCTACAGCACTTAACCGTTTGAGATAGAGCCTGTATTTCTGCATAGCACACAACACTAACTGATTAGGCAATAACATAAGTATGTACCACAATTTATATATAACCCCACATGAGATAAGTAAAGGTTATTGCTTTCCAGCTTAGTCCACTATTTTTATTTTTATTTACTAAAAGCAAATGGTAGATTGAGGGGGTAAAATTGGAAATATAAGCAAATGAGGTAAACTTGTACTTTGTACTATGTGTACAACTAATCTGAAATTTTGTAGCAGTGTGTATAAAATTTTAATCTACTCATCGGCATGGACGAAACCAGAGTAAGCAATATACTTTTGCATGAAATATCTCTATATTCAGGGTTTGCACAGGAATTAAATAACACGGATTTGCATCAATTATGTAGATTGTTCCAAACCAACTGAACAAATGTCCTAAAACAAAAAATCAAACTGAAATAATACCTTTCATGATATTTTAGCACCAGCCATGACACAAAACTAACTAAGGTAAGCAACACTTTGGTTTTATCGATAGTAAGCAAGTGAACATTTAATTGACAATAAAAAAGATCTCATGCTTTGGCTCATGATGCTGGATCCACTTCCCATGGTTGCTTTGGTATCGAACCCAAATCAATTCCAGCTCCCCCAATATCTACATCTAAACGGACCCTAAGGTTTTGGTTCATATGCATCACATCACAGGCTAAAAAAAAAATAAACAGAGGAAGTAAAGAAGTAACAGCAATTAATGCCAGGAGTAAATGCCAATGCCATACCTGTAGATGGCTGGCGACATTTTCCCTGGTGAGTTTCTCCACATTCATAAGCTCAAGAATTCTTTTCGGTACAGCTTCTGCAACAATAACAAAATAAAGGACGAAACATAAATGAATTGCTGCAATATGTGAAGACGATAACATAAAGCAAAAGGGAGGGTTGACAGTTCTTACTATCAATTCCAAGGTGGTTGACAGCCGCAACAAATTTCCGATGCAGTTCAACTGACCAAACAACTCTTGGCTTCTTAGCAGCCGAGGGTTCATCGCCTTCTTGAAAATCATTCTCCTCGGCATCATCTTCCTCGTCGCTATGCATTTCTTTCCTCTTCTTGCTGATCCTCCCACTCTGGTCAGAAGCCCCAGCAATAACCTGATTCTGACCGTGGCATGAATCGGCGCTTGGTAACTTGTTGAAATCTTTGTAGATGTCAAGATTGCTGCGCTCGCGCTTACTGAACTTCCTCCTGACAACATGCTGCCATATGTTCCTAAGCTCTTCGATACGAACAGGTTTTAGGAGATAGTCACAGGCGCCATGAGTTATCCCCTTCATCACAGACTTCGTCTCCCCGTTCACTGATAACACTGCCATATATAATGTACATGATTAGCATCCACGTTTGACATGTGGAAACAGCATCACTCAGCAAGCCCCTCTCACTTCCAGGAGCGCTTGGGTAGAATAGGAAGAACGAAGAGAATAGGAAGACTTGAAGCTTACTGATGACAGGTAGGTCCATCTCAAGCCCTACAAGCTCAAGGAGCTTGAATCCGTCCATGTCGGGCATGTGTACGTCACTGATAACCAGATCAAACATGTCCCTGTTCTCCCTTAGCAGCTTCAGCGCAGTGATGGCCTGGTTGGTCGTTGTTACTGTCAACGAAGCACAGAGCGCTCTTTATCAGTTCATCACAACAAGTCTAATCAGTATAAGATAATAATGAGTTGCATTAGCAGCAAGCCTGCGACAAACATGTCAGATCGTGGGAGGGAAAAATTTACTCCTCCGCATGTGGTAACTATTGCAGTCGCAGAGAACATTTAAGTGATGGTTAGTACATGATAAATTTGCAAGCAGCAGCAGCAAAAGCAGTGTCCTGGATGTGCAGATTGTACAAAGTGCAGTTGCAGTGCAGACATGTTTTTTTTACTATCTACTACATGTAGTACAAAGTGATTAGTGGTAAGTGAAAGCCTATTTAGCCGCAGATAATAATAAAAATAGTTATTTTTTAAAAATAATAACAAGAATAATATAACAGTAATGAGGCAATGGGGATGGATAAAGCAAGCAAGTAGGGCCCACCATGGTACTGGCAGCGCCGCAGCAAGGTCTCTAGAACCTTGAGGCAGACGGGGTCGTCGTCGACGGCGAGCACCCGCATGCCGACGGGGAACTGATCCCGCTCCCTCCCCGTGATCGCCCGCTTCTCCTCCATCCTCGCAGCCGCAGCGCCCAGAAGCATCCGGATTCGCCGGCGAAGTCAGAGCAGCAAAACCCAACCCAAGAAGGAAACTCAGAGCAGGCCCCCAATCAGCTCAAAGTCCCAAGCAAGAAACCTGAGGCGGACTTGTTGGGCAAAATTGGAGCAAATCCTGAGAAGCGAATGCCAGGCAAGAACAAGGAAGAGGGGTGGGGAAATCGCCCAGCGGAAGAGAAAGCGAAAATAAGCTTGAGCAGAGACGACGACGGGCTGATGGGTGATGCAGAGCAGAAAAGCGAAAGGGCGGAAAAAACCAGCAGCAGCAGCAGCAGCAGTAGGTAGTGGCAAAACAACACCTGAAACTGGGAAAGAAAAAGGCGCGGCGTGATTTGTCGACGGCGGGGAACAGAAGAGCGGCGGACGGGACGGAGGTCAGGTCAGGAGCGAGCCCGAACCACCCAGCTGCGCGCCTCCATGATTGCTTTGCCGCTGAGCGACAGGGCAGGCAGGCAGGAGAGGAGGTGGGAAATAAAGCGAAAAGAAGGAAGAGGAGATGGGCCGGGCGGGGGATCGGAGAGGCCAAACGACAGCGACGGCCGGGGCCGGGGAGTCGAGGCGACCACCGCGACAGCGACCGTTCGTCCAGGTGGTGTCCAAGAACGCACGCAACGGCAACGCGAGCTGCTGCCCAGGCCGCGGGAACAGCACTGGCTCTCGCTGGCGGCCCAAGCGCGGCGGCAGTAGGCAGGCAGGCGGCTGTGACGGTGACGGTTGGCTCTTGGGAGAGGAGAGGTGCCGCCGGAGGTTGCAGGGCGAGAGGATTGCTGGCTGGCTGGTTGGATGGCGGTGGCGGGGAACGTGTGGGCGGCTGATTTATAGAGGTCAGACTTCAGAGTAGCGTGGCAGCGGGCAGCGGCGGGCGGGACGAGGAATGCGACGGACCCAGTGGGGGAGATGCAGGGGGGTTGGTGGGGCCCGCGCTCCACAAGCTTCCAGTGGCAGTCTGGGGGTGTTTGGCTCTTGTGCTCTGTCACGGGGAGGGGAAAGCGTGCACCATGGCTGATGCAATGGAAAGGCCACAAAAGATCGATGTCGTGTCCTAGTAAGTATGTTTTTTTTTTATAAGGGATTGTAATTTTTTCTAGGACCAGGAGAACATTTTTTAGAAAAAAGACAATATGAATGTTTCATAAAAATGATAATGTGCTTAGTTGGGCCACGCGGCACAAGATTATTATTATTAAGAGAAGATGAAGCATGTCTTGTCGAAACCTTGACTTGGCCCGGACCGGCGATCACTCTCTGCCACTGGCCGGCCCTGTGTGTGTCATGATGGGTCAATAATCACCACCACCATCCCAAAAGGCAAAAGGCAAAAAGCCCCGATAAATAACGGGCGATCAGATAAAGCTGAGGGAACGTAATGACGCATGATCTGATCATTCATGGCTCGGCACTACTCCTACTACTGTGTTTTGTGTTTACTGTACTCCCAGTGCCGCCAGCAGTTCTCAGTGAGGGAAGTGATTATTGTTACTATAGTGACTACTATGAATGTTCGGGCAATCCGGCCGTTCCGTTGGGCATATCTAGGGCGGGAAGAAAGAGACGCGATGATCATCATGCACATGCAGTGATGGTAAGTAAGTATCTTGGCACAGCCTTACGACGATTTGGCAAAATCCGTGGAGTTACGTCGTCGTCCGCGATCTAGCTTATTATTAGCTTCATTCATGATGGCTCAATAGTCACCACCACCATCAAAAGCTAAGCTCGATCTAGCTTTCTCGACCGACTTCAAAGGAGGAAAATAATAATAATAAGGGCCGGGTTGCATCGATCGATTGAGAATTAGCTCTGTTCGTTCAGTTTGTTTCGGCTTATTCCAACTTATTCTCTCTGATAAAAATCATCTAAAACCATAATCATCCGAACAAACAGAACCAAAGCCTATGGATACATGTGGCATGCATGTACATACAGCTAGCTAGTAGCTACTCCTACTAGACTACTAGAGTAGTAGTATCATTCATCTCTCTTGACCTAGCTAGCTAGTCCAAATAGACATGCATGCATGGGACACTCGAGCGATCGAAGGTAGTGCTACGAGATGTGATTTGAATCGATCGATCAGTACGTACGAATGCATGTATATATAATGATGTGCACGTATATGGAGTATATCCTGAGAGATGCATCGATCGCGCGCCATACCCCAAACCGCGTGCGAATGATGACGGCGATGTACGCACACGATCTAGAGACGACGTTTTTGGTGGTGCTACGACTACTACTGCCTACGTACTACGCTAGCTGCAATGCAACCGTACGTGGCACGTGCCCTAGATTGTACAGTAGTAGTAGTAGTAGTCGTCGTCGTCGTCGTCGTCTTGCTTTCAAGACGACGTTTGACGATCGACGTGCCGTGTGCACACGCGCGCGCGCACACAAAAAAAGAATTTCGTTGAATTCTGATCTAGACAAGAATATGTCCATATAAAGAATGAAAATGTGAACTATGATAAGTACGTCAGGATTTGTATATATTGATCTCAAACACTAGCTAGTGCCATCCTTCGATCGCAAGTACACAGGGGTTTGATGAATGAATTGAAAAGAAAAAAACATTAGTTTTCATCGCCATTGATTAATTGTTGGCTAGCTCGCTCGTTGCAATTGCCTTTTACTAACTGTTTTAATTGCTTTCGCTCTGTGCGTGGGGTTGGCGAAACGCGACGATCAACCGATATGTACATACTGTAGTTATTAATGATCAATATTTTAGATACTACTAACTCGTTGAATCTGCCAATTCAAGTGCATTTGTCAGCTTTTTCCTTTTTTTTTTTTTTTGTGCCGTGAGTATGAATGAATGGATTAAATAAAGTCTGATCCGGGATGTGTTGGGGCTGACCAATTGATCCCTGACATAACTTAATTCTTGATTCGGTCAATAATAATGAACATCTGGGTGCACAATAAATAAAAGTGGCTGTGTCAACTTTTGGTGGTGAGTAGTGAAGGGGGGATATGCATGATGTATGAGGACCAGCATCGGAGCATCCGCATCCGCATTATTTATTTTTTTTTGTTCCTTTTCCACTAAAAGCTTTGTTGTGGAACAACATAACGGTCCTCTGAATTCTCCTATCTGTAACAAAAGGTTTTGCGTCAGTGTTTGCAGAACATCATCAACGGCAGGAGTATATACAGGATGGATACCTTTTCCTTTATTTGCTAATTAATTCAAAGATTCTAGTGTGTGGCCAATTATCATTAAGCCAACAGCAAGCCCTCTCCTCTACAACATTTTTCATATACCTCGTGCAGTACTTCCCCAATTCCCCCTCCCAATTCCCAACCCGGCCCAACCCCAACCCCAACACACAGAGAGAGAGAGAGAGAGTACCTGTATTGTACTTTGCTAGTTGTAAAACTCATCAGGATATACAAACCCCCCATCCCATCTCATCACTGGATTTGAAAAACTCTCTCCTACAAAATAAAACGAATTAAAAGTTCATGCATGCATACAGTAGACCCGTCCCACCATCGTTATTTAAAGTCGGCAGCATCTAGTGTGGCGAATGCATCACCCATACTGTACTTGCATATCCATGGATCCGTACTACAATAGTACAAACATCGCCTTGAACTCGTCATTAACTGATCGAGATGCAAGCCGTCGCCTAATAATCCGTGTCCAAGGATCCGGCGAGTCCCATCGTGTCGCCCCTGGCGGCGGCAGCCTCTGCGCCTGGTCCCGGGCCCCGGCGGCCAGCAGCCGGCCGGTCGGGCCGCCGGTCTAAAAGCTTCCATCGTCGTCGACGCGCGCCTAATGGTGCGATCTGCGACCTCATTATTGCGTGATTAAACGGGTGATCAATGGCAGCTTTGACGAACCTCAGGCGGCTGCCGCGTCGGTCGCCGCCGGCGACTCGCCGTCGTCGTTGCCGCTATCATGGCGCGGCCTGGCGGGTGTTTACGCCGCCTATATAGGCCGGAGTACTATTAGTAGCAGGCTACGGCGCCACTAGCTAGCGCGGGCGCGCGCATGCACAGCATCGCAGTTAATTATTTTCTTTAATGGCAGATCGGAGATGCAACAATGGTGGCCCGCCATGGATTTCTCCTAGCTCCCTCCCGGCGGCCCCCGGCCTCATTTATGAAACGAATCCCATGGGTCATTACCGGAGAGTTAATGAAGACGATACGCGTGCGATCCGAGTATCCGACGAGACGTTTGGGGATTGAGCACAAATCGATCGCGAGTGGTGTGTAGGGGTGCTGCAAATCTCGGATTCAATTCTGTGCATGGAAAGTGGCCTTGAAGTAATAGTAGAGTAGGACCTCAATGCAAAGTAGCCTTCAAGAGTTCAAGTAGGAGTTTACTCCCTCCGTCCCATAGATTTTGTCGTTGAAAAACCGTGTTCCCCACACAAACACGCTTCACGGGCGACATACTCCATGGGACGGAGGGAGTAGAACTGTAGGAGTAAGCACCTGATTGCATAGGCCTTCTCCAAGCTATAGCTAGCTAGCTAGGACCTCAGTGTTTGTTAATGATATCAGCCCATAATGATAACTTATAACCGCCTGCTGTCTCGAAGCAACCTGTGATGGACAGTAGTCGGCAGTTAAGTTGACCAGTCAGTCCTGTAGCGTGAGTGGGGCCTCTTAATCCAACTCAATACATAGGGTGTTTCCAATAGTATAACTTAGAGCTCGCTCATAATTTTCTAATAACTAAATACTAGTACAAAAGATAAGAGAAGACCAGTGTGGGATAAAGAGAAGTCTAACATACTACTTGACGATGTATTCCTCTCTTATCCACTGGATGATGTTTAAGCTAGGCAGACTCTTTCCACCATACGTATTTGTTAGTTTAGAGCTAGTGGTATAGCTCACACCGTTGCAAACGCCCATATATGACACATAATGAAGTTTTTTCTTTTTCTGTTTTGTGTGTGTGTATATATATATATATATATAATATACACACACACACCATCTCGCTCATGGGCAGCTTTGATTACTGCATCCCCATAGACCTTGACGCTTGCATTGTCTGGAGGCGCAACTGTGCTGTGGAAGCCCCACCAAATGGCCCGCCACGGTCGCTCGCTGCTTGCGTGCCGATTGAGAGGTTACGGTCAAACCGGCTAGTTTGTTGTGAGAGAAAATACTCTTCAAACAACCGATAAGACAAGTGAACAATACGATAGTGAAATCAAATGGGAAAAGCTTGCTACACCCAAACGAGTAAGA
This sequence comes from Chrysopogon serrulatus, assembly GCA_015844335.1. Classification (NCBI taxonomy): domain Eukaryota; kingdom Viridiplantae; phylum Streptophyta; class Magnoliopsida; order Poales; family Poaceae; genus Chrysopogon; species Chrysopogon serrulatus. Next base: position 50,403 of record JADLZL010002700.1, read on the forward strand.
ACACCAGAGCATCTCCAACAGTTCCCTATCTTGAGTTGCCATTCTTTTTTTTATAAAAACATAAAAAAAAACCTTCTCCAACAGTTTCTCATCCTAGGTTACCATTTATCCCAAGTTGGGAAAAAGAGTCTCGGCAGATATATGCGTGCTGCGACTCAGCCGCCCATCCGGCCCGTATTAGAAGAGGTGGAAGGGTATAAAAAAATAATTTTGTTTTAAATGCCAGGGGTTCTTGATGTAAGTTTTTAAGAGGTGGAAGGGCATAAATATAATTTTTTTCTGTCTCAGGGTTCCTGATGTAATTTGATCTGGTTTGACAAGTGAATTATGCCAAACTATTGAAGAGACTCTTTTTTTACTTAATATATATTTTAGAGAGTTGTCAAATCATAAAATTTACCAAGTGAATTTTTAGCAAATTCTTGGAGATGCTCGAGGAGATGGACATGCATTTGTATTGTACGTGCAGGCCGGCCCGGGATCGATCCGATCCGTCCGCTACAGTAGCTTGAGTGGGGGCTCCACGAGGGGGAAAAAATATAGTAGTAGTAGTAGTAGTACTATGGTGAGTGGGATTTTTGTTGTCTTTATATATCATTGCCTTGCTCATCGATCGGGAGCTTTGATTACTACTGCATCCCCCACATGCATGTTCCTAGACGCTTGCTTGCATTGCATTGGCTGGAGGCGCAACTAACAACTGTGTGGAAGCTAGCCCCCACCAGCAATGGGCCACCACCATGCATGGTCGCTTGCTTGCTGGCTCGTTTGAGTGCCAATCGATAATCGAGGCCGCGTTAATTCGATGATGCTGAGAAGAGATCAGATGTGGAAAAGCTTGGTACACCCAAACGGGCAATTTGGAATCGGGAATTCACGTCGTAGGAGTACGCTGCTTATTATTAGTCGTACCGTATCATCCTCCAACGGCGGCGACCCATATACAGTAGTATTATCTATCTTGATCGACATAAATTAATAAATAATAACCCTGTTGATGGATCCATGGACGTTTGTACATACTGTACGTGCCGGCCGGGGATCCGATCCGTCCGCTGTTACGCACGCTCCTGGATTCTTTCGTACGTACACTACTGTGTACTGCCGGCTGCCGTGCTGCAACGCTGGTTCGCCGGATCCTCCACGCATGCGCACTGGTCGATCGACGACGATCGATGACGTCACACCAGCAGGCAGCGAACGTACTGACGATCACATCCTCTAACTAATACTCTCTCCGTCCAAAAAAAAAGATGTCGTTCTCGCCTCGCGTAAAACGATTGCCGTCAATTTTTAAAAATAGTAAATAACATCGATTAGTATCACAATTATTATTGTTGAAAAGATCTTTAGATCTAGTTTTTTAACAAATTTATTTGGAGATATAAATATTATACGTATTTTCTATAAATCGAAGTCAAACTTATGGCACGAATACCCAAAACGTCATCTATTTTGGGACCGAGGCGAGTAACTAACTGTTCGGGCGCGGGCGGGCCGCGCCGGCGGCGGTGTTCGATGGCCGGATCGAGTCGACCGGCCGGCCGGCCCATGGATCTATCCAACGATATGATGCATGATCTGCTGTCAACGCGCGGCCGTCGCGTCGTCCGTCGTCGTCAGAATGATATGATGCATGTTTGATGTTTCCGTTTTGCTCCTTGCTCGCCATCGTCGCCGATGAGTCGACGTACGGCTCGCGGCGCGCGCCGCGTACGTGTACGATGTGCTTATGCATGCATCATGTACGTACTCCTACGTACTCCGATCCATGGATGCAATTATTTTTTTTTTCGAAAGGACGGCAAAACTTTTGCCGTGATTTCTATTAGACGAAAAAAAAAAAAAAAAAAGACAAGTGTCCGTCTAGTTTTTTTGAGTGGGACCGAGCCGAAAAATCACACAACTAAAGAGAGTACACCACTTTGTTACAACTCCATTACTTGCTCCAACTTGGTCGAAACGAGCCTACTATCCATTTAACTATCCACTACCCACTCAACTAACAACTAAAACAAGGAACAACAGCTTTGCCTAAAAAAGAAGAGAGCCGACAAGTAGCCCTCACAAAGCGCCATCGTTACCGACGATGTCCCACGCCAACCAGTCGCTACCATGCAGAACTAGCGCCCGCGGTCGCTGCAAGCCGTGTAGCTACCCGACTCCCCCACCATGCCTTCGTCGTCTTCAGGTCACGCATACACGAATGCCGATCTCCCCAGCCACGCCATGTGTGCTTTAAGAAGTCAAAAGAGAAGCCCACCGCACCACACCGAAGAGGCCACCACCATGTAGGACCCCTCGCCGAACCACCACTGCTGCACCTTACACACCAAATGACCGAAACACCGCGATGGAATCCTAGACCTCCAAGGCAACTCGGATCACGGCCACGGGTTGAAGGGCCACAATCACGACGCGCCCGGCGGCTGCGACGCTCACGTGCCGCCACGCCGCCCCACCGCCGAGGCCGAGATGGACGGATCCGGCCTCGCAGCCTCGATCTGGTGGGTGGAGCCATAATCGCCATCGCCGCCGTGGCCCCTGCCGGTGAAAAGCAACGATGGGGAGCAGCAGCCCCCAACCAGAGCTCCACCACCTCCACGCCACCGCGTGCAGCCCCGCCGCCATTACTCCACCGCCACCGCTGCAGCCACCGCGCCACGGAGCCATGGTTGCCGAGCGCCGCCCAGAGAAGCTCGAACATCTAGAGAGATCCTCTAGTGGCGGCGAGGGGTGGGGGTAGGGGAGGAAGGGTTGGCATCGGGCTAGGGTTTTCGCCGCCCAAGTCGACCGTGGGTGGGCGGGAGCTATAGCCCGGATCACTGCAATTATTATATGGCATTTGCTCCGGTACTTCTCTTCCTAAAAAATGCACATATCTCAAAGCACCATAGCCAAATAATTAGATTTTTTTTCTAAATTATTTCCACTTGGATCGCTCATGGGCACGACCCGTCAAGCCAGACCCAAGCCAGACTCATCGCCGTTCGTTATTCCGTGCGTTGCTTTCCCTCATCAAGCAGCCAGCGGCGCCGCTCGCTTTCCGACCTGGTCTCCATTACCATCCGGATCCCATTTATGTTCGTTATTCCATTGCATATGAGATGCAGCGGCCGTTCAATTTTGCGCAAAAGAGATGCATGTAGCGGCGGCGGCAGCTATCGATGACGACGGGCGGTGCCTCCATCGAGCGGGCAAATGGTGGCATGTGAGCCCTTCCTCCAATCTGCTTTCGTCACCTCCTCATGCCAATTCGAGCGGCGCAACTGGACCTCCTTGCTGGCTGTTTAGTAGACGGCGAAAACAGGATCGAGGTGGATGGGCGGAGGCTGCCAGCACACGGCGAAACTAGATCGAGAGAGGAAGGGATGGAGGTGCCACCGTTCATTCAAGTCGTCCGGTTACGCTGCTCCAGAATGATCGCCGCTGGCGACGTTTCCTTCGTCGGCGGAGAAACGGGAACAGCACGGAACGGAGATTATAGGAGACATGATTTACCTTTTGGGTCAGGGCTCTGGACTCAGTATTGTGTTGGGTGGGCTGGATCAACCATGACCCAGATAGAAAAATAATTAAGAAAATACTTAACTAGTTTAATTGGTTGTCTCGAGATGTGTACAATTTTTATGAGGAGGTGTACCGGAGCAGTTGCCTATATTATATATACTAGTATAGTGTATGTAGACGTACTCATGCATGCATGCGAGCGAGATACAATTATATATTGGTATGGTGTATGTAGACGTCGTCGACGTCGACGTTGTCGTCGGTGCTAGCTACTGATACTGCAATTAACATACGTGCGTACAGTACCGTACATATATATAATACCCATCAGCACCTTGCAGCTGAATTACGTAGATATGTGTGTGTATATATACGCGCATCAATGCTAATTACTGTGCATGTGTCTGTGTATATATATACATATACACATCACTGCTATGGTGCGCAGTACAGCGTGCTGTGTTATTGCGCTTGGCGTATATATTATATATATTACAGTAGTAGTATCTCGTACGCCCACGTGCATGCGAACTGCATCATCCATCCATGTACTCCGATGATCTCGATCGGGATATGCATGTGTTAGGTGAGAGTGAGAGAGATTAAGATCAATATATATATCTCTCTCGATCGTACCCACCGGCCCGCTCTTTATCTGTTCTGACCATCAAGATTCATATGATCCGGTGATCCCCATGAAAGACTAATAACTACTTGGTACGTACGTTGCTGATCGTGTCTCTGCAGGTTTTGTATGCATGCATGAATTATTGGATTACCGTATCTCTCACGTTAGTTATATGAATGCATGTGTACACACCACAACCTGAACCCTGAACATCAATTAATCACCGCTGATCAGAGAGAAGAAGAACTAATAAAAGCATGGGTAGTCACGTTAGATCAGAGAGAGTCGAGCTTCTGCTCGGAGGCTTTGGTATAGCCCTTAATTTATATCTTTTTTACATTCATATCAATCATGACAATGTTCTTACATATACTCACTCCGTCCATAAAAAGAATACAATTCTCGCATAGTCTCATGCATGGTTTAGTATCTTAACCTTGATCAATTATAAATAAAAGTTATTAGTATTTATGATATCAAATTAAATAAATATCATTAGATTAATCACGAAATGCACTTTTATGATAAATTTTTTGAGCCATAAATGTGAATAGTATTCATTAGAAGTTTAGTCAAATGCGAACTATTTTTTTGGTGGCATGCAATCCGTACTTGTATTCTTTTTCAGATATATAGAGCTAGCTAGGGAGTATTATGTTCTTAGTTATCATGTTGGCCGTTTTCACTAATGGTGATGCATCTACGATGACATCGAGCATGCATATCCATGTATAACGTACTCTTCTGATTTTTTTATAGGACATTATCAAGGCGTGTTGTATTAAAAAATTATCTTAATTATTTAAAAAAAAGAGACGCAAATTTTTTGCCTGGTGGAGAGAGAGAAAAAACCACATCCTAATAATGCATGATCACTGCTACGAGTACGTACTACTAGTAGTACGCATGCATATCAAATTTGCAGTGCCGTCG
>JADLZL010002701.1:0-67459 GCA_015844335.1 Chrysopogon serrulatus
GTCATATCATGTCTTTTCTCTTGCAAGAAGCTCCAGCAAACATTGAAGAGGAGATATTATCAAAAGAAATCGCTAGTGCTAGATTAGCTAGTACCACTATGAATCTATGACTAACTGAAGTTGGTGGGTGAAATTGGACGTAATATGCTGAGGCCAAGTCATTCTCTCTCATAATAGAAGCCTCGTAGCAACTCTTGACCTCTAAACATGCCCCTATTCCCAACATTTAGGAGCTTATAAAAAAAACAACTCCGGGTGACCTCCTATTTGGAACTTCCATTTTAGGAGACTCACAAAACATCTTGAGACCCTATCACTCCCAGCTAATAAGACTGGTGAAATTGAATAAAGTTGGATCTGATTTTTTTTGCGAGTCGGCGTTTAACTAAAAAATGGGGAGGACCCCACGATTACATGTTGTGTTGGCTCATATTGCTTGTCTATCATAATCTTGGTCTCTGACTTCTTTTATTTTCAACTCAGAGCCACTCAGGAGCGCTACCAAAACGGGACCTGTCTATATTAGTTAATGCTAGGCAACCGCTTCTAGCTGTTGCATGTTGCATCTCTCTTCTGCCAGATCAGCAATCGTTAATCCTTATGCCCGGTGGGCCCTCACGGCCCGATCCTAAAAGTCCAGAAAAAGGAAAAAAAAAAAGGCCGCGCCGCCGTGCCACGGAACTCAAGCCCAAAACCCCAATCGCCTAGAAACCCCGTCGTCGGCGACGACTTCTTCGAAGCCATTCCCGCTATTCTCCTCCTCCCGCCAGCGCCGGATCCACCGCCCCCCATGGACCCCCGCACGGGAGCCGCTTGCCGGAGGCGGTGGCCTCCAGCGCCTCCCCCCGGCCGCCGCGAGGAGCGGAGGGGGCCACAGGAGCCGCCTCCCGCGCGGGCAGCTGCGCGCTGCCATCCACCCGGACATCGAACCGCCGCCGCGGCCGCTGGCCCCTGGATGCAGAAAGCTGGCCATCGTCGCCATCGTCGCGCTCGGGTGCCTCCAGTTCCTCCCGGCCACGCACTTCCGGGACCCCAACGACCCCCAGCGCAACTGGATCCTCATTGACCGCTCGCGGAATCCAACGGTGTGGTTTGCCTCACTCTCTGTGCGATTGCTTTTGCTTTCTTGGACTAGGAATCGCCGAAACTGTGTGCACTGTCGATTAATTTCTCAATATCTGATCACCAGAATGCTAGGCTTTGCATTCCACGATATGGTTTGTTGTAAACATTTTTTAGACTATGTAAATTTGAAAAAACTTGCAAAAAATTTAGCACAATTACAACCTTTTTGGACGCATAACATTGTTTTGCAAAAATAGAGCTTTTCAGGGGAAAATTGAAAATTGTAGTTCTCACGGCACAAATGTCAGGAAAGTATTTTAGTTTTGTGTCATGTTTCCAAAAGCCGTAGTTCAGTGGTGCTTATGTTAATAGTTGCAAGTGAAATTTACTACATGTTCTCAAAATTTGGACACTGGAGATGACATCTGGAAATACAATAACAATTTCGTTGTTAGTATTGGATTATTCAAGGTCTACAATCAAAATGTTGTGGTGTTAGGTTGCAATTCTTTTATTGTGTTTTGTCTCTGTTCTACATGACATGACTTCACCGTGACAGTAATTTTACTTGCTGTTGTTTAGCTTGCGTGTTAGTCTGGGTTGATATGGACTTCTGAAAAGACAAGAGTTTGAATTGACACTAGGAAAATAAATTTCTTAACAAACTACTGATTCTGCTGCAGGGTTCTTTAAATGATGTTGGAAGTGTAGATAATCTTCTCTTGGATAAGCTGTCTGGATCTTCATTACTCTTGCTGTGCTGGCAAAATTCCACTCTGTCCAGCTCAAGGTTCAGTATCTTGCGTATGTCAGTAATTATTAGTTCAGTAGTTTATAGATTATCATGTGTAGGCCATTAGGACCCATGAGATGGAGCAACCCCAGGCCATGCATAGTTATTTTGTAAATTACTAGCACTGCCATGGTCTGTTCGTGGTTGCCCTAAGATTATATTTAATACTCAGAAATAAGATTAGTTTGAGTTGGTTCCTTGATTCTAGAGATTGGTCTCTTAAGAGTCAAATCACCCCATCGACATAAGGATAGGACTATATCTCTTTTGGTTGAAAAATGAGCTAGATCAAGAGTTCCTAATTCCTTATCTCCTTCATATGCCCTTCTGGTGCGGCTGCCAGGCAGCATGGCCGTGCTGCTTGGGTTCATGGGCATCTAAAGTATAGTCATGACAGAGATCCTAATAATTGTTTTTCCCTGCATGGCTGTTTGAACTTTCCATGTCATGTTGGATAGTTTTTTCATCTATGTTAATTGTGCCAGTAATGATATAGAACTAAAATTCGATGGACAAAATTGTCACCAGCATAACTTTCCCCCCTTTGTTTGACAGTGATCCACAGAATATATCTTTCCATTTCTTAATACCTGAAGGAGGCAACGATAAATTGTCCTTCCACAAGCTAAAAGTCTTGCTACCTGATTCAGATCTCACTGTGCTGTTACTAGGTGAGCACACAAATTAGCATGGCCCTTATATCTTGTCTTGTGGCCATTCTTATATTTGTGCCCCTTTGCAGTCAGAAGCAAATCAAGGATAAGCTAAATGTTGCCACTCCAGAAGGAAACTTTCTTTGGTCATTCCACAGGAATTGTCACCCTTTCTTATCGCAAAATCTCAGCTGTCTTAAAAAGAGATATGTTTATATCCCAGCAGACTCCATCATACAGGTACCGGGCATCCACTCCATCTATTTACTCAAACCTATCACTGAACTCCTTTGGCCTTCACCTTTCTCTTTCAAACAAAGCATCCATGTATGTGAACAGTAACTCCAGAGAATTTTAAAGGGAATTACTGAGATGCATAATCAGGAGTCTGCCCAAAAAATGGTTCTCACCGGCATGAGTGCTACCATCAGTTGATCAAACATTTTCAATCATCATAGCTTTAAAACAATAAGCCGAGGTGTTGAAAACCTTCATTTCAACAAAGTCCTTGAGGCACATGTTGACCTAAGTTTTACAGTATCAGGGTATTGATATTCAATTCACGCAGCAAATGTTATGTTGGAAGTATTGATAAGTGTGCAAAACTGAACATTTTATCAACACTTTTGGATTACCTGTTGTGAAACATTGAATTTTGCCCATCCACAGGGTAAAGTCGAAGATATTGGTCGCATGGATTTAGGCGGTTATGCCATTGGTGCTGTTGAAGATTGCAGCAAAGCGTCTCAATGATTATCTCAGTACGGATGTTCTTAGTGCCATACAAAGAGCAGGAGCTGCACAGAGCTGGGTGTCTAAAGAGCCTTATGACATGGATGCCTGCCTACTTGATTTTGATGTGCTCTTGGTAGAGCCTCGCAAGCTGGACAGAAACCTGGTTGCTTCCATAACATGGTGGGCCAATGCCATTAATTTAGCCAATCAAAAGTAAGTTATTACACTAATGATTTCTGTTCATGTATAATCTCAACGAACATCTTTGAAATCATTTCAAACTCTGGCCACTATATACTCACAACTGTCTTGGTCATGTTAAAATTCTATTTATAGGGACCAGATTAGGTTGGCTGTAACTCTGGCTTTCAATGATAAGTACATGAAGCTCCCTTCAAACTGGAAGCGCCGCAGACGATACCGCTGATATCATCAACTTTGATGGACCAAAGAATGTTTGCTCTGAAGATGGACGTCAGCATGAGCAATCAGGCTACGGTTCAATCTGGCGGCAATACCTTCACCAGAAATCTGAAGCCATACTGAACACCTAAATAACGGCAGTTCACCGTACACAAATTTTCCGTTGTCATCGATTGGAAGCTGACTTGAGACATTGATATTAACCTGTAAACCCTACATAGAATGCATATTGTACTTCAATTACTCTTTCCAAGATAGCGGATTGCTTTTCACTTCCGCACAACATTCAGGATACTAGAGAATTTTGTTTTTGCAGCTGACACCGGAAACTTATCCTGATGTTCAGTTTAGTTTTGTTTTCCCCTACAGGTGCCTAATTACCACGCCCATATGGGCAGATATTGTATGATAATAATTGTGCCGATCCATGATATCATGCCAACGCCCAGGATTCTTGCTATGCCTGGATCCAACTGTCCAGGCCTCGTTCGCTTGTTCCATGTTTTGATTGTTTGAGCCCGTCTGTCGCCAGACTCCGAGCCCTAGTGGTTCATTCCGGGCCACGGTGGGAGTGGAAAGTTGGTTCCTGTCCTGTTTATTTTCTGGGACAGCCCAAATAAAACGGTGATTTCATCGTGGATCTATTCCTGCCGCTCCGGTCCACCTGGAGTGGGCCCCGGAACAGGCCATTCCGAGGCAAAAGATTTCATTGACATTAACCTGCCCGGGCAAGGCAGTGTTTCTACATCATTGTTCATCAGTCATCACATAATTTATTTACAACTACATTGCTACTCCCGCATGCATCACATATTTACGTCACAGGAAATCCCAGACTGGAATGGTGTACTGGCCTTGATCGGTCTGGTGGCCCAGTTGAGGATTACTGCTAAGAAACTGCAGTGATTGAATGTCTGGAGCTGGAGCCTGCAGTAAGAAAGATGTGCCATTTTAATCCAAATGCAAGTTTCCCTATATACAAACTTGTTCTGAAGGGGAATGTGTGGAGAAATACGTTAACTAGCAGAATTATAGGGCTCTCACAGACATGGAGTAGCATTTAACAGGAATTACCTGTGTAATTGGAGGACCACTATGAAAGCCTGGTTGTAAATGAGGCTGCTGAAGATGTGTTGGTTCTTGAATCTAATGACAAGTTAAATTGCAGTCCGTGAGGGAAAAAAAGTTTGTAGTTCTATTTTGCTTCAACAAGTCATGATTTCCAAGTTTACCTGCCCAAATGGTGACATGCCTGGGAATCCTTGTAGAGAACCAAGACCAAACTGCTGTGCAACATAAGGGGCCTATATATGCACAAGTATAATATAATAATATACATCACATCTGTTCCTCGATACGTATGTGGGGAAAAAAGCAGAAAAGGACACCAAATTTACCTGCATCATATGGCTTGGTGCAAGAAACTGATTTGTTGTTGTTCTTAAATGATTTTGGATATCATTTGACACCTCGGGAGGATCAACCCTGATTGGAATTTCAATATCCTCAGGTTCCAGCAGACCTGCAACAGGTTAATCAGATAATGCATTGACATATAAAATCGAGTACTGGAGCGGTGCAGGTGATGAACAAACCTTGTCTACCCTTTTTTTTTTTGTTTGGATCAAGAGGACTTTGTTGTTGACGGGCGCACCTCTATATTTTTAATTTTCTTACCAGTTGCTCTGCGATGTTCGCTGTTGACCTCACTATGAAGCAGATTTGGCTGATTACCCTTCAGGACAGTACTTAAGGAAGATTTATCATGCAACTTTGCTTGCAAAAGTACCTCCACCTGTTCAACAAGCTGTTCATATTGGCTCTCCAGGAATGCACAAGCTTCAACGCTTTCTGAAGCTTTTGCTGCAATTTTACACAAATTCGGTATAATGCGTTGTACCGTTTTGACAATGAAAACTTGGGATCTTCATCTATTGCAGCAAAACCATAGTTCTCTAGCGATTCACTCTGTCGTCTTTTCTCCATCTTTTCAGGATATAGTGTGGTGGAAGTTCTTTAATATTTCTGAGATCAAGAATTTTCAATACATGGCAACAAAGAAGACCCATGAATTCAAACTTCTTACAACTACAAACAACCACACATTCTGTTGGATCAAATCTAACAAATTGACCCCGAGGCCTGTCTTTAACAGTTACCTGGTACTCAGATATTGGTCCAATCTCGCCACAGCTATAAACCATGCACTTTGAGGTCTGTTCATATTCCATCCTGAACATCTCAAAAATTGTTGGAGTATATGAATTGGCAGCTTGCCAAAGCAGATGCAGTGGAGCTACCCTTTGTGTTATTTGAGCCCCAAGGTAGTCAGCTTGTTGTTCAGCTAGGTGTTTCTCCTCCAAAAACTTATCATAATTGTTGAAGAAGTTTTGAAGATCTATTTCTGGTTTAACAAGATCTGTCAGTATGGTATCTGTGTTATCACTTCTTAGTGTGGTTGCAATATCAGCACAGAGCATTATCACGCCCATATGGCAAAGCCCATCTTTCTCTATCCTCATACAATTTACAGAGCCACTCGTTATCCTTCACATCGTATTTCTCTGAAAGGATTTCCCAGCTCGAATAGAAGTCATCCTCCTCATATTCATACAGCCACCTACTAAAATCCAATGCAAATGTTTCTGAGCCTTGGAAGATATCCTTGAATATCTTAGTAGCATTCAGATATAAATGCAGTAGGGAGAAGCGGTGGGTGGTCCCAGGCCAAGAAGAAGACACTGCATCACTAAGTGCAGCACACTGATCAGTCAAAACTGTTTTTTGGTTGCTTTCCACTCATAGCAGATTTGAAGGTCTCTAACAACCATCTAAAGGATTGGACTGAGTCATCATAAATCAATGCTGAACCAAATATTATCGGCTGCTTATGATGGTTAACACCAGTAAATAACAGTAGAGGTCTCCCATAGTAACTTGTGCAATATCTTGTGTCAACACACACTACATCACCCGAAGTAGTTATAATCCATTATTGATCTAGCATCAGCCCAGAACACGTTTGTAAACTGATCATCTTCATCTACTTGAATGGCGTAGAAAGAATGAAGGGTTCTCGCCTTTCCTCCTTTGTAAATATTCACAGATGGCCTGGGTGTCACCTAATTGCATAACTTTTTTATGCGTTTTGTCCTTGTGTAATTTTTGTACTCATTCGAATCAAAACAACTTTTGGTGGATCAGGAGGCTGTTGTACCTTTGCTAATAACTTTGTGACTTCAAAATCTGAATGTCAACCAAGGGAGTTTCAAGATCATGATTATGATTGGCCACAAACTCAGTCACTACATATTTTGCACTTGCTGTAATCTTAATAGTCATGTGTGCTTGGCAACCAGTTCTTGTTTCAGGTCTTGGTTTCTTTGATTCGATAGAAGCAGTTTTTTGGACGAAATCCCTCCTTGGAACAAACATATGCTCGAGATTTTGTAACATTCTTTGCTGTTTTGTCCAACCAGCCTTTTCGGACACTGAACCCTGCAGTTCCAGCATAGTTGACATAGAATTCATATGCCTTATCCTCATTCAGAAAAACCATCCCAACCTTTGTTTCTCCCCCAGGTCAGGGACTACTTCAATGTCTGGATCTGGTTCTGCTTCCATTGTTTCATCTTCTTTGCTCTCAGCCTGGACAAGGGAAAATCCTGAGCCTTGAATTGAATATAACATATGCGATTGCAGCTGTTCATAGATTGTATTACTTAAAACAATTACTATTCTATTTTCTGTTACTAAACAAAATGTAGACACTTAAAACTTAAGAAACATCTCCTATGCAGCACCTGTAGATTCTTTATCTAAAAAAAAGAAAGTTACACAACTAATGGGATGCTTGGTTCAAGGAATTAACCCATCCTTTGATGGGATAGTCTACCATGGGATCATCCCATGAATTTTTTGTAGGATCACCTTCAACTACACTAACCATGTACTTGTGAGGGATGAGGTGGTGATAGATCAACACATTTGATTCCTTAAAGCAACCAAGTGGGTAGGTCGGACTTAGGATCAGATGATCCATTGCCACTTCTTCCTCAAACAAAATAAGTCTATACATCTCTACTGGATCTTACCTTCTCTTCCATTTTGAGATTTTGTTTCTCAAGACGTTTGGAACGCCTTTCTGGAGGTAGCTGTGTAGGCTGCAGAGCACAAGAGTGTCATATGTAAATTGCTCATTTGCAGTAAAAAAATGGAAACCATAACAAATAAAAAGGAAGCTTAAAGTTAGTGCGTACCAATTAATAAATTTCAACCAATTCATGAGATAACACAAGTTAATAAATTACAATATATGAGCCTACAGCCACTGTGGTGTAACCAGTAAGTAACTCTCCAGAATTCATATTTAGTAAGTTAAGCAAAGGCCCAACAAGAAGAGTTACAAGATACATAATTTTTACACACAATAGTACAAGCAAAACAAAAAGAGCCCATACTGTTAAAAGCATGCAAACAGCCCACGAAGTTAACAACATTTTCTGTAGATATGAACTGTGTATGCAACTGAGGTAACAGTAAACATTTTCTTGCCACAAAACAATATACAATGTGTTCAGTCATCATTATTTCCTTGTGTCAATATCATTAGCCGTAGAGTTTGTGCTATTCACTTTGTTTAATGGATCAATAGAGCATGTAATCAATGTTGTAACAAAAAATGTAAACCATTATTCATGAGATAACACAAGTTAATAAATTACAATATATGAGCCTACAGCCACTGTGGTGTAACCAGTAAGAAGTAACTCTCCAGAATTCATATTTAGTAAGTTAAGCAAAGGCCCAACAAGAAGAGTTACAAGATACATAATTTTTACACACAATAGTACAAGCAAAACAAAAAGAGCCCATACTGTTAAAAGCATGCAAACAGCCACGAAGTTAACAACATTTTCTGTAGATATGAACTGTGTATGCAACTGAGGTAACAGTAAACATTTTCTTGCCACAAAACAATATACAATGTGTTCAGTCATCATTATTTCCTTGTGTCAATATCATTAGCCGTAGAGTTTGTGCTATTCACTTTGTTTAATGGATCAATAGAGCATGTAATCAATGTTGTAACAAAAATGTAAACCATTCAAAAATAGTTATAGGCAACATGGTCAGAAAGTTACCAGCTGTTCCTCACTTGACAGAAATCTACCTCCATCACCACGCTTGCGCCTTTCAGCCAAAGCTTGCCTTGATGCGACCTAGAAGGACAAGAGTAAGCCACACCATATGGTAGTAAGTGCTTATAGGGAAAAGAGTGTGCCAACTATTTTAGTATGTCTCTTCAACACTTTGAAGTTTCTGATAGATCTTTACATGTAAATAGTGATTATTGTCTAAACTGTAAAACAATTCAAGAGATACAAGAAAAATTCAGTCGTTTCATCCCAGTCCCTAGACATTTGGCATTCCTGACTTCCATACAGCAGCCTTAAGCAGTGACCCCAGACGCCGCAGGACGCCACAGGGTTCTAGTTATGCCATATCGCCTAGAAGGCGCCTAGGCGTCCAGGCATACCCCCAGCGCCACAGGACGCCCCAACGCCTCAAAAACCATGTCCCTCCCTCCCACCACCAAAAACACACCAAACCACACACAGGAAAGAAGAAAAGGAAAATCTATATCTGAGATCATCTTGGAGACTCCATGGATTATACAATGACACTGCTATCAGACAGTTAAAATATTGGAAAGTTATATAACATGGCATATTGCTTTGCATATAAGCTATAAACCTCTGTTCTCAACACTGGAATCAGTGGTTTTGTTATTTAACTTCTTTCTCTTCGATATAAAAATAGATAAAAAATGTATCACAAATATCAATGAGCCAAGGATTACAATTTCATAAGTTTCCACAATGCCTGCATACATTTTACTCTACATTACATGTTATCACAATTTATAGTATGGTCATCACAACTGATAGCAAATCTAAGCTGTTTACCTTGGTAGGCCTGCTCGAGGCAGGTCTGCTCTGCCGTTTAGAGCGGTACTTATTGAGTATCTTCTTTCTCTCCTCGTTATTGTACTGCGATGCTCTCACACCAAGTTCCCTCAAGACGCGTGCCTGCAGGGCATCATCCTCCATAACAGCCTTCCTCGGCCTCCCCCTTCCCCTCTTTTCCTTCACTTCCACCTCGACCTCCTCTTCCACTCCGTGATCCTCCTCCCCTTCACCCTCTTCCTCATCACCATCAGAAGCAGCAGAAGTATCTTCCGCCACCTCCTTCGCCGCATGGAACCCAATAACAGACTCCTCACCATGCTTTGCCGCAGCCTTCTTAGTCCTACCCCTCCCGGAATGCCTCCCATTCTGCAGCTGTAGCCCATTCTCGGCACCACCCAACCCAACACCTTTCCCCACTTCAATCACCTCTGTACTCTTACCAGGATTGCGGCTCCTTGTCTTATAAGGCTCCCTCTTCCTCTTCCCCGCAGCAGCAGCAGAAGCACTCTCCAACACTTCCTCTGCCTCCTTCCCTGCAACCGAATTATCCTTACATTTACTCTTCTTACTCACGTAATTGCCCTTCCAGCAGAGGAACCGCTGCAGGATCTTCTCGCCGTCGCCCACTGAGCGGCGGTTGGAGCCCATGCGCGCCTTGAACCCCACCCGCTCGCCGTAACCATAGTAGAACCCCTTGGCGTCGTCGAGGGAGTCGAATTCCATCCCCACCGCCGGCACGGTCGCGGCGATATCCCCGGGGGCGACCTGCAGCTCGTGGCTGTGCTCCACCACCAGCTTGGTGACCTTCCACTTCCCGCCCGCCCCGTCCTTGGCCACCACCTCCATCATCGCCCTGCACCGCTCGCCCGGCGGCCCCGCCGGCGAGGCCAGAGCGTCCTCCTCGTCAGCGTCGCCGGCCTGGGGCGGGCCCGCGGCCGTTCCCGCCGAAGCGACCTGCTGCCCATCAGCCGCGGCGGGCTGGCGGAGCGGCAGGTCGGGCTCCGCCGGTGGGTTGTCGGAGCTCGCCGGCTGTGCCCGCGCGGCCGCCCGGTCGACCATGCGGGGTAGGGTTTGGGGCGGGATTTGAAATGGCGCGCGCGCGTGCGTTTGCGCGGCAAGCGAGGCGTGCGGAGGGGAGGGAGGAGGTGGTGGTGGGCGTGGGGTTTACGTAGCGATCGGAGGTGGGAGGGGGAGATCGGGTGTGGGGAGGAGGCGTCTTGCCTTGGCTGCGGCGGCCGGCGAGAGCGGGCTGCGGGGGGGGAGGGCCGGGAGGGGGCGTGCCCTGTGGGGATCCGATGACGAGCCGCGCCAGAGCTCCGCGCACCGGTTGTCTCTCACTGCGTGGTGGGCCTAGAAGAGGCGTGGCCCGCATGTCAGTCTAAGCAGCTCGGTTGGGGATTGTGACGTTAGTGGGGCCGCTATGAGGGTCGTGGCGGCCACCGGATGAGGGCAACAGTGCGGCGCCAGTGAGCGCGCGACGCGTGTGCCGTAGGCCTGTAGCACGACGGTGCGCGCGGGGGCAGTGAGGGGCTGGAGTGTCAGTGAGAGGAAGGTGGGGAGCATGGTGTGTTTGCTGACGTGTCAATCTGGCTATGGATAGGATTATACAGCGTGGCAGTCAGAGTGGTCAACGCACCGGTTCGCTTGGTCCACGTAGGAAGCTTATGGCGAGCTCCTGCTCGTTGCATACCACATATACTGCCATACTGCTAAATCTGATATCTGAAAGATCACTGCGATAGGATATTGTACAGCAGACTTACTGTATTATTTATGTAATAGTATGTTGCAATAAGCATATCGCTCGAAAGGTTCTCATGAAAATCATAGAGAAATGTTGTAGCCTCTTCACATATATGTGTTACCTGATTTTAGTTATTCTCATTTTAGGTGTTTCAGCTTACTCTAGTTCTTCTGTTTCAAAAAAATCGTGGCAGCTAGCTAAATGGTCCTATGATTGTCAAAGCAACATTTGCAGAGCAAATATGAATTTAACACATTTGTATCATTATATCCTTGGTCGGTTGCATATCAATCTAAGGGTATGGAGAAGATTGAAGGGGTTTTGATCTGTAGAGGATTAAATCCTCCTTAATTCCCATGGTTTTTTGAATAGAAATGGAAAAGGCCTATATAGGAACGTAGAAAATGAGTCATGATTCCCTATGTGGATAGCTGCAAAGGTTTTGACAATTGTATACTACCTAGCTAATGTCTTCTTAATATGTTCCTAGTGCTACTAGTACACGTAGGTACATTATATATATGTGTGTATCAGGCAGTAGTCAGTAATGGAGTTGTTTTGTTTTCCTTTGCGAATGAAGGTAGTAACTTTGAGATTGTATATCCACCACCGAAATCAGCTTTGTCTAATAGCGTAACAGCTCGGCACTTCCCTCTAGTCGAGCACTTGAGCTAATTTTGTGTTTTAATCTTGTGCTCTAACTAATTGGGAAGTTATACCTCTGCACTACGACGATAATTTAGCATGCAAGTGGCAACGAAATGCAAAATGAAGAAACCGTCCTCAAGAATTTTCAAGAAGGTGAATACACACAAGAGATAGAGGTACAGTTCAGTTATACAAGGCTTCATCCAATTTCCTTTAAGTACAACAGATCACTTCACTTCCATTCCTCCTACGAGCTCCTATACCAAAAGCCATCGATCTTTCCCCCACGTACGTACTGCCCGCGTGCCCAACTGCAGAACAAAAACGAGAACACAAGGCACATTAATAATCTTTCATTCATTATTAGTGATCAACAATAATCAAGAAAGACAACTGTTCAAGAGGTAGCCATGGATCCGGCCTTGCCTCGCCAGCAGCGACGTGCAAGCAGGTGCAGCATGCAGTTAGTAGTAGCCGATGTCCTTGTCGTCGACGACGAGGTCTCCGTTGATGAGCTCGCGGTAGGCTGCGACGGGCCAGATGAACCCCCTTGGGAGGAGGCGGCTGGCGAGCTCGACGTCGATGATGATCTCCCTCATGGCGGGCTTCTTCTCGCCGCTGATGGCGATGAGGTAGCTCCTGCCGACCCACCCGATCCACCCCGCGATGTAGAGGAAGAGCAGCCCGGGGGTGATGAACTCGCCCCAGTGCCGCTGGTCGCCGCTGACGATGAGGTGCGGCAGGCCGTCGGCGCCGCAGAGCAGGCCGAACTTGCCGTAGTTCTCGAACCGGCGCTTGGTCTTCTCGATGGTGGCGTTGATGGCGAGCGCGGGGGCGCTGTCCGGCGCGTACTTCTTGAGCGACGCCGTGAGCTTCTTGATCGAGTTCTTCTCGCGCTTCGCGAACGCCTTGGACTCCTTGCACGGGGTCAGCCCGGCGATGTCGGCGGCCGCGGGCGGTGGGGAGGTGGCGGCCGAGGAGAGCAGCACCGACGACAGCGCCAGCGCGGCCGAGAACGTCTTCACGGAGGACGCCAGCGACACGCTGTTGCTGCTGGTGGAGTTGCCGTCGCTGCCGCCGGTGGCGGAGCAGGCCACGGAGAGGCGCGCGCGCGGGAGGCGCGGCTTCGCGGTGAAGGCGGCCGTGGAGGAGGCGGCGAGGGCGGCCATCTCTGCTGCTTCTGCTGCTGCTGCTGCGTCCGGCGTGGAGCTGGAGTGGGGAGAAAGAGACGAGCTTATTGGCAGTGTGTGCGGGATGGAGCCTTGGGATCAAGGAAGAAACGCGCTCGGGGGGATAAGGGGCGCGACGCGAGTGGGTGAGGCGGGGATAAGGGGGAGTGAGCTGGGCGCCGCGGATTGGCGCCGGGGCCATCCGGCGTGGCCGCGTCGGCGCGGGTGCTCAGATTTTGTGGGGTCGCCGGCTCCTTTTGGGCTTGTGGCTGCGGCGAGGCTGTTGCGGCAGGGATTGATTCGGGGTTGGGTCGTGTGCTTTCCATCTGCTATGCATGCTATGCTAAAGAAAGTAAAACTTGATTCTCAAGCTAGACCATGTTACCGTCTAGAGTTAATTAATTAATTGTTGTTGTTGCTTGTAGAATCTGTCAGTATGAGCTGTTAACACTAGTGCATTTAGGGGGTGTTTAGATCTAGAGCCGAAATGTTTTGGGATGTTACGTCGGTATTATATGACGTGTTGCATAGGATGTTCGGATACTAAACTCGCTAGAAAACTACAAGATAATTTTTTTAAACATAATTAATATATATAGTTATGGTGTAGCACATGACAAAAAGTTCATTTATTAGCAGGTCTCCCAATCCACTGATACTACTCACCATGTTATAGCTGCTTTACTCCACAGATATCGTGCGCGAGAAGATCTCCACTTGTTGTAGTTATTGATTTTTAGCAGTTTGCCAAATATCTTTGACTATTTTGGTAAAATTTCGTGGTGTCATTATTACTTCTAATGTTGCACTAGATGAACTCAAAATGTTTCCCTTCATTCCAAAATCCAAAATGTTTTATAAACAACACTCGACAATATCACAATGCGGATCCAAGGCCACATGCAAGTTATTAGATGCATGACACGACCTCCGCAATTGCGATGAAATAAATCCTCCTCTACATGACACACGACCAACAATAAAAGGGTGATTACAAAATTACTCAGCAAAGGAATGGGTAAGAGTACATGCATAGAGATATAATTTTTGGATATATTCAAGGAATACCCAACATTTGGAGAAAAAAAGAGAATATATCATACTTGTAATTGGGAAGTTCTTTTCTTCTTTATTAGTCCAACACAAGCTGATGGGCCAAACAGCAACCGAGCATTGTAGAAGTTACAGCCCAATTCGGTCCACATAGCAAACCTGATGCTCGATTGATTCCTAATAGTCCAGAATCCTCAAATCGATTTAACCCTGGGCAGCATCAGCAGCTAGGTGGCCAGCGAGTAGCGACTATGGCCGGCTGCTGATGCTCTTGTGCGACTTCAATTCTGTTTCTGAGTGCGCGGTAAGAAGCGCCATAGCGGCAACGACGAACAGACGGAACCAAGTGTCGTGGCGCTGACTCTGGGATCAGAGCGTGTGATAGAGCTTCCGAGGCTGCGACGCCGGGAAACATGGTGGCCGGGGACGGGAAGGTTTGGCGGCACAACGCAAGTAAGTAAGCTGAATCCAATGTCTGGTATCCTAATGTCTCCCATTCGAAAGCAGTTCAAACGTTGTTCCTCACAAGGAGTGGTACAATGATCCACCATCATGCATGTGAGGGATGCACCAGCAGAAATGAAGCTCCCAAAAGGCCAAAACTGCAGAGATATTTCACCGGCTGGGATGAAAGATTGCAGTAGTGAAGAACACACAAGATGTCAATGACTAGGCCTAGGCGACCAGAGTAACCATCAATCCATCTGCAAATCTACACACGAGAGCTTTCCTCACGAGAGAAACTTTAACTCCTGGGAAACGGCAAGTCTATCTCAACGATATGAGATGAACAACTAACTAGACAGATTGGTGGAGCTCGTGGGAGGAACGATATGTATGTATATAAATAGGGCAGAGAAGTGTAGCGGTGCAGAGGACTAGCGCATGCCAGAAGTTCATTCATTAGCTGGTCCGCCTGGCCAACAACTTGCAATCGATCGGCAATGCCTAAATGGTTGATTTACTTGATGGATATCGTGGCGAGAAGATTTTTCTGCCAGCAGAGTTACTGTTCCTTTTCCCCCCTCTTTTTGCTGCCGGCCACCAAAACCTAGATAAAAATCTTGTAAAATTAACTTTTGGCAAAATTTTGTGGTGTTCTTTAATGCTTGACCAGATGAACTAGCAAGACTCTCCCTTAATTCCAAAATGCAAAATGTTTTAGTTCTATCCAAAGTCAAAACTTCTCTAGTTTAATCAAATTTGTAGGAATATATATATACCACAATCTATTATGACATAAAGGTGGAATAATTAATATTCACAAAAATGTAGGATAATTAAATCTACCATGATATATGTTTTCGTACTATATATTTTTGGTGCTATGGATATTAAGATATTTTCTATAAATATGGTTAACTTTAGTAAATTTTGTCTTGAACAAACACATTTTATAGTTTGGAACAGATCGAAGGGTGTAGAAAAAAAAAGTACCACCATTCTGAAGTTCTTCCAATGGCTTTAGTTCTGCCTTTGTTTCTAACCTTTTAGGAATCATTATTGTTCCAATATCTAAAAAAAGGAATCATTATTGTTGTCTCATAAGTATATAGCTTGGTTGCTGTGTATAGAACTGCGAGCTGTTGCTGATCTACAAAATAAGAGTAGTGGAATCTGTGTCTCCTCGATCTCTACCATTTTTTTTTTGGTCAAAAATGTGCATCTCCTTCGTGGCTTATCATTTTCAATCAAATCATGTGGCGAATCCGCGGTGGCTTGTCATTTGTAATCGGATCAAGACTTTCTTCCTACTCCTGTTGCCGCACATTTGTTCAATATCTAATCAGCAGCCTCTGGATGATGGAGGGAAATATCTGCGAAGAGTAGAGCTAGTCCTTCTGGCCATGTATGTTTGTGTTCCCCTTGGCATGTGTATATATACGTTACACACTTGCAAAATTTATTGATGGCAAGGAAATATAGTATATAAAGAAAATAATACTTATTGATGGCAAGGAAATATAGTATATAAAGAAAATAATACAACCATCCCACTGTGATGTTTCTTGTTCTGTCTTGGCAAATTCTCCTCTTGTTTTTCTTTAATTTTTTGAGAATTGATCTTATTGTGTCGTATAACTTCACAGCAGTTTTGCATGCTTATTAACCAGAAAATGATTGTGCTGCAAAGAGTTAAGTACTACATTCATGGAGATGTGTTCGTCTTTGATCCCAGCCATTTTGTTGAAATGTGCACTGCGGCTCCGTGGTTTGTCAAAGAATTAATTCCTGTGATTCCTTGAGAAGGAAGGAACTAATACCAGCAAGCCGGTCCATGTGTTGCCAAAACCCCTCGTTCTGTCACTGTTTGTAAACTGTCCTTTTTAACATGTTGGAGTCAATATTTTTGTTTTCTTTAGAAACACATAGGAGTAACTACTTCTATTAATTTGTATGCTCAACCCAAGAATTAAAGTGCTACGAAATGTTCACTACTGTACTGTACATATGATCTATCCTTGCTGGTCTTGGAAAGGCAGAGTAGCAGATGGCCATTTTATGAAAATGTACACCAGCTTCGTGGCTTGTCAAATAATGCAAGGGCCGATAATTCTTTGTCACTTTTTCATTGATAAGTTGGTATGCAAGGAAGGAACTACGACCAGCAGCATTGCATAGTGTACATACTTGTTTTGGACGGATGAGCATTTGCATCTCACAAGCTAGCGCAGGTGTAATAATGAACTAATGATCATATCATGTACGGACTGCAAGTGCAAGGGCTCTTGTATAAATCAGGGAGGGATTGCCACACGCGGCTGCTGCACCCTGTCCACTGGATTCACAGCCGCCAGGGACCAGGGAGATGGCTCGTGATCTAGATTGAGCGAACCCAGCGAAATTGGGAGGAAGAACCGCCATTGTGTTAGCAATCAGATGAGTAGCGTGGGGAAGAAGAAGGAGGTAGGGAAGGAATACACGGCAGTAGCGAAGAATGATTTGGTAGGATTTAGAGTTTGTTCATACAATGCCTACTTTCTCTTTTCTCACGAGTCTATTTATATTCTACTTTCTCCACTCCGGGCCTGAAGCGGACATTGGGCCTCATGGACCTCACGGGCCTTGCAAAGAACGGAAGAAGCTTGTTCGCCCGAGACAACCTCCGCTTGTATGCCCGAAGTCATCCTCCCCGCATGCAGTCGGGAGGGACTCTCACGACATTCCCTCCGCTTGAAGACCGGCTTGTCCTGCAGCCGGAGCCCTCGGAAATTGTTGACGGAGCTGCTCCAAAGGTTCCCAGGTCGCCAGTGAAGGAGGCATATTGGACCACTCGACCAGCACTTGCTCAACCGGATGAGAGCCATCAGACCAGCGGCGCTGAACGATTCGTGAAGGCACCTGAAACTCAGTGAAAGCATATGGTAATGCAGAGTTCACCGGCTGAGAGCCATGAGACCGTTTCAATTGAGACACATGAAACACCGGATGGATAGAGGCTGAAGCCGGGAGCTGTATCTTGTATGCCACTTTGCCAATGCGCTCAAGAATGCGGTAGGGGCCAAAAAACCTGAAAGCAAGCTTATGATGGGAACGGGCAAGAACCGACGATTGCACGTAGGGTTGTAACTTCAGGTATACCATATCACCTACAGCAAACTGACGCTCAACTCGATGCTTATCTGCTTGCCGTTTCATCCGATCTTGAGCTCGGAGCAAATGTTGACGTACCAACTGATGCATCAGCTCACGTTCAGAAAGCCATTCCTTGAGATCTGGCACAGGGGACGCTGCAGCGATATCCAAACCCAAGTGACGAGGAGGAAAACCGTATAGTACCTCAAATGGAGTACGACCCAGAGCCGTATGGAAGCTCGTGTTGTACCGAGAACTCGCCCAAGGACAACCATTGCGACCGGCGGCGGGGACAAGCTTGAGCAAAGCACCGGAGATAAGTTTCCATACACGGGTTGACGCTTCGGTTTGGCCGTCGGTCTGCATGGGTGGTATGAAGTACTCATGCGTAACTTCGGTCTTGGGACAACCGAAAGAGTAACCGCGAGAACCGGCTAGTAAACACTCATCACGATCACGAGATGATAGCAATCGGCAACCCATGGAGCTTATAGATGTTATCCATGAATAAACGGGCGACCGTAGCTTGGTGAAAAGGGGTGACGAACGGAACAAAATGAGCGAACTTCGAGTACTTGTCGACGACGACCAAAATTTGCGTTGGCCGACCTCGAAACCGGCAAGCCCTCCACGAAGTCAAGCGAAATTACTTCCCCAACCCGACGAGGAACCGGAAGCGGCCGGGAGGAGGCCCGGTAGCCGGCCCGATCCGGTTTAGCTTTGCAGGCGCAAGTAGAGCATGACCGAACATGTTGGAGTATGTCTCGCGCACGCATGCCGGGCCAATAAAACAATGGGCGAAGCTTCGAAGGTGGCCGGGGCGCCAGAATGGCCACCTGTTGGGCTATCATGAAGAGTCATCAAGAGCCGTCTTTGTAATTCCTTGTTGGTACCGAGCCAAATACGGTCCTTATAGAAGATCACCCCATTGCGGAGCTGGAAAGGCGGCCGAGAAGACCCATCGACCAGCGCTTGAGCCAACAACGCCTTAGCTTCGTGGTTAGTTGGATACCACCGCCGCAATCGATCCAACCAAGCATGGACTGGAGCTGATACCGCCAACAGGTGTTCAGAATGGTCTCGGCGTGACAGTGCATCAGCTGCAAGATTCTCAGTACCCTTGCGATAAATCACCTTGTAACGCAGACCGAGCAACTTGGTAAAGACCTTCTGCTGCCAGGGAGTATGCAATCGCTGCTCGTTGAGATGGATAAGGCTGCGGTGGTCCGTGTGAATAAAGAATTCAGAATGCAGCAAGTAATGGCGCCACTGATCAATGGCAAGAAGAATGGCCAAGTACTCCTTTCGTAGAACCGACAAGCCTTGCATTGGGACCGAGAGACTTATCGAGGAACGCCACGGTGACCGAGCTGGGCAGTTGTATCAAAGACCAATACTGGACTCTTAAGCATCTGTCTCTAAGTGGAAGGGTTGGGAAAAATCAGGAATACCCAAAACCGGTGCAGAGCAAAGAGCTGATTTTAAGGCAGAGAAAGCTGACTGATGAATCGAAGTCCATATAAACAGACTGTCTTTCCGCAGCAAATCAGTTAGCGGCTTTGCAATCAATCCAAAGTGGCGAATAAATTTGCGGTAGTACCCTGCTAAGCCCAAGAACCCTCGAAAGAGCACGCACATTGGTAGGAACCGCCAACTCGAAATAGCCTGAATTTTATTTGGATCGGTAGCAATGCCATTCTCACCGACAACATGTCCAAGGTATGCAATCTCACGTTGTGCAAACTTGCACTTCGAAAGCTTGATCTTCCACTGATCCTTGGCTAACCACTCAAACACCCGAGATAAGTGAACCATGTGTTCCTCAAAGCTTCGCTATATACTAAGATGTCGTCAAAGAACACTAGGACAAATTTGCGCAATCCTGGTGCCAGGGTTGTGTTCATTGCCCCCTGGAATGTCCCCGGAGCACCAGTTAAGCCGAAGGCCATAACTCTGAATTCGTACTGCCCGAAGTGCGTTTGAAATGCGATCTTTGGCTCTTCACCGGGCCGAGAAGAATCTGGGGTGGAATCCGGCCCGCAAGTCCAGCGTAGAGAACCAACTAGCATGAGCCAATTCGTCGATGAGGCGATCAAATACGGGAACAGGAAACTTGGACTTAGCAGTAATGGCGTTCAGTTGCCGAAAATCCACACAAAACCGGTATGTACCATCTTTTTTCTTCACCAAAAGGACCGGGGAAGAGAATAAAATTTGGAACTTGGCCGAATCGGACCACAGGGACAGCATCTCCTTGACCTGGGATTCAATCTCATCTTTCAAGCTTGGAGGATAACGATACGGACGCATGAAAACCGGTTGAGCACCCGGAATCAAAGGAATAGCATGATTACACGGCCGAGACGGTGGAAGCTCTGTAGGTGGATCCAACACGAAGGAAAAACGGTCCAAGATAGACCGCACCATTGGATGCAATGTGTGATCAACGGTAGTGGTAGGATCGGACACATGATGCACTGGGAGCAAAGATCAGATCCGGTGATGCGAGTCAATACCATGCAAAGGCGAACCCACCGCCCCAAATATGGAATCAATAGCCATTTATGCCGCCAATGTATCGCATCGGACCGAGAGATTCCAACCAATCCATTCCCACAATCAAGTCATAAGAGCAAAGAGGCAAGACTCGAAGATCGGGCCTGGGAATACACACTCCCCAACCGACCGGGGCAAGCGTGGAAACACCGCCGAAGCCGTGCAACAAGCCACCACCGGCTACACGGACCTCCCCAGGGGCGATCGCACTCTTTGAAACCGAGATAACGTGTCTTTGCCAAGGAAGAGCGATAAAAAAGATGCCGAATCGCCGAGTCCACCAATATAAGCTTTGGGTGGCCGGCTACCCCGCCATTGAAGCGCATGGCACGGATGAAGAAGAACTGCCCATTGCAGACTTGGAGATGGCCAAGAATAACTCATCAGCACCATGTTTGGCAGCTATAGGAACATCCATATCGGCCTCATCATCATCAACAAATGAATCCCAAATCGGCTGGACAGCCAGCAGAACTTCCTGTGAACACGTATGGTCCTTAGTCCATTTTGCGCCGCATTTGAAGCAAAGGCCGAGATTGCGCCGATGTCTCTTAAGCGCGGCAAGTTGCGGCCCGAGTCGACGTGAGACGGAGGCAACTCAACCCCGAGAGGTGGCACAACAAAGAACATCCCGACGTGGCGGAGGAGGCGGCCGGCCGTCGAGGAGCCGGCATTGCCCGAGCCGGGACGACCAATCACCTGAACGCAACGAACGCGGGCGGCGTTGCGATCACCTCTTCCCCGCAACAATGCAAGAGTAGCGGCGAAGTATCAAGTTTTTGGGTCGTTGAACAAGCACAACAGATTTGATGTCATTGCGTAATCCATCAATGAAGCGCATAGTGAAATAAAGTTGATCGTGTTTGGGAGAGTAAGCCTTCAACTGATCGACTAACTCATTGAAACGGGCAATGTAATCTGGAACAGTAGAAGTTTGTTTAACATGAAACAACTGGCGTATGAGGGACTCGTGCTGGTCACGATCAAAGCGATCATGAAGGAGGACACAGAATTCGGACCAAGTGCAAGTGGAAATTTGGGACTCAATCTATTGGTACTAGCTAGCAGCTGGACCATCAAAGTGCATCTCAGAGACACCAATCCAGAGATGCGGCTCAACATCATACATGCGAAAGTATTTCTCAGCACGAGCACGCCCAGCGTCCGTCGAGGCTCGGATCGCGACGCTGGAAGCCAACTACGCCGATAGGGACACGGAGTTCACTCAGCGTCTCTCGGAGCTGGAGGCGATTCGGGTCTCCCACATCGCCGACGAGCGGGATGACCGGGTGGCGACGCTTGAGGCAGCGGCGTCCCGCCCGACGACGTGGCGTCCGTGCGTCGACGGAGTCCTCCACGACATCAAGCTGTCGGTTCAGAAGCTCGAACGGACTCATGATCGTCTTTGTGTTCGACGAAATGTCTACACGGCCCGGCATCCTTCCAACTCCACCCATGGCGGCCTTGGCCACTGCCGGCTTCACCACCAATCCGCCCGTGATGGGGCCCCGCGCCGAGCCCGACTACACGGGATTCGGGATCGGGGGTCGTCACGACTGGATCCCCTGTCCCGGCCAAGGGTACGTGCCCGTTCCCAACTCTCCGGTTCTGGATCACCTTTTTTTGGTATGGGTTCTGCGTTTGCGCCGCCACACCCCACCCACCATCCGCAAGGCCGATTGCACAACCACCTCCACGGCCACCACCACCCGATCCCCCCGCAAACCCTCCCCTCTTCTTCGGCCGCTTGCCTAAGTTGCCCTTTCCTAGGTTTGATGGTGAGAATCCTAGACGCCGGGCGCGTGCTCGTCTTTGAAATACTTTTCGCATGTATGATGTTGAGCCGCATCTACGGATTGGTGTCTACGAGATGCACTTTGATGGTC
Organism: Chrysopogon serrulatus; assembly: GCA_015844335.1. NCBI lineage: Eukaryota > Viridiplantae > Streptophyta > Magnoliopsida > Poales > Poaceae > Chrysopogon > Chrysopogon serrulatus. Next base: position 22,274 of record JADLZL010002701.1, read on the forward strand.
CAGCTGCTAGCCGGTACCAATCGATTGAGTCCCAAATTTCCACTTGCACTTGGTCCGAATTCTGTGTCCTCCTTCATGATCGCTTTCCACTTGCACTTGGTCCGAATTCTGTGTCCTCCTTCATGATCGCTTTGATCGTGACCAGCACGAGTCCCTCATACGCCAGTTGTTTCATGTTAAACAAACTTCTACTGTTCCAGATTACATTGCCCGTTTCAATGAGTTAGTCGATCAGTTGAAGGCATTGTATGAACAAACTCTAAATCCTACCAAATCATTCTTCGCTACTGCCGTGTATTCCTTCCCTACCTCCTTCTTCTTCCCCACGCTACTCATCTGATTGCTAACAATTGTTAGCAACCTTAGGCCCAGTCCAACACTCCACCTCCCATAGGTTCGGACGTTCATGCGCTCATGGCCCACTTATAAGGCAAGAGGCCCAATTCCTCCCAAAAGCCCGGACTAATGGGAGAGGGATGCTCTCCCTTATAAGGTGGTCATGGCCCCCTAGCCTTGGCAAGGTGGTACTAAACCTGAGGTGCCTGACATCCCACCCCCCATAAGGTGGTGCCCCTGACATCCCACCCCCCATAAGGTGGGCCACCCCCCATAAGGTGGTGCCTGGGCTCTGATACTATTTGTTAGCAACCTTAGGCCCAGTCCAACACTCCACCTCCCATAGGTTCGGACGTTCATGCGCTCATGGCCCACTTATAAGGCAAGAGGCCCAATTCCTCCCAAAAGCCCGGACTAATGGGAGAGGGATGCTCTCCCTTATAAGGTGGTCATGGCCCCCTAGCCTTGGCAAGGTGGTACTAAACCTGAGGTGCCTGACATCCCACCCCCCATAAGGTGGTGCCCCTCTGATACCAATTGTTAGCAATCAGATGAGTAGCGTGGGGAAGAAGAAGGAGGTAGGGAAGGAATACACGGCAGTAGCGAAGAATGATTTGGTAGGATTTAGAGTTTGTTCATACAATGCCTACTTTCTCTTTTCTCACAGAGTCTATTTATATTCTACTTTCTCCATCGGGCCGGGCTGACGCGGACATTGGGCCTCATGGACCTCACAGGCCTTGCAGCAACGGAAGAAGCTTGTTCGCCCGAGACAACCTCCGCTTGTATGCCCGAGTCATCCTCCTGTACAGAGTCGGGAGGGACTCTGCTGACACATTGTGGCCACACATGAACGATCTACCCCACCTTACCAATGGTTACAACCGTCACATGATGCTATTACTTCACCTGATGCGTCTCACTCCAAATGAAATTAAGAGACGCGAAACAACACACCTAGTAGGAGTTATATATAGGCCAAACTATAAGCAGCTTCACCGCCACCGTGGTATCACTGCTAAGAAAGATCAGGAGTGACCTTAGGGTTTGTTCGATTATTAATTCCTACCTATATATAAGAGGATGAAGGGGAACAAGGTTATTAGCGGGTAGGCGGACAATGCTGTGAACTTGCGTGGCTGTGTAGGGAAACAACAAGAGCAGAGGAAGAACACGGATGGATTTGGGAATTGTTCTTCGTTGAAAATGGAAAAGCAATTCCATTCTTTTACTAGTACTATTTACTAGCTGGCTGCACGGCGGCCTGCCCTTTGAAGCTAGCGGTGATCTGATCGAGCACAATCGAGCATACCTGCTCAAACATGCTGGACAGATATTTCAATTCAGAAGACCCAAACGGGTTGTAGGTCTTTTTTATACCGATTTTCTCAACACATTTATGAAATCTGAAGTATGGTAAAAGACTTCTTTGTGAACAAGCCAACAAGATTAATAAAAAAAACTTAGTTTAATTTGTAAAGCGCCTGGTTATTTGAGAAGTTAACTATGATAAGAATACTAGATAATCTTAAGATCATACATATGGATAAGACAAGCTACATGGGTCAATATTTCCACAAAAAAACATGGGTCCAATACCAAAAAAATAACAACACATGGTCAATAAACAACATCGACAATACCACATTGCGGATCCAAGGCCACATGCAAGTTATTAGATGCATGAAACGACCTCCAGATTCTATTTGTAGTCTTCGCTTGCGATGAAATGGAATATGGATCATCATCCTCTATGACTAACAACAAGGGTGAGTATTAAAGTACTTAGCAAAGGAGGGGTAAGAGTACATGCATAGAGATAAGCCTAATGTTAGCTCAGGACCAACATGATTCTTGGGTATTCAAGGAACGAATACGCAACATTTGAGAAAAAAACGACAATATATTATACTTGTAATTCGGAAGTTTATTCTTCTTCATTAGTCCAACAAGCTGATGGGCCGGCCAACCAGCAAACCAAGCAATGCAGAAGCTACAGCCCAATTCGGTCCAGAAAGTAAACCTGATGGCTGGCTGCTGGTGTGCTTGCGCGACTTCAATTCTGAGCGCCCGGCAAGAAGCGCCATCGCAGGGGCGAGCGATCCGGCTTGATCCTCCACTGGTCGTGTGTCTAATTGAGAATGCATGGTTCCTGTATAAGGGTTTCAGTTACAGTTGGCCAATAAATGATGAACCAATGTGGGGTCTCCAACTCGTGTGTTTGGCATTGTTGGTCGCTTGTTTCTTTTGAACCATCATGTCTAGTATCCTAATGTCTCCCATTCGAAATAAAGCGGTATATAGATGTTAGCGACTAGGCCACCAGGGTGTTACCAGACTAACTATCTACACATGTGGAAGTCTATATCTCCTGGGAAATGACAAGTCTACCTCAACAATAACATGAGTGATGAACAATTAGACAGAGCTTCCTTTTCTAAAAAAAAAAATAGACAGAGCTTGCGGGTGGCAACGATATACGTATATATATAGGGCAGACAAGTGCAGGGTTGCAGGGGCCTAATAATTTTTTGTTAGGCCTATGGAGTTATGGTGTAGCACATGTCAAAATTTCATTTATTTGGAGGTCTCCCTGGCCAACAGCTTCCAATCTGCCAATGCTAAAACTGGCTGTACTTTCGTAAATGTTAGAAAAAAATTGCAACTGTAGCATTTCATTTGTATTTGACAAATATTATTCAATCGTGGGCCCAACTAGGCTCAAAATATTCATCTCGTGATTTACAACAAAATTGTGTAATTAGTTATTTTTTTACTAACATTTAATGCTCCATATATACGGGTAGAAATTGATGTGATGGAGAGAGAGTGGAAAAACTTACAACTTTCATTGAAAGTTGCAAGGAACTAAACAAGGCCTGCTGCCAATGTTACTGTTTTTTGTTACTGTTTTTTCCAGCAGTTTGTTCAATATCTAATCAGCAGCCTGCTGGAGGAATGGAGGGACAATTGGCTGTGTGTTCGGCTGGTGGGTTTCTACAGTTGACAGCTGGCTGCGGCTGGTTGGATATCTCACAAATTTACTGTACAACCAGCCAGCAGCAGCCGGCAATCCACCAGCCGAACAGGCCCTGGACAATTGGCACAAGCAAGTAGTATGTGTTGGCTGCGAAGAGTAGAGCTAGTCCTTCTAGCCATGTATGTTTGTGTTCCTCTTGGCATGTGTATATATACGTTACACACTTGCAAAATTTATTGATGGCAGGGAAGTATAGTATATAAAGAAAATAATACAACCATTCCACAGTGATGTTTCTTGTTCTGTTTTGGCAAATTATCTTCTTGTTTTTCTTTAACTTTTTTGAATTAATCTTATTGTGTTATATAACTTCTCATAGCAGTTTTGCATGCTTAACCAGAAAATGATTGAGCTGCAAAGAGTTAAGTACTACATTCATGGAGATGTGTTCATCTTTGATCCCAGCCATTTTGTTGAAATGTGCACTCCGTCTCCGTGGTTTGTCAAAGAATTCCTGTGATTCCTTGAGAAGGAAGGAACTAATACCAGCAAGCTGGTCCATGTGTTGCCAAAACCCCCTCGTTCTGTCGCTGTTTGTAAACTGTCTTCTTTAACATGTTAGAAAAATCAATATTGTTGTTTTCTTTAGAAACACATAGGAGCTGCCACTACTGTACTGTACATATGTACATATGATCTATCCTTGCTGGTCTTGGAAAGACAGAGTAGCAAATGCGTGTCTCTTCCGTTACAGCCATTTTATGAAAATGTACACTAGCTTCGTGGTTTGTCAAGTAATGCAAGGGCCGATAATTTTTTTCCTTGATAATTCGTTGGTATACAAGGAAGGAACTACGACCAGCAGCATTGCATAGTGTACATACTTGTTTTATTTGGACGGATGAGCATTTTCATCTCACAAGCTAGCGCAGGTGTCACTACAGGAGCCAGTGGCTTCCCGAGTGTCAATTGCACTCGGGGAAGGCCCGTTGCACTCGGGGAAGGCTTCCCGAAAGTGCAACACTCGAGGAAAAGAGCTAGCGGGGGGGAATCGTTTCACGGTAAAGGCGTCTTTCAGAGGCAAAATCTTGCACTTCGGGAAAGGCTTTTGCCGAGTGCCGTTCGGCACTTTCGAGGAAGACTTGACGCCGTTGGTCCACAACCCGGCGCCGTCTTCTCTTTTTTTTTTTCCATATTTTCTTAGAGTGCAACACTCGGGGAAGAAATTCGCTTTTTTTTTTAAAAATCCTCTTCCCCAGTGCCGCAACCAGGGCACTCGGAGAAGCCACCTTTGTTTTTTTTTCTTTTGTCGTCTTCCCAGGAGTGCAACACCGGGAAGAAATTTTTTTTTTAGAAACAACTCTTCCCAGTCTTGCCGGGGAAGCCACCTCTAAAAATTCTTTTTTTTTTTTTTTTTTGCTTTTTGAGGTAAACAACAACATATATATATATATATATATATATATATATATATATATATATATATATATATATATATATATATATATATCACAAACCACAAATCAACAACAATATATCACAAACCATATATATATATATATATATATATATATATATATATATATATATATATATATATATATATATCACAAACCACAAATCAACAACAATATATCACAAACCATATATATATATATATATATATATATATATATATATATATCACAAACGACCAAATATGCTCGAAATCCACAATTTATTACAAACCACACGTTCAAAAAGTACACACTATTCCAAGTCCACAAGTTCAATACATAAACACGACTCATGCAAACGGCTCACACGGCGTGAGGGTTGGGGCCCAGCAGGCGATCCCCGGCGAGGTCCAGTGGGGATGGCCCGACGTGAGATGCCGGCGACCCTCCAACATGGTTCGACGACCCCCCGATCGATGCTGCAAAAAAAAAGAGAAGGGATTGCATGTGAGTGACAAGATAAAAAAATATAAGGAGTTTAAAGAAAAGTTGAAAATTTCGGCAAAGCACCTCCCCTGCATAGGGAGGTTTCCAAAACCTGCAAGAAAAAACGTCGGCACAAAGGCCGACAACCACATTCCAAAGACGAAGGGCGACCACGGTCAACAAATCCGACACGAAGGTCATCACTAGGTTTGATACTATGCATGAGCAAAGAAAATAAAACATCCATATTCATACTCACCGGAGTAGACTCTCGACGATGTGGTGGTGGTGGTGCAAGCGGTTGTTCTGGGATCTCCCAACCTTGTCAGCCTGCCCAAGTTCTTGCACCGAACTTGAGCAAGCCTTCTTGTTGGGCCTCCAAAGCTTGTATCCTCGACCCTCGACCCCCTTCGGCCCCAGCTTGGCCTCCAAAGCTTGTATCCTCTCGACGCCGACGCCCGGCTCGGCCAAATTTGGGCCTCCCTTTGGGCCCGGTTTCTTTGCAGCTCGGCCTGCAACATTTGACCCCAATGTTTCAACAACGCGAGTGCTAAGGAACGTAATCAAAGAACAAAGAATGAAACTAGAATACTTACAGAGTGCCCCCACCGCCGCTTGGTCGTTGGCTTATGGGAACGCTAGAGCTCGTGCTTGCTGCTCGTAGGCGGTTGAGAGGAGGAGTAGAGCCCGTGTCGAGGATGCCATCACCTAGGGTGGTGGTGGAGATAGGCTAGCGGCGCGATGGCGAAGCCTCGGTGCGATGGCGAAGTCGGCGGTGTGCGTGCAGGACCGCAACGCCGATGAAGATGATCGGGGTCGCCAAGGTGCTCCGAGTCCCCTCTGATTCACACATGGACATGTAATTTACTCATTTTAGACATAAGATACACATGTAATTTGAATTCAATTATAAAAATAGCACTGTGCCAGTACAAACAGCACAATGTACGGAAGAGAGAACACAAGATACATATAGACATAAGATACACATGTAATTTTCTGGTATCAAGCGAGTTATTGAAGGATGTACAAGATTATCAAAGTGGTACTGCACTAGCATCCCCAATTCAGATTCAGAGTTCTAATCCTGGATGTCAAAACCAATTCAGTTTAGTTCAGATTTTCATCAGCTGCTAAAATTAGGCCAATTTCAATTGAATAAATTGTCAATGCAGTACAAACAGCACAGTGTTCAGATTTTCATCAACTGCTAAAATTAGGCCAATTTCTAATCCTGGAATTGAATTGCTATGTCTACAAACTGCTACCTTGGTTAAGGAGGACTAAAAATCAGTGCATAGTGCTGACTATAAATCCTTTATCTGAACTTTATTTTGCTCAACTGATTCAATCAAATCAACTCAATTTTCAATTTAAATCTTAAATCATATACGCAGTGTCTACTTTTTTTCTCAACTGAATCAAGTGAACTCAGATTACTTTTGCTCATTAACCATTCATCCTACTGGAGACGTTCTTGTATGCACGCAACAAGGAATAGGGAGAGAAAGGGTGAGGAAGATGAGCACCTGACCGGAGTCGCACGCCGGATTAGACAGATCTGGGGCGAGGAGTTCGTCACCGGCAAGCTCAGCTCCTCCAGCAGATCGAGATGCCGCGGGGACTAGTACAGGTTGAAGATGAAGGTCCCGATGGCGCGCACAGGTTGAAGGCGGCCATCAACCACCGTGCGAACCAGAGCTGGAGCAGGTCGTGGATAGGCAGCCTGTGTGCACGGCGACGGCGACGGTCCACGGAAAGGATGGAGGAAACGGCGGCGGACTGCGTCTGCTCGGGTGCGGGCGGCGCGCTCGACTGCGGGGTCGGCGGTCGGACGCCGGAGGACCGCGGCGGGAGCGGGCCAAAGCCGCGGTGGCGGCCGACGGCCGGCCGACTGGCAGCAGGCGGCCAGGGGACGAAGAGCGGCCGGCGGCGCCGCGGCGGCTGTGAGGAACGTGCGGTTGTGTGTGTGTGCGGCGTGTGTGTTGTGCGGCTGTGTGTGTGGCGTGTGTATTGTGCGTGGTGTGGGCCGGCCGGCCCATTAGGGTTTGTGGGGTGTGTGTCTTTCCCGAGTGCCGAATATAGGCACTCGGAGAAGAATTCTGTTCTTTATTTGTTTTATATTTTTATAAATAAAAATTAAATCTAAATTCCTTTTTTTTATTTTTCAATCCAACTTTTTATGTTGGTTTCATACACGATCTTAGACAACATAGTTGAATTTGGAAGTTTTTTATGACTTTTTGGTATATATTTTAAATTTTTTATATTCACTTGATTTTTTTTCTCAAAAAGTAATTTTGAACCACAGGTGCATGAAATATCGAAATTTGGTGATCCGAAAAATGATATTCATGTTTCTGAGTGTGTTTCAAGGTTGTGTGCAAAGACACACTTCAAATTTCGAATATGTTCTTCACGAAACATGATCACCAACTTGTTAGAAAAGCAATTTTTAATTGTAGAAAATCTAAACGGAGTCCGAAAATCATAAAACTTGTCGAGGTGTCGTGTCATCGCTTGTAGAGGCTGTGGTAAAAATTTGAGAAAGTTTCGAGCAAGTTGTGATGTATGATGCTCAAAACCTAGACATATCTACATGTGATCTCAAGCGATCACATGTGGAGATATATTGGGTTTTTTAGTCATCCGATATCGCAACTTACTTCGAAACCTTCTCATTTTTTTTACCATGGACTCTACATGCGGTAACATGACTCCTCAACAAGTTTCATAATTTTCGGACTTCGTTTTGAATTTTATATATTTTAAATACACTTTTCCCCGCAAGTTGTTCGTCATATTACGGCAACAAGATGCTCGGCGTTTCATGTGAGTTCCTGAGTACGGCCTCAACATACACCAAATATCATGAATATCACTTTTTGAATCAAGAAATTCCATTATTTCATGCACTGCGGTTCAAAATTGAAGTATGCAAAAAATTCAATGAAATAAAAAAATAACAAAATATATCAAAAAAAGTCAAAATTGTCCCAAATTTAAACAAAGAGTTTTAAATAATGTGGGAAGGGCTCACAAAAAAAATAAGGCAAAAACACAAAAAATAAAACAAATCTTCCCCGAGTGCCTTCCCCGGGGCGCTCGGGAAGAGACTCTTCCCCGAAGTGCCGGGGACGGGGCACTCGGGGGGAAGATACCGCCCCCCCGAAAGTGCCTTGTCACGGCACTCGGAAAGGGCCTCTTTCCCGAAAGTGCTAGGGAAGGCACTCGGGGAAGATTTCTTTTTAACGGCGCGTGCGTGCGTCCGATTAAGTAACATTTTCTTCCTCGAGTGTCACTCTTCCCCGAAGTGTTGCGCTCGGAGAAGAGCCGTCTTTGCCGAGTGTCATTCTTCCCCGAGTGTCGGGCACTCTGCGGCACTCGGGAAAGCCTCTCTTCCCCGAGTGCAATTCTTCCCCGAAGTGCAACACTCGGGGAAGATTCTTCCCCGAAGTGCCCGATTTTTTGGCACTCGGGGAAGCCTCGCGACACTCGGGAAATTTTGCCTCTCCCGTAGTGTGTAATAATAATGAACTAATGATCGGATCATGTACGGACTGCAAGGGCTCTTGTACATATACTTGCTTAAATCAAGAGGACAAATGACATTTCATCAGCGAGGGATTGCCACACGCCGCGGCTGCACCCTGTCCACTGGATTCACAGCCGCCAGCGATCAGGTGGAGTTGAGGCGAGATGGCTCGTGATCTACATTGAGGAACCCAGCGAAATTGGGAGGAAGAACTGCCATTGCGGCCACACGCGAACGATCTACCCCACCTTACCAATGGTTACAACCGTCACATGATGCTATTACTTCACCTGATGCCTCTCACTCCAAATGAAATTAATTAATAGACGCGAAACAGCACACCTAGTAGGAGTTATATATAGGCCAAACTATAAGCAGCTTCACCGCCACGGTGGTATCAGTGGTAAGAGAGATCTGCACTGACCTTAGGGTGTGTTCGATTATTCCTACCTATATATAAGAGGATGAAGGGGGAACAAGGTTGTATATTAGCGGGTAGGCAGACAATGTTATGAACTTGCGTGGCTGGAATGCTGGATAGAATTTGGGTAGGGAAACAGCAAGAGCAGAGGAAGAACACAGCCGATTCCGTGGCAACAAGAGTTGTTTTCAGTTCTGGAATTGGGCATTGTTCTTCATTGTGTCTCCGTCTCCTGGCCATCAGCTACTTATATATCCTCACTGCGGGCAGTGCCATTACAAAGGCCACCGGCCACTCTCTAGAAGTACATGCGCACTAAATTCACCCATTCTAATAAGGTCCAAAGCCCACTATATCATAACACTTCACTGCACTTAAACGGCAGCTTGTCCTCACACTGTGTCTGCCGGCAAGTGTCTCTCTTCGTCAGCACGGCATCTTTCCATGCGAAAATGTCGCCAGGAACACGTATGGGCATCTGAATTCTGGTAGAAGCACCTCTGATCATCGTGCGTTGCTCCCACACTCGGTGCGGACTGAATGTCTTGCCCTGATCTGTGCAGACGGATGAGAGTGAGAGGTCGTGAACTACTGACGAAGCCTACGTACGGCACTTGCTTCTCAAGCCGCGAGACAAGCACCGCTGGATGGAATTTAGGACCTGGTGGAAGCTCCAATCTGAAGGCAATTTTCTCTACATGAACTTCTTTGACTGTGATTATACGCAAACCATCTGCTGCACCGTGCCGATGCGAACCGTAACGTGAAGCTATTTGTTGTCCTGGTGCCGCTCGTTCCCAAAGAGATGCATACTAGTGCACACTGGAATTATAGGCCAATGCCAATTAAGCGGCTTCATCATCACAGTAGGGCTGCTAATTAGGACAAAAGGTCGACATTTCACTATTTACACATGCCGATGCAATGAGGATGTGCTATTACAAGATTGCACAATTCATGATGCATGGGAGTTGGTGGGAAGGCAAAATATGTTGCACATTCTTATGCCCTTCTATATATAAGGGGAACTCAGCCACTCACACTGTAGGCTTATATGTTGAGAGGTGGTGGTACTGGAATAGATGATACAGTACCAGTGTATTTATAAGCAGATCTGCTAGTTTTGTTAGATAATGGAAAAAATCTAGCTTTAGCCTTCTTCTCATAAAACGAAGCATTTGTCCAATCCTATTACAGCTAGATACCCATAATTGAAACTTATTACAGGTTGATAACCAAAATTTAACGGATCATATGCTTAAGTCAAAATGCAAAATATTTTAGTTCTATCCTAAGTCAAAACTTCTCTACTTTGATCAAATGTATAGAACAGCTGGTCATAAAAAAAGGAATATAGCAGCAGAAATATGCTCATTACAAGAGTTGATACAAATAGGCAAGAATCAGAGAGAAACTACATAGGGAAAGCAGGAACCCGAGGCAGGAAGCAAGAACAGCAGGGGGTCAAGTCCGAGATAGAGATGGAAGACAGGCCGGTTCTGTTCGATGCACCTTGCTGTGAAGCTGTTTCTCCTCGCCCTTTAGTCTGGCCCTTCCCAGTATTTGGGCTGAGGTTTGCTCACAAGCCCACATGTTTGCGGGAATCTTCCCTGCCGACCAGTCGGACCGCCGCACCTGTCCGACCCCCTAAACCTTCCGATGATTCAATTATTTTGATCCAGTGGCCCAACGCGTATGGCCCAATTTAAAGTGACGAGCGAGCCCACCTCGTCACGTTCGATTCCAACCGTGATGACTCCTATGCCACGCGACTCAGACACCAAATAGGTACGTACCTACGGTTTTCTTTTCTTTTTCTTTTTTCTCTTTTATTTTCTTTCTTTCATATTCTTATTTTTATTTTTTATTATTTGTTGTATTAGATATTATTCTAGTTATCCTTTATTTTTCTACGTCACCAGTGCGTCACCAGAAATGCGTGCGTCACGGATGTTTCTTTTTATATTCTATTTTATTGTTTTCTTCCTCTTTTTTTTTTTTTTTTCGATTCTATTATTTATCATTCAGTTATTTTTAGTTCCTTTTATTTTTCTTTCTTCCATTATGTCCATACATGAGTTTCTCCCTTTTTCCTTTGTTTTATTTTTTCTATTTCTTTTTTCTTTCCCTTTCCCTTTCCCTTTTACTTTTTCCTATGTTCTTTAATTCTTCTTCTCTATATTTTCTATTTTTTCTTTTTTGTGGTTTTATTTTCTTTTTTCCTTTCACTCAATTATTTTATGTTTCCTTTTTATTATGTGGCATTGATTTGTCTTTTCATTTTTTATTCTTATCTCTATTGAATTCATATTTTTTTATTTTTACCTAATTAATCATTTTTTTATATCATTTTTCTATATTTTCTTTTCTTTTCATCTATATACTTTTTTTCTCTTTTTGGTTGTTTATGTTTCCTATAGATTTTTTTATTTTTTGTTTTTATTTTGCATATTTTCGCTATGTTATTTGACTCTAATTAATTAATTTTTTTTACATTTCATAATATATGTCATGTTCATGTAGTACATATATGAAATTTTATGATGTATTTTTATGTTCATGAGTAGAAATATAATGTTCTATGATGTATTTTAGATGTTCAATATACATACATGATACATTGATGTTCGGGATATTTATGTGATGTTTGTAGTTTTTTACTAATTTAATTATTCTCTACATTTTATTATATTTGTGATGTCCACGTATTATACAAATGATGTTATATGCTATATTTGTTTATGTTCATGTATTGTTAATATGATGTTCTACAGTTTTATGATGTTCGGTAGTATTTTTTTTTCTTCTTGTTATTTAACTATAATTAATTACTTCACTAATATTATTTTTTAGATTTCATGATATATATATATATATATATATATATATATATATATATGTTTATGTAGTATACATATGATGTTGTATGTTTTTTTTTCGCAGTTGTTTGTGTAGTGTTAATGTTACATTCTGTGTAGTCTTAATGTGATGTTCTACAATGTATTTATCATGTTCGGTAGTCTTTTTTTCTTTTATTTGACTATACTTAATTACTATACTAATTTTTTTTAATATTTTATTATATATGTCTTTGTTCATGTAATATACATATCATGTAATATACATATGTATTTTCCTCTTTCTTATTTTACTCTAATTAATTACTTTAATAATTTTATAATTTATCCTTTATTTATTATTTTATTTATTCTATGATATTTTTGTGTTATTCACGTAGTATACATATAGAGTTCATATAGTATACATATGATGTTCTATAATGTTTATGATGTTCTATAATATATTTACTAATTTTCTATTATATATTATAAGTGATGCTCGCTTAGTTTACATATGATGTTCTATAGTATTCATGTGATGTTTTTATTATTTTCTCTATGTTATATGTTTTTGTTTTTATGCTTTTTTATAGATTTTTTTTAGTGATGTGTATGTGTTATAAATGTTATATATTATGATATTTTTTATGTTCATGTGGTATACATAAATGTTCTATGATGTATTTTGTGATGTTCGCGTAGTATACATGTCATGTTCTATGATGTACACATGGTATATATTCTAATATTTTATAATGTCTATATAATTTTTTATAATTTTTCTAGTTTTAACATGTTATTTTTGTGCGGATGAAAGATTTTCTCTTAGACTTAAATAGTATGTTTTTTTATATTTTTACGTAGTATGAAGTTATTTTTTTATTTCTAATTTTTTACTATTTTCATTTCATGTTGTTTTTCATTATTATTTTTTATTTTTATATTTGTTGAATTTATTTTTTCCACAATTAATTATTTTATAGTTTATGATGTTCATATAGTATATATGTGATGTTATGTGATATACTTTATAATATTTTTATGATATATTTTATGTTGTTTAGATAGTATATATGTGATATTCTATATTATATTTTGTGATATTCATATAACATAAATAAGATGTTTGAGTAGCATCTTTAAATATGTATATAATACCTTTGAGATATTTTATGATATATTTTAAGTTATTCAAGTAATATTGGCATGGTGTTCTTTTTTTTTTTTCTATTTTTACATATTTTTTGCTATTATATTATTTTTTATTTCCCTTTATGCCTTGTTCTACCTTTTATTAATTTTTCTATTTTGATATATTATGTTATTTCCATATATTTTATAGATTTTATCATTTATTTTCTTCTATTTTTTAGATATTATAATACCACTCACATGAACATATATTTTTTGTTCTAAATATGAACTATGCTTCTCCTTAACATAAAGTATTTGTTTTATGATGATAGAACATTTGTTTTGTGAAGACAGTAAAATTAGATCAAGGTCTTGGAACATCGCCGCACTCAACAAAAAATAATTTTACCTTTATGATATAAATGTCCGTACATAAAATTTTATCTAATTTTTGTGTATAATGTTATGTTCCAGAACATATATGTTTTGGAATATTGTTTTAGAATTCACATTGTATGTATGTAATGTTCTACGTGTTTTTGGAAATGTACACATAATATATATATCGATGTCCTCGTAGCATACATGTGATGTTCTATGATATTTTTATGATGTTCACTTAGTATACTTGTGATGTTCTATGAGGTATTTAGTGATGTTTACGTAATTTATATGTGATATTCGATGATGTTTTTTTCTTGTGCTTTGCTATCAATTTTATTATTTTTATTTATATTATATTTTTATTTATTTGTTTATTTATTTTTATGTACTCCTCTACATATTTATTTTTATATTTTGTAGAAATGTACACATAAAATATCTTTATTTCTATATTATATTCTTTCTTGTACTTACATATTTATTATTATTATTTAGTTTTTTACTTCATTATTTATTTTATATTTATTTTTTAATTTTTCTATACATGAGTTTTTTTCTTTTGTCTTCTACTTTTTATTTATTTTTTGTTACATAGCTTTCTTTCCGATGTTTCATGAAATATCTTGTAGTATTTTTTAGTATAAAATATTATTCTTGTGATAGTTGAATATTTTTTTTCTACTTTATATTGTATAATATATTTCTTTAACTATCACAAAAAATCATGCGATATGATGTAGTGGTGAGTCTAACACCTTTAGACCAACAGATCTTATGTTCGATTCTGTCATGTACATAATATATATGCGATGTTCTATTATATATTTTAGCGATGTTCTATGGTGTATAAAGTGATGTTCTATGGTGTACTTAGTAATGTTGTACGATATATTATCTTCATAAGATAAATATTTATTAATAATTCTTTTATCCAAATATATCCGTATGGAATCTTGTTTCATTTTTATTTCTCTTTTTCCTTTCCTCGCTTCATTTTTATTTTTATTTCTTTTCTTTTGGTTTTTATTATTCTTCATTTTTATATTTTTATTATCCTTTTATTTTTTTGTTTTCTTTTAATATTATTTTTTATTTCCTTTCTTCAGTTTTATTTTCTATTTTTTTTTTTTTTATTTTTCTATTTTATCTTACTTAATCTTTTTTTGTGTTTAATTTCTTTTTATATAATTTATAAATATTATATTCATATAGTATACATTCTATATTTTATGATGTATGTTGTGATTTTCTATATACCTTACTCTACTAAACACAACGCCCAATTTTTTTCTTTTATCTTTATTACTCTCATTATGTTTCATCCTGAGACTTCAACTTAACCACACACAAATGTCATGTTCTGAATGTTCTTTTATGTTATATAAGTTCATAAGAATATTCTTAATGTCTTTGTTTTTTATTTTCTAATGATTCTAATGATTTTAAATTTGGTCGATAAAATTAACATTTACAAGAGTGTTCTTAAGAAGGATGTTCTTAACCCAATGTTTTTCTGTTTCTCAAGTAGGTATGATATTCAAGTAGTACATAACAGATGTGATGATTTTGTGTTTTTAATATTCACTTAAGAGAATGGAGATGTTTCTAGTTTATATTGTAATACTAGTTTATCTTTACAATTTTCATATTGTAAAGCTTATTTTTAACTTATGATACTATCCATAGGATGTAATTTTTTAATGAAAATGTTTTTACGTCCTTGAAATTTTAGCAAACACATGCTTGTCATACACCATCAAGAATTTTATCTTATTGAGCCGGTCAAATTATGAATATGTTCTTATAAAGATATTTAATGTTTCACCATATCTGTATTAATTTTTCTTGGCTTTATTTCTATGTTCTCAATTTCTTAATTTCTGATGCCCCCAGTGCATATGGCAGTCAATGTTCATAAAAAAATGTCTTGATGTTCCCAGTCTTTATTTCGATGTTCCCAGCTTATTTTCTGATGTTCCTAGTGTATGAGTATATGTTATATAGTTTATCATTATTATCCACCAAATAAAATTTCATGATAAATTTTCAATGCTTCATAATAAACAAAATTTAATTGTTAAACAATAAGGCATCATAACAACATTCTATTGCGACTCAAATGCTAAAAACTTTACAATCCATCGAACCAGATTTAACTCAAAAACAACAATTTAAAATCCATGTAAATACAAATCATCGAGACATAGTATAAGTTTTATTTTTTTTCTTTTTTTTTTTAGTTTTCCATGTTTTCATTTTTATTTTATCTTATCTTTCTTTTAAATTTTCTCTTTCTATCTTTATTTTATTTTTTCTATATATTTATCATTTAGTAATGATGTTATATGAGTGTTTTCTATCTTTGTTATTTTTTATTTTTTATCTTATCATTTTATGTACATTTTTTTGTTGTTCAAATATAATTCTTGTGATGTATTTCCTTTATTATATATTTTTTCTATTGTGTTATTATTATTATTATTATTATTATTATTATTATTATTATTATTATTATTATTATTATTATTATTGTTATTATTATTATGATGTTCTAGATGTATTTGGTGATATTCATGTATTATATATGTGATGTTCTATTATTTTAGAATGTTAATGAGATGCTTTGTATTATTTATATATCATTCTTTGTGTTTGTCTATATTATTTTACTCTATTAATTATTTTATTTTTTATGTTGGTGTCTTATTTTATCTTTTTATGATATATGAGCTGAATATGATATTTCAGTAAATATACGAATAATGTTCTTGATGTATTTTCAAATGTTCACGTAGTATAAATAAAATATTTTATGGTTAGTTGAGTCTATTCGCATATACTAATGAGATGCTACGTGGTGTATCTTATACGGTTATTCACTTGTTTTATTTTTCTATATATGTATTATCACTTGCTACTATTTTTATTTTCCTAATTTTCATTGTCTTTTTCTCTGTTAATTAACTTGCGTTATGATGTATTTTGCAATTTTACGTTTAGTACTTACGAGATGATCTATGGTGTATCTTATATAGTTATTCATTTGTTTTAATTTTCTATATATGTCATATTAATTTATATCCAATTTTATTTCTCTACTTTTCTATTACTTTTTTTCTATTAGTTAATTTATTTTACATGTTCATGTTTTGCCTTTTTATTTCTTATAAAATAATCTATTGTATTTAATGATAAATTTTTCACAACTATATAGTTGTGGAACCATCAAGTGATGTGGACTTATATCTTTTTTTTAGGGAACACTTTATCAATTTGAGAATAGTGTTACATCGTTCACCAGGGCTTCAATGATTGATTGATGGAAATGAAAAAAGGACTTGTGTTCGTGTCCTCTCATGGACTATTTTTTAAAAAAAAAATTATGAGGCATCCATGTTTTTTTTCCTCATTCACGTGGCTTCTCAATTATCCGGTACAAGAGGAATTCGATCCTTTGAGTGGCAAGCGCGACACGCACGAGATCCGTAGGAAGCATGACGCGAACGTAGGACACGAGCGGAACATTGGGCTGAAAAGGCACAGCTGCGAGGCCCGAACGTGGGCCACTGGACCAAATAATCGCATATTAGGTTGAAAAGGCACAGGTGCGAGGCCCGGACGTGGGCCGCTGGACCAAACAATAGCACGGAAGTGCGGCCGTGCAGCACCGGGTCGGAGAAGTGCTGGGGTCCGACCAGGTCGGAGCATAGCACGACCCACATGTTTGTGCCATATCGCGGCCCACCGAGCTCAGTACATGACACTCGTCTTCGACCCCAGCCATTTTATTGATGGAATGTCAAATGTGTATCCGCTCCATGTTTTGTTAAAGACTTCATGTGACGACTGATGATGGATACCTTTTCCTCATCGTCAAAGCCATCGGCTCCGTCGCTTCCTCAAGCGTCGATGCCATCTGGCAAGCGCCGAGGGCCGGACGATCAAGCAGCAACGTGTGGCTGTTCAACGCGTAACCGCAGACAACTGCCCCTCTAGATCTATACGCTGCGCTAGTCCTTAGGTGTCTCTTCCTGATGCCGCTCATTCTAAGGCTCTGTAAGGCACAGAATGTAATAATCTTTGCTGGAGAATGAAGACACTAGGTATTGGCTTAAGCAAGGATGTCTGATAATAACTAGGATGTGCAACAACTCTACATGCAGCTAATATATCCTTTATGTACAACAACCACAACTGAGGCAGCCATATATATGCCCACATATATATATATATATGTACTTGCCTCGTTTTCCTCTTGGCATGTGCATATATATGTACTTACTAAAGATATATACTAATGGAAGGGAAATGATAAAAAAAGTGGAATGAAAGAAGCCTGTAAAGTCGAACAAGAGACAAAGCTAATTAAATGGAGCAGTCCACACAAGCAGGGGTTCCTCACCAGCATGATGGCACTGCCGTTCAACCTCACTGACACATAGTGCTTGCTACCGACAAGCGCACGCCTAGAACTCAGACCGAACGCCGTGAAGCTGTGCATCACAAGAAAGAAGAAATGACGCCCTCGACTTGAAGGAGTTAGGCTACAGCAGTTGCCTCTCTCCATGGCTAGGCCATTGCTGTCCTCAACATCAAGGCCTTGGTCCCGGTCATCCTCCATCATATTGTCGACAACTATCGGCGATGGCACGGACTGTTCTTGGTCGCCCTCGGCTGCTATGCCCTGATTGATCATGTGACGTGCTCACAGACACGTTTCTTCCTCTTCGTCCACCCTAAAGATCTTTAGACTGTCCACAGCATGTGAACGGTGCCAAAAAAAATTTTAGTCTGCCATCTAATACCAATGCTTTAGCTCTTCTATACCCACAGTGTGAACACCGGTGCTTTCTACTATATGTGGACTCTAGTCAGACTTGTGTTAGATCCACTATCTTGCATGAGAAAGCAATACTTCGGGCCAAGAAATATTTCTTTACTCTCTTAGCATCGAGGCAGGAACATGATCCGGTGTTGACTTTTTTTTGCAACTCAGCATCTCCTACAACGATGGGCACCGATGCTTCGACATTTTCACTCCTCTTTCAACACCGCAAAAAACTAACATTGTCGCCAGTCTTACATGGCTTTATGGATCCATCTCCAATGATTTGCTAGAGTCAATCATGCTTCGTGAACATCTTTTTTTTTTTGAAGGCAATCTTCGTGAACATCTTCGTGCTCACATTACGTGGCTCTTCCTCGATCGAGCGAGCTCGAGCTCCTCGGTCAATACAACGCAAGTCACGTACGCTACTCCTTGATGAGGCCAGCTTTCGTAACTTCTAGGGTCACTCTGCATTGCGGATTATTGTCGGGGTCTTCAGACAATGACTAGTGCACTCGGTGATTTGAGATACCTCGGTCGAGTACACATAATGCATAGCATGTAACTAACACTTTATGCCCAGTCATTCAGGATAACATCTGAACAATACTTCCCACAAAATCCAATACACACCTAAAAAATGAAGTGCCACAATATAATTCTGGCTGCCATCAGGTTGAGAACTTTGGGTTTTCACACATACCGTCAGAATCCTAGCTAGCCAAAAGTCATTACTAAAAAAAAAAAGCTAGCTGAAAGTCCATCAAAAATCAAATCTTGCAGTAGATGCTAGTGTCAAGGAAAACAAATCAAGCAATTTCTTGGATCTCCAGGTCGAAATTAGTACATGTTATCCGAATGAGGAGCACACACTGCGTGCTTCCATTCTTCCCCAGATCGTCGGACTTCTGAATGCCACCACCGTTCTCCACCATGTCGAGTGTCGACTGCCGAATGCCGCCACCATCCTATCCACTGGATTGACCACGCACCGTCAGTCAGGAGGAGGACATGGAACTGGGAGCGTGCGGCCACCACCTCAGGAGGATCACATGTAGAGGATGTGTTGCGCTGCGTGATCTGCAGTTGCATCTACATACGTGAACCATCTCACCGTAGCGATGCCGACTGTGATCTGATGCTATTCGTTATCCTGACGCCGCTCACTCCCAAAGAGATGCACACTGTAAAAAAAGATTGAAGAGGGAGGTACATCTCTAGATATATGATGGGAGTTGGTGGGTAGAGAAAAAGTGTGTTGCATATTCTCGTGGCATTCTATAAGAGGCACTCATGCTGGAGGCTTATATGATGTCGGTGGGGGCTGCCATTTGCATTAAAATAAAAATGCAGACAGTTAAAACTTAGGTCTATCTTTGGCTGCGGCTGAGCACAGGATGCAGTAATAATCAGTTATCAAAATAATATAATATGAAAATACATAGAGTCCGTAGGCTGCAACACATGTTGAACTATTGAAATGATTTTATTTTGAGAGTGAAAATCCATTAACAAAGTTGAACCAAATAATTATAATTAATATGACCAAAGATATATCTTTGAATGGATCTACCGCTGCCAAAACATGATTAGCGCAATCTAAATTTTGGCCCAGCAAAACACACGCCACGTACGTCTTGTTGAGGGCCTTTGCATGTGCCATACGGTCACCAGTCACCTGTAGGTGGTGTGGCACATATGCTGCTGACTGATGGTACGGGAGGCGGTGTGAACTGCGTGGACCTTGCAAAGGCCCCTACCTTGCGCCTTGGCCTTGCTCTTCGTCAGCAGGTTTGTGGTTGAGGCAGACTGGCAGACTCACATCCACAGCACCATGGTCGGAGGTACCTTTTCACTTTCTAAAACTCCTTCCCCTGGTGTCTTATGCAAATTCTGTCATGTTACTGGCGACCTCTGCAATCTATGTGCTGGACGCTCAAGGTGTGTACATAGGGCGAGGGCCTTTGGACGCAGTAGTGGTCAGCACTCCCAGTGGTTGAGCCACACACCAAGGCACCAGATGGATGTGTCTTTAGGTTAGGTCTTGGAATGCATTGTTTCTCTATTTGTTTTCCTCATACCGCTCATTCCAAATTCTAACACACATTCCTCACATGCATAATCTAATAGGTGTGGCCTCATCATATCTTTGAGATAGTTGTACTGAGCCATAAACATGTACTGAGCCATAAACTCCAGGGACCAGAGTCACATATATATAGAGAGGGAACTAGTTGGATGAATGGAGTGAATAATAATAAACTAAAATGGGCAGAAATGGCCGGGTCCTTTTTGGGTACAGCTACTATAAAAAACATTGGTTACAGTGACAGAGCGAGTACTAGACTACTAGTAGTACCCCCTCCACATGCATGTTTGGCTTCGCCTATCAATATTATTAAACTTCTTTCAGGAAAAATCCTCAATAATATATTTAATTTTTGATTTGTTTTGTTGTATGTTATCCATTGCTCAATATATTAAGTTCAACTTCATATTTTGAACATGATTTTGGTGTGAATTCGGTAAACTAAATTAAACATGCATATAATTTGGCTAATTGTTCATCAAATTTTTTAAAATTTACTTTGAAAATCAAAATATGGCATAGACATCAATTGCAGGACTATTGATATATTGGGGAATAATAGTATGCTGGTAACTTTATTTATGAACAAGCACCTCAAAATAATTATAAACTTATGCAATTCTATTTTCTTTTTTCATTTCCTCTTATGTTCTCTTCTAATATCACTACATGATACTCATGAATGTGAAGTTTCACAAAGCGCATGTTGTTTTCTATCAAGGGATCGGATAGAAAACGCCAATTTCCTCTGGTCCATCTTTGCACTCTGAGATAATCCACTGATTGTGTGTGTGCCCTCACTCTATGTGTCAACCACAGACGACTCATTTTCATTGCATTTATTTACATGTGGAAATCATTTTCTATGTTGCTAACTTGTTCCATGCAAGCTCCACACATGGCACAATGACAAAGAATCAATCAATTCGGGTGTGGCTAACATGAGACATGGCCTCGAAGTATACACACTATCAACTAATTAAGCCTTGGGATTAATAAATCTACCCCATTGCATTTTACTGTTTGGCGTCACCTGCTCAATTTATGTGCAAGCTAGCTATATGCGCCTCTGCTCAATGTGACAACCTAAGCATAGTCTCAGCTTGTGTCTGAGGTACATCAATTGGTGTACGCACGATACTGGTGCCATGATTCAGTGGAACAAGGACCTGAACCTATAGGCCCCAGTTCATATAGTGCCCAATTGACAACAACGACCGGATTTGCAGCATTTGGAGGTTGTTGTACATGCATGTTTAACCCAATCTATGCATGTGCGCAGCAACATAATTAACACTTCTTCCCATGGGCTAGCCGGGCTCCAGAACTCATTTTCCTGAAGCCGCTCACTCCCATGCCATGCATGCTCTCTCAAATCTGCATGGTTCGGACCTTGTAAGTCCATGCCACCATGGTGAAGCTTACAAGGGCAACATGTGCCAACTTGAGAATATATAAAAAAGCACAGGAACGAACACCTTTAAAGGAGATCTAGTGCCCATCATATATACTATACAAGCACTTGAGAAATCTGCATGTAGGATCTAAAGTTTGAAACACATGTTGCATTGTAATTTTAGCAACTATATCTAGAAGAGTCCATTCACGACTTAAACCAAAGAAAATATGACCAAAAGAGATATTTTTTTATTAGAAGGATCAAATATATATAATTGGTTCAGCAGAGTGCGTGGTGTTTTTTTAGATAAGGGATAAAAATATCTGGCCTCTACATTCAAGAATGTACACAACCAATTATTACAGAGTCATGTTTCACCAATATAAAGAAAGCAAAGGGGTCTTAAATATAGACCAAGACATTAAAGCAAACGGTATAAATGCTTCCACCCCTCTGTTTGATATCTCTAAAGCAATCATTTCTAATTCTTTGCTCATCCCTGAGAGTGTGTCCTTGTCTTGCTCTTCACGCTGCAACTGAGCCCAGAAACATAGCCAAATACGCTCCCCTGAAAATGACCTGTATGACAAAGTTAAAATTTATCTTGTTAAAAATAACATCATTCCGGCATCTCCAGATAGCCCAACAAAAAGCAGGCACTCCAACCCAGATCAATTTTTGACCCTCTTATGTTGATTTATGAGCCAGTTGCCAAACATATGGCTGATAGATCTCGGTTGGTTCAACCCAGTAGCAAAGAAAATAACCTGTGATATCATTTTTGTACAAGAAGCAACCAAAGAATAAGTGTTGGATGGTCTCATTCCTATTACAATTGATACATTTCTGGCTTCCTTTCCAATTTTTTCCTGGCGAGGTTGTCTTTAGTTAGAGTGACACCTC
The DNA here is from genome assembly GCA_015844335.1 of Chrysopogon serrulatus. Taxonomy (NCBI): domain Eukaryota; kingdom Viridiplantae; phylum Streptophyta; class Magnoliopsida; order Poales; family Poaceae; genus Chrysopogon; species Chrysopogon serrulatus. Next base: position 45,045 of record JADLZL010002701.1, read on the forward strand.
TTTGCAGGAACCACAGAAAGATTTTGATCTTTAAGGGTATCTTTATCTTCCATATATTCTTATGTTGAAATGGTGGTTGTGAATCAATAAGATGGAGATACATTGATCGAACAGTGAATAACCCGGATTTGGTTAGTCCCACCTAACCTACTTGTTGCCCAATAGTTTGTTCTGTGCTTGTAACAACTTCTTGTAGAGGGCCTAGGGGTTGTTTTGTCATGTTTGCAATGATGAAACATGTTGCATTATTGTAGGTGCTGTGACATGTGTATGCGTAAGTACTAATTGAAGGGGCACCGCGCGCCCTTTTGGTTGCCTGCGTAGGCATATTGTGTAGTGCAGACTGCAGACCAATCTTCCCCACCGGGATCCACTTATGAGAGCCGGTGCATGATGCATTGTAGGTGAGGCAGGGTGGTGCTCTGTCTCACCATATGGACATGGAGCTTCACCATTGAGAGTTGACATTAGTAGTGCTGCACAAAACGCCCTCGGCAGCAGTGGTGATCATTGCCACTGTATGAGGTATAACAAGTTCCTTGCAACTCGTGTCCACTAGGAATACCTTTCATTAGGCACTAGTGGCAAGTTCCTTGCAACTCGTGTCCACTAGGAATACCTTTCATTAAACTAGTGGTAGGACTTCTTCTTGTCTTGGAATGCCTTGTTGCCATATTTGTATTCCTGATACCACTCATTCCAATCCCCGAATGCAACTAGATTCCTCACATACGTACATCTGATAGATGTGGTCTCAATTTCAAAACGTATACGGAGCCATTATGTCACAACAACGTAGTTTATATAGAGACGGAACTAGCAGCTAGCAGTATGAATAGAGTAGTAATGAACTGAAAAGGGGAGAAATGGCCAACATATCCTTTTAGTTAGAGCTAGCATATACTTCCTCCGTCCTTAAATAAGTGTCGACGTGAGATACGTGCCATAAGTTTGACTTGATTTATAGAAAATACGTGTAATATTTATATCCCTAAATAATTTTGTTAAAAACCTAGATCCAAAAAATCTTTACAATGATACTAATTATGATACTAATTGATGATATTTATTATTTCTTAAAGTTGCTTGTAGTTGTTTTTGGAAAGCGAAGCAACACTTATTTAGGGACGGAGGAAGTAGAAGGCAATAATTATCTGTGACAGAGCAGGGTCCCCTCCGTGGTGGCTTCTTCCAGTAATTAATGACACAAGATTTATCCTTGCCGCTGGTCTTTGGAAAAGATTTGTGCCTCTTTAGTCCCATCTATTTCGTCGAAATGTGCATCTGCTCCGTGGTTTGTCAAAATCAAAAATGCCAAGGGTAGATCATTTTCCTGGATATTAAAGAAGGAATTAACTACAACCAGCACTGCATATACTTGTTTTAGACTGAGGAGCATACATCTCGCTGTCAAGTGGTGTAATTAATGGTGTAATCAGATCATGTAGGAGTATAGCCCTTGTATATATCCTTAAAGCTAGAGAACAATTGACACGTCATTAAGCTTTTTGGCATAATCAATCGATGAGCCTCAACCTACAGATTGTGTAGTACAGGGCCTAAGTTTTTATGTACATAACACTCGTCTAAAGTGCCTGGTTCGATCAAAAAAGCTTGTAGTTTCGTTAGCTTGCAGCTGAAGCTGTAGTCATCAATGAAATGTCAAAGAGGCAGTGTGTCTTGCCACTCGATCGTGCACTCTTACACATTGCTCAAGCGTCGGCAAGCACTGAGGGTCAGTAGAGCCGGTTTCATTGTGTGGCTGCTTAACGCGTAACTGCAGTCACCAACCCTACCAGATCTAGGCAGTGAGCAGGTCCTTAAGTATCTCTTCCTGATGCTCTCCCACTCCTCCCACTCCTTATTCACATTACAGAAAGCCTGTGGAATAAAACAAAGTGAAAAGACTGCGCATGGAAAAAGCAACAGAAGAATAAAACAAAACATTACAAGGAACAAGGCTTACAATATCCTCGTATGGAGGGCTGGTCTGGAATCTTATGAAATAGGCGAGTCTCATCAGTGCTTCCGTCGTTCTGTATACTATATATGTTCGTGCTTTTGATTTATTTGAATAATTTTAGGCGGTGGGTTATCATGGTCATAATGAGTCTGGTTGTATATTTTGCATGTATAAAATCCTTCAATGCCGAGTAATATAAGCGAGTAAGATCAGTGCGTATCAGCAGCTCAGTGGTGGAGCTACCGTCTATATACATTGAAAAGGATATCTGAGTCCAGCTTGTGTAGGAGACCATGATGTATAATCTTTCTTGCCATCTCTTCTCGATTGATCTCAGCTGCTCCTAGGGGTTGATAAGACCTGCTATATGCCCAAGCCGAATTGGAGATCGATTAGTGGCAAGCCGCCAGCCTATGTGACGATCTCAGACTTGGATAGCGTTTCAGTCCAGTGCGGAAAGGATAATCATATTTCAATTTGTACTGGAAAAACTTAGCGCATACAAACTTTTGACCAATAATTATTCAAATTATATACAAGTTTAAGGTATAAAACTTGAAGGTATAAAACTTGTACTAATTATAATAGACTTGTAATCAAAGTGCATAAGTGACGATATTGATTCTATGGAAAATGACAATATATATATTACTCATTGTTTGGCCAATAAATGAGTATGACTAAATGAATGGTCAAAATCTATTATCTGTGATTTTTCCATGACCAAAATAAGATTATGACGCTGCTACAATATAAATGTTTGAACATGTGGGCAGACTAGGTTTTAAGAGGCGAAGCCTTTCAGCAGTATATCTGTGACAAAAGATCTAAATGTAAATGAATATTTAGATGACAGATGGATTTGACCACCTCTGAAAAATAACAATTTAGGAAATTAAAAAAAATCTGTCATGTGCGCCGACTCCTGGAGCTCGTAGAGCATGTTGTGAACCCTCGCGGACGCTGGAATGACCATGCCGCTGCTGCTCTTGATCGGACGGCCGAGAATGACTTGGTTGCTGCTCGTGAATGGAATGGACTGCCATTGCGGCCACACGCAAACCATCTGCCGCACCTTAACAATGGTTATGACTGTCACATGATGCTACTACCTCTTCTGATGCCTCTCACTCCAAATGAAATTAACGAGACACACACCAGCACACCTAGTAGAAGGTATCTAATATAGGCCAAACTATAAATGGCTTCACCGTCGCGGTATTGCTGCTAAGAGAGATCAGCAATGGCTTTAGGGTTTGTTCGATTATTCCTCTCTTTATATGAGAGGATGAAGGTGTCACACCTGCGAATTTAAGTCCATGCTGAAGCTTAGCAAGGGCAACATGTGCCAACTTGAGAATATATAGAAGCACAGGAACAACCACAAAGGATTTTGTTCTCATCATCTATACAAGCACTTGAGAAATGCATGTAGGATCTGAAGTTTGAAACACATGTCGCATTGTAAGTTTAACAATTATATGTAAAAAGAATCCACTCACAAACTCTTTTAACAAGCAGATCAAACATAATTGGCCCAGCGGTGGGGTGGTACAAAGGCACTCGTGACACCTCAGAATATCTAAGCTACCCGCTGGCCGTTGCACAATAGCTGTTTCTCCTGTGCTAGCTAGTACATGGTGCATTGTGGGTGACGCAGGCTTCCGTGACAACGTGGCGCCATATGGACATAGAGTTCCACGATAGAGTGTTGTTCTCATGTCATGATGCCGTGGTGCAGCTAATTTGCATCCTAGTGGCTGCTGGGGTCAGTGTTGGATCCATGATAAGTCAAAGTTTGTAGTGCTGTATAAAACAGCCTCCACAGCAACGGTGATCACTCCTACTATCTAAGGAATCACAAGTACCTTGCAGCTCGTGTTCACTAGGTTTTCCATACGCCATGCACATGTTGGTGGACAACCCCAGGTCTTGGAATGCCTTGTTGCCATATCTGTATTCCCGATACCTCTCATTCCAAGTCCAGAACACACATACCTACATCCCATAGATGTGGTCTCATTTTCAAAACGCGTAGTGAGCCATTTGTCACAGCAACATAGTTTATGTATAGAGACAGAACTAGCTGGCAGGATGAATTAATAGAGTAAGTAATGAACTGAAAAGGGGAGAGGGATGAATTAATAGAGTTAGTAATTAACTGAAAAGGGGAGAAATGGCCAGCAGCTTGTCCTTTTTAGTTAGAGCTAGCATATAAAAGACAATAATTATTTATGAACAGTGTCCCCTCCGTGGTTGCTCCTTCTTCCATTAGTGTGAAACGAGCTTCTTTTTTTAAGTCTTCAAGAATACAGAGCTCGATTCCCTGGCTCTACAACTTGGTTTCCCAACAATGCCCATACCAATGCTATATACTCGCTCTTTCAAGGCCACTTGGAGCTGCCAGACTTGGAAGCCGTTTGACCCTCTTCATGAGTGCGTTAGCTCATGCCTACACCCTTGGTGGCGATCCATGTGTGGAGCCACAAAACATTTTCGACCGAGATGGCTCAACTGCAGAAATCGTTTTCCCAACACCACCCATTCCCGTGCGTGCTACACAGTTTCAGTTCTCTGTCTCTCTTTTGGTCGATGTAAGCAGGGAAGCTTAGGAAAGGAGGCCTGCCGTATTGAGAATGGAGGGAATGCAAGGTCGGTTTCCTGTTACTACTATACATGGGAATATATAATCGAAGAAGTTGGATGCATTGCATATATGTGTGCGGTGGCTGTACTGGTAGAGGCTTGCATTGTGTGCATCTGTGAATGAAGTACATTTGCAAATGCTCTACTCTGATGTGGCCAACAAATTAATTGCATTCAATCTACCAGGTGCTGCCATGTGCCATCAATTTGTGGCCCATGGTTCTTCTTGAAAAGCTAAAAAGAAAGCTAAAAAGAAAGAAAGAAAGAAAGAAAGAAAGAAAGAAAGAAAGAAAGAAAGAAAGAAATCATGCACTAATGACATGCCGTGAAAAATCAGGGCATGATTGGGGCATGATTGGTTACATGTACTATCTCCATTGCCCAGGCTCAGTGTAGGCAAGTTCAATTTATTTGGTTACATTGCTTGGTCCAAGTTCCGATCGTGCAGCCATACAACTTCAAGCTGCAGGCTGGCTAGAAACGTATAGTAGAGTCTTGTTTCTCGTGCGCCAAGCTCAGCCGCAGGTGCAACCATGTGCATGCACGGAGTCAATAGGCATGTAAGACTACCTGCTGCTTTGCACAGACTACCAAACAATGTCCCAAATAAATGCAAAATCAAAACACTTGCATCTTGTTACCAACGGCTGGATATATCAGTGCTGGAGACTTGACATTTGTGTGCAGTATGTAGGAAGACATCCACACGCAGCAGCGATGAACACTCAACTCTGCATGAGGAAAGCTCACATGTGCCTTTGCACGTCAAGTCCACTAGGTTTCCTCCATGTGCCATGCGCTAGTAGGATTGTCTCCATATATATATCTTCACATGTTGGCTTGCTATATTGGTTTTCCTGATACCACTCATTCCCAATCCAATCCAAATAAAGACACATTTCTCACATGCATACATCTGATATGTGGTCTCATTGTCGAGACAAGGGTACTGAGCCATAAACCTCAATGTCTTATATATAGAGAGGGAACTAGCAGGATTCATGGAGTGAACAATAAACTAAAATAGGATGAAATGGTCAGGTCCTTTAGACATCGAGCTACCATGCATAAAGACATTAGTTATGACACAAAGTGGGTAGCCCCTCTGTGGTAGCTCCATCATTGAAATTAAACACATTTTTTCATGAAAAGTGTTCACAGATATATTTAGTTTAATTTATTCTGCAGGATATTATTATATTGGTTGCTCAACATTGTGTTAGAATTATTATTGTAACATGGATTCAGGTGTAGTTTCTGTAGACTAAATTAAACACACATATAATGTGGCTAATTGCTCATCCAAAGTTTTTAAAGCGTACTTTCAAATTAAAATATGGCATACATCAATAAGGGTATTGATAGAGTGGGGAAAATTAGTATGCTAATAATGATTCTTTTTATTTTCAGGACATGAGCTGAAATAAACTCTAAAAATAAAATAACTTAATATTATGAACAAACACCACCCTCAAAATAACTCAAACTTCTGTGTAATTCTATCATATATATATATTTTCATTTTATCTTGTGTTCCTCATGACATATCACTAGATGTACTCATGAATGTGAATGATTCACAAAGTGCATGATGTGCCAAAGTGTATGATGTGCTCTATCGAGAGTCCTCTTGTCTATTTTTGCACTATAGTAATCTACTGATTGTGTGAGGCGCCTTCATTCAATGGGCTGTAGATGACTCTCATTTCCACCACATTCACATGTAAGATCATTTCTAGCTATGCTGCTAACATGTTCCACGAAAGCTCCGCATGGCGTAATAATGAGAAAGAATCACCACTTTGAGTCAGGAGCAGAGCTTTCAGTATGGCAAATATTTTTCATGGCCATACCATGAGGTCAGTGTGGTTAACATGCAATGAGCCATAGCCCCGGCCCTCTCTGTTCTTGCAAACACAATATCAACTAGTTAAGCTTTGGGATTAATAAATTAGCTACCTATTGTATTTTACTGTTGGAACAGACTCGAAGGATCTAGTTCTCATCCTTTATATACAAGCACTTGAGAAATTAATGCATGTAGGATCTGAAGTTTGATAATATGACCAAAAGAGAGATTTTTGTAATTAACAAACGGATCAAACATATAATTGGCCAGCAGTGGGTGTGATACAAAGGTACGCATGACATCTTAGACCCTACAATACAATACTCCGTAACTATTTGTTAATTCTTTGCTAGCTAGTAACAACTTCTTGTAGAGGGCCTGGGGGTGCTGTCACGTCTGGCGTCTGCATACATTTGAGGGGCGCTGTAACATTCGTGAAAAGGGCCCAGGTTGCGCCCTTGCCATTTGGTTTTTCCTGATCGGGCATTCTGTGCAACGCTGGACAACCTTCCGGAGATCCACTCATGAGAGCCAGTGTACGGTCCAACGTGTGCGTGACATGGCACCATATGGACATGGAGTTCCACGATGGAGTGTCATCCTCATGTCATGGTGCCGTGGTGCAGCCAATTTGCTTCCTAGTGTCTGCTGGCATCTATGCTAGATACATGATGAATCTCGATTTGTAGTGCAATACAAAACAGCCTCCACAGCAGCAGTGATCACTCCTACTACTAGATGAACCACAGGTGCCTTACCGCTCGTGCCCACTAGGTTTTTCATACGCCATGCACGCATCAGTTGACAGCCTCAGGTCTTGGAATGCCTTGTTGCCATATTTGTATTCCTGATACCGCTCATTCCAATTCCAGCACACATATTATATTCCTCACGCACGTACATCTCAGATGTGGTCTCTCATTTTCAAAACGTGTACTGAGCCATTTATCACTGCAACGTAGCGTTTAAGAGATGGAACTAGCTTGCAGGATGAATAGAATAAGTAATAACCTAGAAAGGAGCATGTTCTTTTAGTTGGAGCTAGCATATAAAAGACAATAATTATCTATGGGTCCCCTCCGTGGTAGCTAGGGGTGAAAACAGATCAGATTTGTTTGGACTTCGATATGAGTATCACCTTTTGCCACATTTTAATTCGGATTTGAATAGATGTACAGATCTGCTTGTCAGATACAAATGCATAACAAATGTTTTGGATTCGGATTTCTTTTGGGATATTTACTCAATTCAACCAATGTATAATATTTATCACTTAAATCATTATACAATGTTTGTCAATTAAGTTAGTAGATATTGTTTATCAATTAAATTAATATATCAATTATCAATCACTAGTCCATCAACATGTGTTCTCGCACGGGCTAAAATCTTTGGAGACACTAACTACAAATAAAAATTACTTACAATAAATATTTTTTCTCTTCACTAATATTTTAAAATAATAGCAATAATAGCTACTTTATAGTCTATATTCAGTTTTGATAATCTATGCATTGTTGGTTTTTATGAACTTTTCATCCATATCCATGAGTTTTTCCTTTACATAGCACCTTTATTTAGCTCCAATATACATTTAATTGAAACATATGTTTAAACTATGATGACTTTAGTTGTAGTCTATATTTTAATAGTAGCAGTCTATATTTTTAATTTGACAGCATGAATGTAAATTTTAATTCCTTTTTTGTAAAATTTTGAGCTTATGAATGGCTCGGATACAATAACTGTTATTTACATGGTAATTTATGGTCTATCAATTTTATGGAAAAATGATGTAGGTTTATGTATGAATTTTATGACTTATGTTTGTTTTAGCAGGCTCAAGAACATGGCAATTAATGTATGCAAAACTCCAAACACTAGCACCCGGTGCCATATGCAGCCAGGCTCGGCTCATCCTGGAGAGCTAGCTAGGAGCATTAAAGGAACCAACTCGGCATTGCAATTTTTTTTGGTTTTCATTTACAGAATATAAATGCACGATTTAAATACTAGGAAAATTAGTCTTGTAATTGAGATGTCCATATGTATGAATCACCATTGCAAGTGGCGTTCTCCAGCTCTTTATTAGCATGTCTTCCAGTGGTTTCAGCTCCTTGTTACAGCTTCATTGTCATTCTTATTAGGTGAATCTGCGTTATTCTCTCTCTCCGTCTAAAATGCTCTCGAAGTCACATGAAGCCATATTAAGCTCCACCCGCTCCTAGGAGCCGGCACCATTTGGAGCCATGTCAAATGAGAGGTAGCTATATAATAGCCCAAATGGCGACCAATTCACCACTATAGCTTGGCTTTTGCTATAGACTGGCTTTTGGTAGGCTTTTTCATGCAATATTTTTTTTTGAAAAATCTGGGATTTTACCGGCTTTATATATACATGCGCGAGAAGCGTAGCTAGCGGGAGCCTAAGCTGTTTCAGGAAGCAGTTGCCAACACAGGCACGCTGTTTAGGCCATGGAGCTTCACGATGCAGTGTTGTTGTCATGGCGGGGTGCCATGGTGCAGCCAAATTAAGTGCATCATAGAGCCTGGTAGGATCTGTGCTGGACGCTCAAAGATTTGACTCTAGTAGTGCAGTACAAGGGCCTCAAGCCCTCAACAACAGCGTTGACCACTCCCACTTTGTGAGGAATCACCAGGGCATTGCAGCTCGTATGTCCACTAGCCTATGGAATGCACAAGGACAACCGCAAGGACTGCCTCTGGTATCTGAACGCCCTCTTGCCATATTTGTATTCCTGGTACCGCTCATTCCAATTCCAGAACACGAGCATGCCTTATATATATAGTTATATTTCTCACATGATATACATCTGAAAGATGTGGTCTCATTCTCAAAATGCGTACTGAGACATTTGTAACTGGAATGTCGTATATATAGGGCCGAAACTAGCATGATCGATGAATGGAGTGGGTATAATGAACTGAAATGGGGGAGGAGATGGTCACGTCGTCCTTTTTTAGAGCATGACAATAATTAAATAAATATGACACAGCAGTGAAGTTAAATGCGCTTTGTTTAGGACTATATTCAAGAAAGTTTTTCAAGAATACAATTAACTTTTAATTTATTTGGCAGTATATTAACGATCGATCTTATCTTCAAATTCATATATATTCAACACCGACTTAGTGCAAGTTTTTGTACACTAAACTAAACATGCATATAATTTGGCTAATTTTTCATTAAAAGTTTACTTCTCAAATAAAATATGTCGTGCATCAAGGATGTAGTATTTGATAGCGTAAAGTTCTTCAAAAAATTATTTTTTGGTAGCGTAAAAAATATAAGGTTTCCCAGCGTACGAGCCTGTGGGCCTCAGTCAGCTTGATCGTAGGATGTAGAGACAACAGCACTGTCGGTCAAGCTCTCCGGCTGAGCCGGTGTATAATGGAGAGATTAAGTCTTGGGAAGAAGCACAATAACGTATTGATCACCTGAATTCTAGGTAATAATCTGCCCTCATATCTTGCCTGCCTCTGCTTCCTTCTTCCCCTGTCTTCCTCTGCTGCTAACACTCTGCCACCATTTTGCCTGAAACAATGCTGAGGAAAGGATAGGATGCACTTCTAAGGGTCCAATTGGTGTGCGCGCAATATTATGAGACATTTCAACAGTCCGCAGACTTTGCTATGGAACTTGCACATCCTAGCATTCGATCCGACACCACTATAGTATATGAGATATATTTCAGCTGAAACTGCCAATCAAACACTGATGTGCATCTGACAGAACCTGACAGTATAATAATAAATCCCAGCTTACAATTAAACATCTAATATTTGTGCCTCAGGATGCCCACATGCATTACGGCCAGATGCAGTAGTGCCACCGGCTGGCAAGGATCGATCACAGTCAAGAATCGCATACGAAGAGAGTTTTTACACTTGGCGCAATAGAGGATGCAACGATGAGTGCTAGCATGTGTTGCGCAACAGGGAAGCCGTCTGACCCAGTTGCCAACTAAGTTTCCCAACCGCGGAACCATTGTGACCATCCACGACCTGTACCAGCTAATCCATCTTGTGATGTGTTGCCACGTTTTCCCTATGCCACCCATTCTCAAAGCAAAGCCATGAACTGCATGTAGAACAACACTATACATTAGTCTCACCCATCTTCACACTCCTTCGATTGCTGCTATCCTCATTCTATCTAAACATATATATACTGCAAGCTTGACCTTAGATAGAGATAAATAAATAAATAAATAACAAGGCGGAACATACAGGTTGCTGGTGCAGGCAAATAAAGATGGCGAAACATTCGAGCTTTATATAACAGTAGCTGTACTAAATCGATCGGTGAAAGGGATCTTTCAATGCAAACCGGAAAATATAATGTAGCCAATCTTCGAGGATCGATCGATTAGTGAAAACAGTACAAATGCTAGCTTTATATATGTTGCACTAATCGAAAACAGTACCAATACATTTTGTCATTTATAGTCCAAGGAGGCAAGAGGCAAAAGCATTTCCGCCAGTTCTGCAACTCCGAGGGTCGTACAAAGACAGCATGCATGCAGTTTGTTTTAAAAAAATGGGAATATATTAATATTTCAGCTTCTGCATCGACTGCATCGATCAATACATATGGCTGTTCCTTATTACAAACGAGAGAGAAGCAATCTAGACAATCTCAAAAACAAAGTTTTGAGCCTTTATGAAAACAAAAACACTTCGAAATTCAAAAAACCCAACTAAAAAGCAAGTCTATTAGAAAATCTCCAACCGTATCTCGCGAACACCTCCAATCGCGGTTATCTCAATAGTCCTGCAAAGATAACTCAGCTCCATTTGTATCACTATTGTTAAAGTTATTAGTGTTAAAGTTACATATACATATCCTTTGGTCTGTGCGCGACATAATAATAGGTCACTGGTTTGAAACTCACAAAAGCTTATTAGTATGTCCACAAACTATGAGATTCTGGCTTAAACCTTGGGGTTAATTAGCAACTCTTTCCTTTTCAGATCAGTTCTTACAACCTCTAACCGCAATCTTAATTATGGCATCTGTACTAATGGCTGATGGTAGCAATTGTGGCTTCAATCTCAAGAGATTTTAGCGCTGTTGATAACATGCTTTTTTTGTATTGTGTGGCTCATACTTCTATCGATTTGGTTCAAAAGTTTATCAGTTTTAGTGAATGCTTGCTGGTGGACCTTACTGGAGTAGGTTGCTGGTAGGCCTTGAGGTTTTAGTGGTGATATGCTGTGCCGGCTATTTATATGGTTTAAAAGAAGCGTATATATGTGGTGGCTGCGATCACTACTACAGAATAAGCCTTTGGTCAATGCACAAATTCGACTTTAGTCTCGGTATTTTTTGCGTTCGGGACTAAAAGTTCTTTAATCCCGGTTGGTAATACCAACCGGGACTAAAGGTCAATTTTTAGCCCCGGTTGGTATTACCAACACGGACTAAAGGTCTTTAACCTTTACCAACCGGGACTAAAAGTAGATTCTTTAGTCCCGATTTGGGACACGAACCGGACTAAAGGGACCTTTAGTCCCGGTTTGTGTCTCAAATCGACTAAAAGGCTTTCAGTAAATCTAAAAGGACAGTGTATCTCTTGCATGTCACATGCGCGGTGGGGTTCAGATGGTCTCAGTGCGTGTAAGCTAGGACTAAAGTGGATGGTCAGAGTTCGAATCCTACCCTAGTGGATTATATATGGAACCACCACCAGCCCTCACTGTAAATCCTCATGATTACATGGCACACAGTTAATTTGCCCATCAGAGCATTGATAATTCAATCTCTTTAATTAACTCGTGGTAGGTGACAGTATATACTTGTATCTGCTAGGATTTTACTTGGCCATCCGCGACAAGCCCTGCCCTGAGAGGTTTAAGAGAATTTTAACTCTTACAAGTGTAATTGTAGTAGTGCACTAGTGCTGGCCTTAATTTCGTCTCAAAATAAATAGGCATTAAACAAAAATGATCTGTTATAAATATCAACATGAACATCGCAGCACAAAGTCCCATATATACTCCACTCTAGCATGCTTCCATGCTCGTTTTATCCACCTAGCTTATTTTAGTGACCAATTCCATTTATCACCACTGACTACTGTTTGGAACTACTGATTGGAGGAGAGAGTTCAGCGGCATGTTACTAGTATGTTGGGATTGAGTAGCATCAGCAAGACGTTGTGGCTGTGGTATCTCTGATAGTCCCATGGCTCCAGCAATGTTGCCCTGCTGGATCTCCACACCCGCCGTGGCCGCGCCATCGCTCCGCCCTCTCCACATATCTGTGGCTCTAGGATTCTTTTTGCTACGACACCTCCAAGCTCGTGTAGCACTTGCATGTGCGGCTGCAGAGGTTTCACCACGATGTCCTGTTACTCTTGACATTGGCGTGCGCCGCCGCAACATCGCCATACCACTGAGACTCGGCTCGCACTGTAATAGTCATCAATTGCAGAAAACTGCTTCTTGACAAACATCATACCAATGAAACTGATTCACACTTCAATATCTCCTAATCAAAAATTACGTGGCCAATTTACACCCCATTCATATATTTTGCTTAAAATAAGATGGGGTAAATTGAGCAGCCTACATATGCATGATGTGTGGTTGTAGTTGGGATGCTCTCTCTAGAATTGTGCCAGTGTTTCTAGAAAAATCTAGGTCACTTAATTATGCATGCATTTAATCTGTACCATTCTAGATAAGGGTTTTGCAAAGCTATGCAGAGATGTTAGAAATCTAAAACTAAAAATGGACTCAATATTTTTGAATTCTATTAGCAATATGACAGTGTTTATCAAACTGCCTGCTAAAACCCTATCACCTATAAACAAGCTAGAAGACTCAACCGGCCGGAATCAAGGCCCAGTAGGCACTAGGACAGGCTGGTCCAAACTGTAGATCCTCGCAATTGAACCTGTCTTTAGAGCTGTAGTAGTCTTAGGCTTGTAAGTATATATAACTGATATAAATTACTTGCTCCATGTGCAATATATATAGGTTCTGTCATAAGGTTTAAAAGAACTCAGCTCAGGTGGACTTGTAGTTTCTTTTGTTAGTCTGTAGTGCTTGTTGGCTTGGCTTAACACTGTAAACTGGTATCCCCAGTCTGAGTTGGTGTGTGTTTGTACCGAATTTTATGTTGCTTTATAAAAGCAGGGATCTCCTCCGTCAAAAAAAAGGTTTAAAAGAACTCTAACCCCTGACAAGTGTAAATGTAGTAGTGCTGTACTTTTATTCCAAGTTAATAGTTCCTAAAACTATAACGATATGTTCTATAAATACTGCCAGACATGCAGCTCACTGGCAGAGAAGCTTGCTTGTTCTACCCTAATTCCTTCTCATAATTTGTGGCCGCTAAAACTCATTAGGAGGAAAATGGGATATGTGCTTCTTCATCATAGCAGTAGCCTTGATGGGATTGAGCGACATCAGCAAATTGTACAGTATGTCATGTTTGTGGTAGCTCCAACAATTTGTCGCTAGGATCGTCTGTGGTCGGAATTGGTGGTCTCTAGTAGGCTGGTCGCTTTGTTCAGAACTAGATAATAGCAACAACGTTGGAGGTTGTACCATTGCCCCCCGTTACCCTGCCCGGTGCGGAGAAAACCAGACATACAGTGGCAGCAGCAATATACGGAGCAGGTTAGAAGAGAGCAGCAACCATGGAGGTGTTTGGATCGGCCGTTTTAGCCCGGAATCCGTTTGCAGCGCTAACAGGTCATGTTGCCTGCTGTTTGGTTCGTCAGATGTGCAATCCATTACTGCAGTATTAGATTTGGCCCTATACTATCCCATTACCCCCCTCTCCTCCTCCTCTCCTGCCTGCAACCTTTCCGTTTACCCCCGTCCTCGCGAACTCGCGATCCTTCGCAACTCTCATCTTCACCTGTCGCTACACAGAGCATCGCCGCCGCCCTCGTCACCAAGGAGCACCGCCGCCGGCCGACCCCTCCTTTAAGAAGACCCTCGCCGGTGAGGACCGCCCTCTCCCCTCTTCATCTCCCTGGATTTCTTGGCTATGCATCAATGTGTAAACCGCTGCATGTGCCAACCAAACAGATTGCGTAATCTGTTGCTCGGCAACAGGTTATATATGAGTGCAAACGATAACCATTTATATATGTTCCCTTTCCTTTTCTTGAAGCAAACAGCACCCATGTACGTTGATTCAAAAAGTATACAGTGGGCCATCGCGAGGGCATTAGACTACCATGCATTCATTTGTAGTTCATTGCACTATCCCTAGCTAGGCATGCACAAGCGGGCATGTCGGCGAGCCCTGTACATAGGCTTAATTGTACATAGGCTTAATTGTACATAGGCTTAATTTTTGTGGGTTCTGCCATAATCCGCCAAAATTAATCCTATTTGCGGGTTCACTGTACAACCATGAAGCTCCATCTCCTAAAACCACGATAAAATAAGGTTTAAGAGACTACTTTTGGAGGAACGTGAAAATGAGCTCTGAGCCAAGGCAAATGTTGGGGGAGAACTTCTGCCCCAACCTCCGCCCCCTAGCGCAGGTCCCCCGAAAGATTCACTTAACCTCTTATATGCTATTTCTAGTGTTTACTTTCAGGCCAGAGGAACCTCCGCGCGGGCATAGCCAGGAGGCGGAGGCCGCCGGAAGAGGACACCCGACTGTTCCGGCCTCCGAAGATGGCCGAAGGTCCGAACCTCCGCCGAGGAGGGCCGGAGGCCCGGACCTCCGACGGAGCAAGACCAAGAAGCGAAGGTTACCGGAGAGTGACGCCAAGCAACTCCGAGAGCAGGACACAGCCGGAGGTCCGAACCTACGGCTAAGCCCAAGGCCCACTAAGGGGGCAAGAATGAAGATGCAGAGGTGGCCCGGCCCACAGCGAGGCGAAGGAAAATGTCCGTGCTGCACCTGGGGAGGAAAAATAGCGGTTAGGGTTAGGTCGAAACTACCCCTAGGGTTTGATGGGCAAATGTGTCATAGCCCAGAGGAACTGCCCTGGGTGCTCACCTATAAAAGGGAGGACTCGAGATTGTTGTAAGGGTTGTTGAAAAATTTAATGAGAACATTTATTATTGAGCACCGTCCCCAAGAGTCATTGTCCGATCCTCGTGAAGGGATAAGGGCACCTGTGGGACCCGGACTAGGGCGGAGGTCGGAACCTCCGGCCGAGCCGAGAACCTCCGCTCATCTACAACTCACCGGGTCTCTTAAGCGTAGATCTCACCGCAACATTGGCGCCCACCGTGGTTAGCCAACAAAAACCCAGATATGCCACCAAGGAAAAGAAAACAACCAAAGCGCCAGCAGCCGGAGGTACCTCACGAGGTAGGCCAAGGCGGGCAGTACGTAGCACCTACGCAGACCCTCCAACACCAGAGTCAGAACAAGAAAGAGAGGAGGACACTACAGTCGTACCACCGCAAGGCCACGAGGAACCGGCTACAACCCAAGAGCCAGAACCTGCGGCTACAACGCCAGAAGATGAGTTGCAGCGAGTTCAGGCTCAGCTACAAGCCTTGCAAGCAGAAAGGGAGAGAGTTGCAGAGGCCTTCGCTGCCAGGAAGAGGGCGGCACAAACTTCCCAAGCCGTTGCAGAGGCAAGACAGCAGATGGCAATCTTGCAAGCAGAAATTCAAAGCATGCTCATGGCGCAGACACAGGAAGCGATGCCCGCCCAGGGGTTAGCTTTCGCAACCTTCACCACTACCCAACCACAGTCAGGTGCACCCAGCCAGGGGCCAGCCTTCGCGACCTTTGGCGCAGCCCAAACACGGACAGTGGACCAAAAATCCCCGCTGTCAGAGGGATTACAAACAGCGGCATGGCCAATAGGCTACAAGCCAATCACACTACCAAAATTCAACGGCAAGACCGACTCCAGACAGTTCATCATGAGTTTTGAAGCAGCGGTAGCCTCCGCAGGGGGGAATGACGCAGTTCTTGCAAAGTCCTTCGTCATCGCAGCTGAGGGGGATGCACTTGCTTGGTATTCTATGCTCAAGCCAAGCTCAATCTACTCGTGGGAGAACCTGCGCGACAAAATTATGACCAACTTCAAAGGGTTCTCAAGCGAGTCGCTGATAGCATCAGACCTGTTTCACTGCAAGCAGCAAAAAGACGAGTCCCTAAGAGAATACTACCAACGCTTTGTCCAGTTGAAGGCGAAGGCTCCAAATGTACCAGAAGAAGTGGCGATAGAAGCAGCAGTCAAAGGACTGAAGATTGGACCGTTCGCAGCGCACCTAGCCAGGGAAAAACCTAAAACTATGGAAGCGTTATACTCCGAGTTTGAAAAATACTGCAAGTCAGACAACGACCTCCGGAAGAGGGTTGAGGAGCAAAATCAATACAGACAAGCCCAAAATGCAAACAGGCAGACCTCCGATTCAGGAAGAGGCTACAAACAGCAGCAGCCCCAAAACAAGCAGGTGATGAGCGTCGATCAGCAAGCCCAGCCAAACCAACAAATCGGGCGCACAAAGCACCTCCGCTAGATCTACCAAAAACTATCCGAGGCAAAACACAGGAAAAAATTGGAACAGCAATTCTAGTAACAACAGGAAGAAGCCATATTGTTTTTTCCATGGAGAAGACAAGGGGCACGTCACAAAAGACTGCCCAAAAACAAAGGAAACCCAGGAAAGGATGAAGAAGAGAAAGGAAGCGGAGGCACCCTCATACCAAAGAACCTGGGAAGTCAATCACACCTCCGCACCAAACTGGCAAAAAAACCACACGCCCAATATACTCAGCCTTAAACAAGCACCCAGATACACCCTTCAACACTAGCGACATACTTCCCAAGCCACCTACGCTTGGCGCCCAAAGGCACCTCCGCATGCAAAGCTCAAGAAGGCAAATCTCAGCCAATACAAAGCTAGAGCAAGCGCCACCCATACCACCCAAGGCCACCCAAAGCATAACTTACCTAGATAGCCAACCCCAAAGCAGAACCTACGAGGCGTTACCGCCACCTCCGCCACTCCCACCTCAACAGCTGCAACCACAGCCAGCAGCTCAAGCAAAACAAGAGTCGAACCAGGAAAATCAACACAACCCCCACCACCCATTACCAACCATTGGCATGATATTACCAATTAGCGGAGGTTCGGCAATGGAATTTTAAACCAAAAAACAAAAGAAGCACCACCTTCGCTTGGTAAACAATGTGGCAGTCCAAGGCCAGGTCAAAGCGACGGAATGGTCCAGAGTGCCAATAACCTTCACAGAGCAAGACTTGAAGTTAGAAAGTTACCCCCACACCGACGCAATGGTAATAACAGCAAACATAGCAGCATGGGAGATAAAAAGAATTCTGGTGGACTCGGGGAAGCTCGCCAGATATACTGCTTTGCAAGCACCTTCGATAAGATGCAGCTCGGAAGGAACCAGTTGCAACCTTCGGAGTCTCACCTTGTTGGATTCGGGGGAAGAAAAGTGGAGGCACTGGGGAAAATACCTTAACCGCCAAGTATCCTTTGGGAATCAGAACAATGCCAGAACAGAATACATAACCTTCGATGTTGTCGATCTTAGCTACCCCTACAACGCCATTCTGGGCAGAGGTTTCTCAAACAAGTTTGGGGCCGCAATCCATATGGGTTACCTCTGCATGAAACTACCAGCATTGCATGGTGTAATCACAGTCTATGGAAGCCAAAAAGAAGCAAAAAACATAGAAAGAACAATACACAGTTCAAGCAAAAATGTCAACTCTGTAGCTGCAGAGGCTTCGAGCAGGGGGGAACCTCCGGACATGCCCAAAGGGAAAACAAGCTTCAAAGTTGGAAGAAAAGATGAAAAAATGACAAAGTCGGTATGCTTGGAGCAGACCAAACCGGACAGAAAGATAACAATAGCCTCAAATCTAACAAGTCAAGAAGAGACAGAGCTAGTGAAAGCCCTAAGAGAAAATAAAGATGCCTTCGCATGGTCAGCGGAGGACCTCCGGGGAGTATCTAGGGATGTTATACAGCACTACCTAGACGTCAACCCGGGCATCCGGCCAAAAAAGCAGAAACAAAGAAAAATGTCTGAGGACAGAATTATAGTAGCTAAGGCGGAGGTTCAAAGGCTCCTAGATGCGAAGGTGATAAGAGAAGTCAAGTACTCTGATTGGCTAGCGAATGTTGTACTGGTGCCTAAGAGTAATGGCAAGATGAGAATGTGCATAGACTTCACAAACCTAAACAAGGCTTGCAGAAAGGATGCATTCCAGCTCCCGAGAATAGATACCTCCCTGGATAGAGCCGCAAACTGCAAAAGATTCTCCCTTCTGGATTGCTTCTCAGGATACCACCAAATCTGGCTCAACAAAGAAGATGAAGAAAAGACAAGTTTCACAACACCCTTTGGCACATACTGCTTTCTCAGAATGCCAGAAGGTTTGAAAAACGCAGGCTCAACCTTCGCAAGGATGACAAGCAAAGTGTTGGGGAACCAGTTCCAAAAAAACGTCATCGCATATGTTGACGATATCATAGTCATGAGCAAGGAAAAAGAAGAGCACATCAAAGACCTGGCGGAAACCTTCGCCAACCTCCGCGGC
Organism: Chrysopogon serrulatus; assembly: GCA_015844335.1. Classification (NCBI taxonomy): domain Eukaryota; kingdom Viridiplantae; phylum Streptophyta; class Magnoliopsida; order Poales; family Poaceae; genus Chrysopogon; species Chrysopogon serrulatus. Next base: position 64,039 of record JADLZL010002701.1, read on the forward strand.
GCAGGTTTGAAGTTGAACCCAGAAAAATGTGTCTTCGCAGTAAGCCAGGCTAAAATATTGGGATGTATAGTAGGGCCAGAAGGAATTGCAGCGAACCCAGAGAAAACAAGGGCGATACTGGCCATGACAGAACCAACATCCAAAAGAGAAGTGCAGAAACTTACCGGAAGAATTGCAGCATTGAACAGATTTATCTCAAAATCAGCAGAAAGAAGCCTACCATTCTTCAAAGCTCTCAGAACCTCAGACAAAGTTGAATGGGGATAGGAACAATCTGAAGCCTTCGACAAGCTCAAAGAATATCTGGCAAGCACTTTGAAAGTCACAGTACCAGAGCAAGATGCCACACTACTACTTTATGTGGCGTCGGCCGCACCACGCGGCGGGGCGGTGCTAGTCCAAGAAAGAGAAAGCGGAGGTCAGAAGGAGCAGCAACCAGTGTATTACGTTTCCGAAGCCCTTGCAGCAGCTAAACTGAACTACACCCAGGCAGAGAAACTGGCATACGCCATCGTAACAGCATCAAGGAAACTCAAGCACTACTTCCAAGCACACGAGATCATAGTACCTTCGTCACAACCGCTCGGAGAAATCCTCAACAACAAAGAAGCCTCCGGTAGAATAGGCAAATGGGCTACAGAGCTATCACAGTACTGCATAACATACGCCCCGCGAACAAAGAATTAAGTCTCAAGCATTGGGCGACTTTTTGTGGCAGATTGACACCTTCAAGAAAGCGAAGGTTACAAAGCAAAGACAGAAAACCCGGGTGCTACTCACGATGGAGCTGGGGCGCCAACGGCACCGGAGCCGCCGCGGCACTCATATCCCCGTCCGGAACCAAAATAAAGTACGCGGCCCGTTTGAACTTCAAAGCAACAAATAACATAGCAGAATATGAGGCACTAATCCTAGGCCTAAACAAGGCAAAGGCCTTGGGAATCCAGAGACTCCTGGTCAAAACAGACTCAATGGTTGTGGCAGGCCAAGTGGAGAAGGAATACCAGGCAAAAGAACCAGAGCTAGCAAAGTACCTCGAGCAAGTGCGGAGGCTAGAAAGAAAATTCCAGGGCTTTACCCTTAAACACATCCCAAGGGGGGAGAACGGAGAGGCAGATGAGCTGGCGAAGGCAGCAGCAAACAACTGGGAGTTACCTGAAGGAACGTTTTATGAACAAGCCGATCAAAGCAACCTCCATTTGGGAAAGAAATGTAAAAGCGTATAATCGGTAACATCGAACAAGATCGGGCGAACGAAAATAATACAAATGCTCGAAGGAACATTAAACCCACAAACAAAAGCAGACAGGGAGAGAATGAAGTACAGGGCAAGATCGTATGTATTGATAGACAAGAAGCTTTACAAAAAGGGAGTGGTTCAGCCACTGCTCAAATGCATATCCAAGAGAGAAGGCAACGAGCTGTTAAAAGAAATACACGCGGGAACCTGCGGAGCACACATAGGACCAAGAGCCCTATCAGCGAAGGCCCTAAGGCAAGGTTTCTATTGGCCAAGCCACGCGAAGGATGCCGAAGAGCTAGTCAAAACGTGCGAAGCTTGCCAGTTGTATTCCACCAAGCAACCTTCGCCGTCAGCAGAACTACAACCCATACCCCCAATCTGGCCACTTCAAAGGTGGGGAATGGATCTGGTAGGCCCGTTACCACCAGCGCAAGGAGGATTCAAATTTGCGGTAGTAGCTGTGGAATATTTCACAAGATGGATAGAAGCAAAACCCTTGGCGTCAATAACCTCAGAAGCAGTCAAGAAGTTCTTCTGGCAAAACATAATATGCAGATTTGGAGTTCCGAAGGTTCTGACCGTAGACAACGGAAAGCAGTTTGACTCAGATAAATTCAGAGAATACTGCAAATCGATAGGCACAACACTAGCCTTCGCATCAGTATACTACCCAGAATCAAATGGGGCAGTCGAAAGGGCAAATAGAGAAATCTTCTCGGCAATTTCTAAAACATTGTTCAACCTGCGCAAAGGAAAATGGGCAGAGGAACTACCAAGGGTGGTATGGTCACACAACACTACATCACCAGAGCAACAGGATACACCCCTTTCAAACTCATGTACGGAGAAGAAGCGATGACGCCGGAAGAGTTGAAGCACGAAAGCCTCCGCGTAACTAGCAGCAACGAAGTCGAAGAAGCATGCTCAAAAGAAGGGATAGAACACGAGAGGCTACAGGCCCTCGATAACATCATAAAGTATCAAGATCAAACCAAGGCATGGAGAGACAAGAATGTGACAAAAAAGCTCATTGTGGATGGAGACCTAGTGTTGCGGAGGAAGCCAAATGCAAGTACGGTGGGCAAACTACAGTCAAAATGGGAAGGACCCTTCATAGCCAAACAAACTACGAACAAAGAGGCATTCAAACTAGAAGACAATGGAAAGGTCGCACCACCGCCCACACCGGAACACCGCCAATCTCAGAAAGTACTACATCTAATGTAAGAGGACCTCCGCGCAGTTATAAGCGAAGGCACCCTCGGTCTAGAGACTTTTTAATTTTCCATTTTTCCTTTCTCGCCACTTGGCGACAGGCCTGCACTCTTTTCCTCACTGGGGGACTACGCCGTGGAGGTGAGGTTTTTAATGAGGCAGAGCCTTTGTAAACAACCCTCCGAAAAGTATAAAGAGGCTCCCCCCAAGAAAAAAAAAAAAAAAGAAGAGAAAGAAAAAGCACATCGCGAGCAAAAAAAATGTCAAAAAGCTGCCAAAGAAACGGGGCAGCAGACATTCGACAAAACGACATGGCGAAAAGAGGACCTATCGGGCAAAGCCGGGCATGGCCAGCACGCCTAACCCGACCTCCACGGCAAATAATCGCCTTAGTAAAGCGGGAGATAACCTCCGCTCAAAAAAAATAAGGAGATAACCTCCGCTCAAAAAATAAAACCTGAAAAAGACCCTACCGATGGTACGGCACTGTGCAATCAAAGGAGATAACCTCCGCTCAAAAATAAAAAACCTGGAAGAAGACCCTACCAACGGCATGGGCACCGGGCAATCAAAAAAATATAACCTCCGCTACTTAAACGGTGACCGGGCCAAGAAAATGGCACGTGCCCTAAGTAAATGCCAACCAACCTCATCAAGTGCCATGTGCACACAAAGAACCACCTCAACCAATTAAAAATTCAATGGCATTTGTGAGCCAAAGCCATATATAAAACCACACATCACCCCCTCATAATCCACCTCTGAAGAAGACGGGAGGAGAAAAAAGAGAGGATGGAAGCAGGCGTTTCCCGGTTGCAAAGGCAAAAAGGATACCACGCAAAAACTTGTAATCAATATGGCGTGACATTTGGTAGAAGTAGAACTCAAGGGATGAGGGGGGATACCACGCAAAAAGCTTGTAACATCCCCCCCCCGAAACCAAAAATTCTACTTCAACAACTC
>JADLZL010002702.1:0-25523 GCA_015844335.1 Chrysopogon serrulatus
AATGCCATTATAAAAATTAAATAATAACCATTCGATCAATCAATTTGACTTTCTAAAAAAATTACCCACCAATGCCATTATAAAAAATTACAAGGTGTCGTTCGGTGGCTCGGCGTGCGCATGAGAATTTCGCGAGTACATTAGTTCTCCTGCCTGAGTTTGAGGATCGATGTCCGGCGACGCCTGCTGCCGGCATGGTCATTCATCTATCCGTGTGCAGTTAGGCCTGTGGACAGGCATCGTCTGTATGAGGTCTCTACGGAGAAGCATCGTCCACAACTCCGCATGTGGACAGCCATCGCAATTGTCAGGCGCAAATTAGGATACAAAATCTACCAACTGCAATCTACTGTGTGCCTGCACTGGGAGTACACACCATGCACCGCCGTGTGCCCTATTCATGATCTTGCAGATGAAATCTCATGGGTGGTGGAAAGGTGCCAAATTCTGTCTGCAACTACAAGGGGCAGGAGTTATCTCTGCAGCATGCATGCATCCTGTGTATCGACCCCTTGATGAATCATTTTGCATGCATTGCCTCCTCACGGTTGATAGATCGTTACCGCGGAAACTGACATGCTTGATCTGAAGATTGTATGGTTCCTGGCTATGTATCGACTTCACAACAACCTTCAAGATCGGCAAGATGCGCCAATCAAGTACAAGGTGCAAGTCATCAAGGTACGTAATGGATTCATGCATCTCTTTGTAAACAATGTAAGTATCCAATTTGCTACTTATTTACTTTTTGAGAAAACGAAATGGCCGTATCTATGAGTTAGGGCCTGTTTAGATCACAACTCATCAATTATTATAGCCTAAATTCTGCATATAATTATTATAATTAGAATTATGGATTAAAATAATTAAATTGTTTGGGTCAATGGATTATGGTGATTGATTATAGTTGATTAAAGTAAGAAATTTCTGTCGCATCCTTTATAGTTTCATAAGTTGGACAAAATAGACTTTCAGCACCTATATATAACATGGTCTGACCAGGATTATGCGATTATTACAATAAAGAGTTTTGATTATAATATGATCCTATTTTTCATGACTCTACTTCACCAGTGAAACCATTTTCTTTGGCTTTAGCTCCACAAACAACGACTGCACTGGTGGAGCTTGAATTGTTTTGGTAAACCGTTATAGAGCTCCTTCAAACATATTCCCACAGAACCCCATGCAAGATCCACCAAAGCGAGGTGAAGCTGAGTAAAGCCATTATTTTTGGCTCCACCCTTCATATATCTTTTATGAGAGCATGATTTAAGAGGCTCCTTGAGTAAAGCCATTTAGTTTTACCCCGTTCCACATAAAACGGCTCTAAATAGTCAGGTACTGGTGGAGAAGCCATATCATATAATCAACGCTGTTTGGAATTAAACAAATTTTGATTATGTAATGTAACCGGAGGGGTATCCCGAATTAAATAAATTTTGATTACATAATGTAATTGAGTTCATTCCACATAAAACGGCTCTAAATGGTTAGGTGCTGGTGGAGAAGCTATACCATATAATCGACACTCTTTGGAATTAGAAAATTTTTGATTACATAATGTAATTGGAGGGGTATCTTAACAATGCCTTATTTGTAAGTTAGTACTCTCTCCATCCCAAATTATAAGACGTTTGACTTTTTTGCCACTAAGTTTGACATTCGTCTTATTCAAAAAATTGTGCAGAATATCATTTCTTTAGTCGTGGCTTGCTTTATCAATAAAAGATCTTCAAGAAGATTTAAATTTGACTATATTTACATAAATTTTTTTGAATAAGATGAGTCGCCAAAGTTGGAGTCAAAAAAATCAAACGTCTTATAATTTAGGATGGAGGAAGTATATAATTACATAGAATTAGACAACCTAGGATGAAAGTGATATATGATTCTTCACTGCCGAACCGATACTATAAGGAGATCCTAGAACCAACAGAGTGGGTAAAGCATCTCAAAAAGTTCCCTATTCAGCCTATTATTAAAGTCAAAATTAAGGTCTATGCAATAAAAAATACCAGGCCTCCAATAGTTTCTCTATCGAACATCCTATATTTAGTAGTAAACTAATCCTCCCCTCCCCTAAATTTAGGTGACACACTGTCCACTGTATATGTTATATGAGATATGGAAGATTAAGTTTAGGAACTAAATTAAAGGCTCTTGAATATATATAAGCAGATCTAAGGCTGAGTTGATCATAACTAGATTATTATATAATCTAGATTACACATAAGATCATATTCTTATGCATATTATCAATTATAACTTTATAATAATCAAAGAGTTTGAGTCCCTAAATTATTATGGTCTATTATTGTTGTTTAAAGTGACAAATACACGCAACCTTGAAAAAGAGGTCTCTCACATACTATAGGGTTATTGCAATATGGTGTTTTCATTATAATAATTCATCTATAATGTAGCCATTTGGATAACAACTAAATTATTTTAGCTAACTACTCCCTCTATTATCATTTGTAAGGCGTAGATGAACGTATACCAGATACCAAGAAAACTAATAAAGCAAGAATAGGGAGTAGTAATGCTATATCGATTAGAGAGATCTTCATCGAAACTGCATGCAAGCAAGCCGCAGCGTCGCTTCAGTTGCTTTCCAAACCAATCAACGTAGCGCACGGTGAAAAAAAATGGGTGAGCGTCTAAATTGAGGCAGTATATACTGCGGCCGCTCCTCACTTCACATCTCGGGAACAACCCCGGCGCCCAACAATACGTATGAAACGAAAAATCACTGTATGCCCTATAAATGATAATGGAGGGAGTATTATCAACACAATGGATCCAAACAGACCTACAAATTACATCGACATGAGTGAACTAAACTACTTTATGAAATTCTGCAAATATATATTCCCTCCGTTCCAAATCGTAAGTCGTTCTAACCTTTTCTAGATAAGTTATACTGCTACAACAAACAACTAGCAATCTCAAGCATGATTAAAATGTTTCTACTGCTGATGTTTATGCTTGAGTAAATTCATCAAGGGGTCAGTCAACACCTAAGCTTCCCATGCATTTGGATCTATATATGCCTTGATTCGTATGGTAAAGTAAATGCTATAATTTGCTTGCATGCCTTTCTTATGATTACAATACATTTTCAATAAACAAAATATAATATATTAAACCTAATCACATGATTTTGTGAGCACTCTTTGGAAACACATTTATATGTGCGTACTTATCTAATTTTCCTAATTGAAAAGTGCCATTTTAATAACCTTTATAGGGAGGATAAGGTCTTGCTATAACTAAAGGTCTTATTTTATATAGATCCACACAGTCAAAGCATTCTAAAGTATATATAGTCTATACCAAGATTGTTATGAAAACTTTATTTGTCCACGATATGTTATTAAGTAAGGAATGTATTTCCTTTACATAATAAAAGTAACAAAAATATATTTATATATCATTAGCCCGTGCATGTGCACGGGTTGATGAACTAGTAAATGATAATTGCACAAATTACACGGCTACTAAACTTATTCGATAGAGTTTCTCATGGAACGCCAAACACCTTTACTCAGTGAACAGTCACGGCCTCCTCTGCCTCCGTCACAGGCCCCGCCGCTTCTTTGGCTGTGGCTGTGCAGCCTTCTTCTCGAGTTCGTTGAGTGCAGCCTTCTTCTCGAGTTCGTCGATCAGGTGCCCGATGCATGTCTCCACCTCCACACCACCGCCGGAGCTTGCGAAGTCAACACTCTGGGACCGAAGTAAGCACTCGCCAACGTCGGCTGGAGTGATCTCCACCACCTACAGTAGCTTCTCGACCCTTTGGAACAGAGGGTGTGCTTCAACGCCAAGGTAGTTCTTAGCTAGCGTCTGGAACGCCTCGAAGCAGCAGTAGGACATCTCGATGTGCATGTCCATCCGCCCACTCCGGATCAGTGCCTAGTCGAGCTTGTCCGGATAGTTGGTCGTGAACACGATGATCCGCTCACCAGTTTGAGCAGTCCAGAGACCATCAATGAAGTTGAGCAGCCCGGACAGCGTCACTTTAGATTCGTTTGTCGTCATCGTGGTACCTGGTATACAACCATTGGGGTCAGGTGATGCCAACGACGACTTGGTGTTAATACTTGTAACATTTCAATTATAGATATATAGCAGATGACAACACTATGTAAGTAGCTAATGACACCATAGTAATGTTCGAGTAAGCTGACCTGGACCTCCGCCCCCCCTGTTTGCTTCGCTGGCTGGTGACATCATCGAAGCAGCAGTCTATATCCTCGAAGACGATGATTGACTTGCCTGGTATTTCGATAAGGCGATTGCGGAGGTCGCTGTTAAACACCGATGTAAGCTCTATGTCATAGATGTCATAGTTGAGGTGGTTGGCCATGGCGGCGATCATTGTGGATTTGCCTGTGCCTGGTGGGCCATAGAGGAGGTAGCCGCGCTTCCATGGCTTTCTGATGCGGCGGTAGTAGTCCTTGTTTCGGCGGAACTTGTCCAGATCTTCCATGATCTTGCGCTTCTTGTTTGGGTGCATCGCTAAGGTGTCAAAGGTGGTTGGATGCTCAAAGTTAATGTACCCCCTAATAGGAAGCAACATCGAAAATGTTAGTTTATATATACAGCTAACGTTCCAAGGGAATAGAAAACACCCGTGTAATTAAATTCACTTTGTATGTATATAAGTGTGTATATGCATGTAATATGTAGACACACACACGAACATGAGTGTTATAATGAACTTACTGTCCGGATGCTCTGGTGCTGTAGAGCCTCTTGCCTCGCTTGCCGATCATGATGTTGCGGCCTTGTCGGCGGACGTGCGGTAGGTACTCATCCAGAATCAATGCCCGGTGCTGCTGGGGGAACACGAGGCGGTAGCAGGTCGTAGTAGTGTTCTCAACGTCGGTGGTGATTTTCAGCGACAACCACCGCAAGGTGACTCCGCTGAAGCTGTCGGCCACCTCCTCCCCCTTGCGGAGGCTGAACAAGAAGCTCTCTCTCCTGATGGTGCCATGGGCGTTGAGGTTGAGCGCGTCCCGCGAGCACGCTGAATTCAAGTACGCCTGCACCTCCTTGAAGGTCTCGTTGATAGGTTGCATGGGGTGCATGGAGTTCTTGCCTTCATCGATGTCAATAGTGACAAACAAATTCTCACGGCCAGTTTGGCGGACGTGTGGCAGGTACTCGTCCAGGATCAACGCCCGGTGCTGCTGGGGGAACATCAGGCGGAAGCAGGTAGTGCCCCGCCGGTCGTCTGTGGTGCTTTTTGTCCACCACACGGTGACGCCTCGGAAGTCGTCGGTCACCTCCTGCCCCTCGCCGAGGCTGATCAAGAAGCCGCTGCAGCCCTCGACGGTTCCGTCGGCGCTGAATGCGTGCGCGTCCCGCATGCACACCTTGGTGAGGTACGCCTCCACTTCCTTGTAGGCGTTGTTGCTGGACTCCTCGCCACGTGTGGAAGACTTGTTGCTGACGATGTCGATTGTGACGAACGGGTCCGGGAGCAGCCGCCGCTTCTTTGGCTCTGCAGCCTTCTTCTCGAGTTCGTCGATCAAGCGCCCGATGCATGTCTCCATCTCCACACCACGGTCAGAGGCTACGAAGTCAGTCTGGGACCGAAGGAAGCACTCGACAACGTCGGCTGGAGTGATCTCCACCACCCGCAGTAGCTCCTTGACCCTTTGGAACAGAGGGTGTGCTTCAACGCCAAGGTAGTTCTTGGCTAGCGTCTGGAACGCCTCGAAGCAGCAGTAGGACATCTCGATGTGCATGTCCATCCGCCCACTCCGGATCAGTGCCTGGTCGAGCTTGTCTGGATAGTTGGTCGTGAACACGATGATCCGCTCACCAGCTTGAGCAGTCCAGGTACCGTCAATGAAGTTGAGCAGGCCGGACAGCGTCACTTTAGATTCGTTGTCGTCTTTGTAGTACCTGATATACAACCATTGGGGTCAGGTGACGCCAACGACTTGGTGTTAATACTTGTAACATTTCAATTATAGATAGCAGATGACAACACTGTGTAAGTAGCTAATGACACCGTAGTAATGTTCGAGTAAGCTGACCTGGACAATGTTCTCCACCCCACCTGTTTGCTTCGCTGATTGGTGACATCATCGAAGCAGCAGTCTATATCCTCGAAGACGATGATTGACCTGCCTGGTATCTCGACGAGGAGACTGCGGAGGTCGCTGTTCTTCGACATCGATGTAAGCTCCATGTCATAGATGTCATACTTGAGGTAGTTGGCCATGGCGGAGATCATTGTGGATTTGCCTGTGCCTGGTGGGCCATAGAGGAGGTAGCCGCGTTTCCATGGCTTTCCGATGCGGCGGTAGTAGTCCTTGTTTCGGCGGAAGTTGTCTAGATCTTCCATGATCTTGCGCTTCTCGTTCGGGTGCATCGCGAGGGTGTCAAAGGTGGTTGGATGCTCAAACCCAACGTGGCTCCACGACGAACTTGTGGCTGAGGGACTGTTTGGAAGCAGCATCGAAAACGTTAGTTTTATATATACAGCTAACGCCCCAAGGGGGATAGAAAACACCCGTGTAATTAAATTCACCTTGTATATATGTGTTTCGTATACTTTGCATACTTGATATATATACTATCATAGATGAGATAGTCTTGTATGATCATATATTTCGTGTACATGTACTTCATTATGTCATATATATCTTAAATCTATATATATATAAATATGGGAGTAACTACTTCCTTGGAGTAGAAAATTATTTCCATGTGTATATTTATGTATATATAGACACACACGAGCATGAGTGTAATGACGAACTTACCTGCTGGATCTTCTGTTGCTGTAGAGCCTCTGGCGTCGATTGCCGATCATGATGTTGCGGCCTTGTTGGCGGACGTGCGGTAGGTACTCGTCCAGAATCAACGCCTGGTGTTGCAGGGGAAACATCAGGCGGAAGCGGGGAGTGAACTCGGTGGTGGTTTTCGTCATCGACAACCACCACACGGTGACGCCTCGGAAGTCATCTGTCACCTCCTGCCCGTCGCCAAGGCGGAGCAAGAAGCCACTGCAGCCCTCGTCGGTGCCCTCGGCGCAGAATGCGTGCGAGTGCGCGTCCTGCATGCACGCCTTGGTGAGGTACGCCTCCACTTCCTTGTAGGCGTTGTTGCTGGACTCCTCGCCACGTGTGGAAGACGGGTAGCCGACGATGTCGATTGAGACGAACGGGTCCAGAAGCGGGACCACCCGCCTCGCATATCGCCGGAGGTGCTTGTTGAAGAACATATCTTTGGACAGACCGGAGGGCTGACCGCCGCCACCAGCGCCCCCAGATCCATCCCGTTGAGCTGATGGCCTCGGTCACCCACTGCTTCGTCGATGCCATCATCTTGCCTAGCTAGCTCTCTTATTGAACGGGCCTGCTGGGTCTAGGGAAGGACGACTTGAGATGAGCTCGGCAAAAAGCTCACCTTGGCTCGGTGGGGGAGGAATGAACGAAGGAGATGCGATGCAATGGGGCGGGGGGTTCTCTTATAGACTAGCCACACGGCGATGAAAATAATAATAATAATAATATTGCCACACCACACAGAGTCTCGGCATCCATGCAAAGTTCTTGTGGGGCTATTTGTCAGACGAATTCCTTTCCCCCATATGCTCTAGCGTATATGGCTTTTTCTAACCTTAATGGCGAAGCTAGAGCAACTTAAGGGGTGGTGCATTTAGCTTTAAGCATAGAGTTGTGTTTTAGGTGGTGCATATATGGTGAAATATTAGAGAGAAAAAAACCATTTTTTTCATAAATTTTGGGTGGTGCATTTGCACCCACCAGGATATATATAGCTTCCCTCCTGACCTTCCTTGATCACCCACTTACATCTCTCATCAGGATATGCTTTTATGAAAACTAATATGTCTTGGCAGGCAAAAATTTACCAACATGAAGTCAGACCGGCTAGAGCAGTCGGTCTAGTCCTGACGGGCTCCCTCCTGAGCGTGTGAGTTCCAACACACCTTGTCAGCGTGTCATGCGTATTGTGCTCATCGCTGGAGGCACAAGACCCGGGTGTGGGTAAACCCTAGGTGCCGGCTAACCTCCGAGTCAGCTAGGCCCTATACCGACCGATCTAGCTCCATATTGGTGTAGAGACCCAGTTCGGCGTCATCAACAATATGTAATCACACCTCTTTGCAAAACATGCTGTGAGCGTGTGCCATGAGATCTTGGCAGTATGTGTGTGTAAGTGAAAATGGGGTGGGAAGGTGTTACTGAAAATTGCCTAGGAAGAAAATCTATTTTGACGGAGGACTAAGGGGCACCTTAGAGCAGATACCAAAATGGTACTGTCGGGACGGGAGGTACCTTAGTCCCAGATGTGTGAGTTGCGTGGTTTGTATGCCCGGGTTTTGAAAATACCGACGGTAAGCCATGAGTTGTTTGTCTACCAGGCTACTAGCACACATGGATTGCTGCTCTTGTCTGCTCTGCTCCGGCGACTTGACTCGGCGGTGGGGCGCGGGTATATCTGCTCCTCCAACGCGCGAACGACTTGACTCCACTATCCAATGGGCAATGTCCGTTGCACTGCTGCGTTCCTTCCTACTGTGCACCCAGCACTAAAAGGTTCTAAATTATTGCCTTTTGGAGGGACGGACAGAGTGCGCGCCAGCCAGTAAAAGCAGATGTCGACGCACTAAAAGGTTCTAAATTCTTGCCTTTCGGAGGGACGGACGGAGTGCGCGCCAGCCAGTAAAAGCAGATGCCGACGCACTAAGATAGCGTTTGGTTGAGAGGCAAGGTGGAGTGGGATGGTCCTAACTCTGATTTCTGGGATGGGATGAGGACAGGATGAATCCATTTTCTGTTTGGTTAGTGGAATGGGACGATCCCTGTTTTCTATTTGGTTGGAAGGATAAAGTGAGATGGAGTGACTCTGTCTCATGTTTGGATGAGGGGATAAGGATAGGATATCTAGATATGGTCACCTTCCACATAAGCTGGTAAAGTTACCTCTTTTTTTAGTATTCGCAGAACGACAATAAATAGAATGGCTTACATTGACGTGTCTAATTTTTCTTACCGTTGTATGAACTAATTAAAAAATATTTTATCTTCTAGCATCCACGCACATGTATTGCCATATAAAATCACCATAAATATATCTGAAATATATTTAAGAAAAAGGCATATCGCCATCTATAACACCACAAATATATCTAAGAAAGACAGATGCATATATAACACATTCAAGTGCACAGCTTACCATTGAGGTCATGACTGACACATATTAGCAAGTGCCAAGACTTCAGCTCATGCCAAGTTCTTGGACAGAATAGATTTTCAAGGCTTATACATAACAGTTCAAAGCCTTACAGCTAGTAGAAGTTTAAGGCTAACACCCGATCCTAGATTCAAGGCTAGTCACAATATGTAGTTCAAGCCCTGTAATTAGTTAAACCACACTCATTTTTTCATGTGGTGCAAGCAAAAGAAGCACTATAGTCCCTAGTTCAATGTCCTAGAGCAAAAGAACCACTGAAGTCCCTAGTTCAATGTCCTGGAGCAAAAGAAGCACTGAAGTCCCTACTTCAACGTCCTGGGAACCTCTCAGAGACGAACATAGCCACCCCACATCAACTTGTGATCAAAAGGAAGCTTGTAGAATGCGGGTCCCATGTCTTTGTTGGCCACCAAATACTGGTAATACAGATTCAACTGGGCGGCATCGAAACCTGGAAGGTTAATCAAAATGTCGAACAGATCATCTGGTAAAGCATTGGTGGGGGGCGGTGGTGGGTGTACAGCACTAGCCTTCTCTATAGCTTCAGCAGGTCTATCACCAACACGGCTGATTACAGCAATCAGCCCATCCTCTTCATCCCCACCAATCCTAGCTTTCTTTGGCGGTCTCGCTGATGAGGTAGCTCCTTGATTAGAAGGAGAGGGAGTGGCCTCACTCTCACCATTTGCATGCAACTCACTCACATTTGCATTAAGTTCTTCATTTTCAGTGTCAGCTTCTTCTGTACCTAATGCAGAATTTGAATCCTTGGCAAACTTTCCTGTAGCCATACTATTTCCAAAGATTGTCCGCATCTCAGCATAGTTTGGAAGACGCCTGTTCAGATATTCAGCATCAGCTTTGTGATCCTGCAATGGAAAAATGGAAGTTTAGTTAGAAGCAAACAATTACAACTTAACTTGCTGGTTAAGTTATTTTGCAATTATACCTTCACATGGTCATTGTAGTGCTCCTCATCAAGAGTGATTATGAAATTGTCCTCATCCCAACCAGCAGCACTCAGTTTCCTAAGCTTTGTCATCTTTGCAAACTTTCTTTGTTGTGTCTTCTGATGATTTTTAACTTGGTCCCCAGTCTCCATGGTCCTGAACTTTCATTGATAGCTTTAGCACAAGTGTTCAAATGGACTTTCTTAAAGCCAGAACATGTCTTTGTGCCACTAGCCACTAGATTGGCTATAGGTGAGTCAGCATGAAAGCAGTCTGTGGTGCTGTCCATACAGCATGACCATTTGTTCCTCCAACTTCCTCGTTCAGGTCTTCCATGATCGGGGAAACCTGCTGCTCTTCACTCTTCTTGCCTGACCGAGTTGGGGAGGATTGTTGCAGAGGGAGTATCGGATGTTGATGGAGAAGATAGGAGCAAGGACAGGCCTGCCGCTGCCGCGCCGTCCGGTGGCGGCCGCGTCCGAGTGCCGCGCCGCCGCGCCGCGTCCGGTGCCGCCCTTCTGCTGGCCCTCTGCTGCGGGCTTCGAGTAGAGAGCGGCGTGAGGGGGGGTGAGCAGAAACGAGGGCCCGTGACGGGGATGACTGTCTGCTCAATTTTGTGGGACGCGGAGTCAAGGAATCAACGGGGTATATTTCAAGGTGGGATGTCCCTGACTCTACGTGACTCTGAACCAAATAACCAGAGTCCCAGGTCCATCCCATCCCATCCTGGGATATCCTAGCAACCAAACACATGCTAAGGGGCAGTTTGGTTCCCTGCATCCAGCCGAACCAGGCTGGCGGGATGCAGAGTAACTATGTTTGGTTGTTTGTTTATGTGCGTCGGCCATGCAACGAGCACCCCGCAGCCAGGCTCTGGGGACATGCCCAAACTGAGCGTTTCTGCGGACCGGGCTCGGCTGGGTGCAGTTGTTTCTCCTCGTAATGATGTATTAGTATATGATTAGTAAATATTAAGTGATATTAATATATTTTAAAGATACTTAAGATATAATTAGATAAAATAAGACTTTTAAGATTGTATTTGCACAAAATAAAAATTATAATCATAATTTATAATATTATTATCTAATACAACTTATCTCTATATAGGCAATCAAATATTATCTCTTCTCAGCTAGGCTTAGTTGGTGCAGTCAACCAAACACGATAATGTTACATATACTCGTTTTGTCTCATATGAGCGGGCTCTCGGATATGAGCCAGGCTTTACTGATACATGATCGGAGGGACGGACGGAGTCTTGGCGCCACGGCGCGAGCCAGTAAAAGCAGATGCCGATGGAGACCCGTGGTCCACAGAGTCGTCATAGGTTTTCTAAACAAAAGTTCGGCTTTGTTTAGATTCATCTACTTTCATGAAGTTTTTCCACTCTCTCTCCATCACATCAATTTTTACCCATATATATGGAGCATTAAATGTAAGGTAAAAAATAACTAATTGCATAGTTTAGTTGTAAATCACGAGACAAATCTTTTGAATCTATTTGGACTATGATTGGATAATATTTGTTAAATACAAACGAAAATGCTACAGTTGGTCAGATTGTAAAAAATTACAATCTGAACAAGGCCTTCATCGGGATTCTTCGGTGGCTGGCCCTCTGCCAGCTGCACTGCCCTCCTTGCCTCTATCGATACTCTGCCACGAAACCTCGCTCCCTCCCCGTGTGCCGGCTGCGTGAAATTTGGTGCGATGGGGACGTTTGGAGTCCGGCCGTTCGGACAGAACGCACCGTCCGACACTTTCCGCTCCCGCCCAGATTTTTCGCGCCCCTTCCTACAGCGCGCGCAGACTGTTTTTCGGCCAGCGCAGTAAAAGCGGCGGTGTGGCAGATTTTGCGGGCATGTGTGGACGTATGGCTTGCATGGCTTGCGCAGGCTGAAGGGCAGGTCCTATCTCATCCACGGTTGCAGGCGGTGGCTAATATATTAGAAAAGTTATAGCACCTAAAATAATCATCTAAATTAAATTCTCATTTCACGATCAAGTTTCTTGTAACAAATACTTCAAAACAAGATCACGTATGGATATATTTACTAGATCAAATAGTTAGTCTTATACTTAGCCATACTTAGATCAGTAAGAAGTCGATGGTTCCTGTCATCCGCAACACTTAGGTTGTTACTTGTGATATCCTTAATCATGAAGTGATTAATAATTGGAGACCGAACGGGATTTGGTGATGGTGATGCTACAGGACATAGAGGTATTGTATGCTTATATTTTTCCCGTCTGTGTCAATTAATGACCGTGCTATACTCGGTCTAGGTATGAGATTGAACGTACCTTCACATAACAGCCGAATAACTCGTTTCGACTGTGAAACTGATTAGCTCATTCGAAGTAGGTATTGAACCGTTAGTATTGCTGGGAAGAGAATAAAAGGTGGAAGGAGACTGATCCAAGACCCTGTAGTAACTATAGGCTACGAGCCGTTGGGGTGCTGACGTGAGGATGCAGGACCATGAGTTTTGCGAAACGGTTCAAGATCTTTCAAATGGAGTGAACGGTAATTAGCACGGGTGGTGTACAAACTCGTACGAATGTGTGATACGGGCTTTACCCAGCTGGTGTAATCGATTTGAATCGCCGTCTCTCTCGGATATTGAGAAACTTGTACCTTGTCGCAGAGACATAGTAAAAAGAGATGGAACTTGTTGATGATGTTAGAAGGATTATAATTGGTACCTCATTTTTAGTTAAATGCTTGCTATAATTTAAGTGTATGTTTTAGAAAGGTGCAAATGTAGTTCTAAGTAGCATCACAATAAGTACGCCACCAACATTTAAAAGTAGGAACATCATAGTAAGCTTTTTCGCAAAGATTGCTAACCATCCAAACCCACTCTACATAGCCTATCATTTATCCTTGGAGTCGTTTATTCTTTTTTCTGTCGGGTAAGTCTTGCGGAGTATAATTAAGTACTCGGGGTTTTTACCCATCGTTGCAGGTGATACCTTATATGAAGACTATTGCATTATTTGCTTGAATCATGTGGATGATTTGTTTGAGTAAGGCTAATGGGCATGGCCACATCTTATAACTCTTTTACCATGCTTGTAAAGGATGTTTGAATAAAACTGGAGATGTAAAACAATTTATGCTATTGTAGTTTGGAAACAAATGCTACTTTCATGTAATATAATTGGAACCCGTATTGTAATAGAATATGAAACCCAGTGTGTAATTATTTTTCGGCTGTAAACCACTAGTACCACAGAATCTCCACACAGGCGGTTCCCAACGCATTTTCACAGGCGTTTTGGGGAGCCGCTTTGTCGGAGACTTTTGAAAAATGGTGCATTTCCACAGGCGGTTGCTTGAAAACCACCAGTGAAAATGTATTTCCACAGGCGGTTCACAGAAGCAACCGCTTTGTGGAAATGCCATTTCCACCGGCGGTTCACATAGTAAACCGCTAGTGGAAATACAATTTCCACCAGGCGGTTCCGTTAAGTGAATCGCCTATGTCATTATTTTTTTCTGCCTAAATTAATTTGAATTTTTAATTGTGAGCGGGCGCCCTCCCCTCTCTTCCTTCCTCCTCTCTATTCCCCCTCCTCTTCCTCCCTCCCTCCTCTCTCTCCCTCCTCATCTTCCTCCCTCCCTCCCCCCTCTCTTTCTCTCTTACTATGATCAATACAAAGGCTATTTAATTATGAGAAATACATCAACAAAAAGTAATTATATTATATAATTATATACATATATACATCATTAATAATTTAATTATATCATACATTATATACATCAAAGTTGTTTTCCGACCACGATATGATAATAAAGTTTACATTCGATATGATTCTAATAATCATTTTGACTTAATTTCAGAGCTTTAATGTCCCTTAGCGCTCTGAACATCGGCCTCCCTAGGGGGCTTTCTGCATGGTGATATTTTTCCTCTATATGAATGATTTCTCTCAAGATAAATGAGCGAGAGGTCGTCAAATGATTTCTCTCAAGATAAATGAGCGTAGGTCGTCAACTATTCCATACAGAGTTTTTCGGTGAAGTTTTGAAGTTTTTGTGTTCGATTCATGATACGCCTAAAAAGAAAGTTTAAAAATATAATATATATATATTTGCACTTTGTCTATAATATGTTTGCATCTTTAACGACATATATATAGACATAACAATTAGTTGCAACATATCTCAGATGCTGTCAGCAGGCAGTAGAATGGATGATAACGTGAGCATGGATGCTATGTCCCTTCAAAATGGTGAGGATGGATACAAGCCTCGAGGCACAATATCATTACCAAGCAACCAAGTTCAGGCTGAATGGATCGAGCAGTATGAACCCGGCGTATATATAACACACACAACCCTCCGTGATGGGACCCGGGACCTGAAAAGGGTTCGCTTCAGGTGATTTAACTATATTTTCTCTGATTCCTGGACTAATCCCTTGTCCAATTGCAATTTTTATATAAAGCCTACAAATCTTGACATTTGCATTGTTTTAGTTGCTATATCATTAATTGGCACTCTTCACAACACTTCACCTTTCCTGACACTCCATAATAACTGGGCACTTAAGACCATGCAGCCAAACAAGAACTAAAGCGTGTTTGTCTTCAAAATGTTGAAAACAAAAAATGTTCCAAGCCACATATTCTTTTTAGTGAAATAATGGCTGCACATGAAGAGGCGTATGAGCGCCTTTTCCAGTACATATGTAGCAACAAGTAATACTGTATAGCTGTCCAAGACTGCTGTATTGACTGACATTGACAAGCCAGTATTTCTTTGCAAAGTCCCACTTATCTGAATTCTTGTCTTTCTTAAATTTTTCCTTTTCGCAGTCGAAGACGTTTTTGTGAGCATCAGGCGGAAAATTGGTGGAATGAGAACCGGGAAAAAGTATATGAGCGATACAATGTGAAGAGCTCTGAGCGCGTGTCATCAGCAGCCTCAATCCGGTCTGCATACTGACTTGAGATGACCTGTGTCGTCATGGAACTTGTAGAGAAACTGCAAGACTCCAGCATCACTACTCATCAGCAGCAAACTATGAAACCAGGCACATATCCAACAAGGTCATATATACTGGGGGATGCCAAAAGGCCAGCGGCCATTATTATTTTCTCGGCACTACAATGATGGAAAAAACATACAAGGCTATATATGTCATCAGCCTGTTTTGGCGTAATGTACATAGACGAAGAAACAACTAGTACACGAGGCGAAGCGATGAAACCCTGTTTTAGGTCAGCATTCATCAGTAGGCAAAGTAGGTTAGGAAGTTCTTTGACTGCCTATTTTCCTCTTTCTTTTTTGCGGATATGCTTATGTATGTTCCAGAAACATTTATATATATGGTAAAAGTTATCATGCAGTGATATAATACTTATGTTTTTGTGCTAAGCGAAACCGAAATATATGGTCAGCTTGAATTCAGCCATTGCAGTTTACCAGAGATAACTTCCTTTTCTCTTCTACCAAAATTTTTGGGACATTATTAAGGATGACCTTATGAATATGTTCAGGAGCTTTGAAAAAAGTGAGTTAAATCTAGAAAGACTAAACTTTGCTATGTTAACCCTTATCCCTAAGGAACCTGACACAAAGATTCTTAAGAAGTTTAGACCTATAAGTCTCTTAAATTGTAGTTTCAAGATTTTTGGCAAAGTGCTTAATAATAGGTTGATTACGGTTGCAAATAGATTGATTGCTTCCAATCAAAGTGCCTTTATAAAAGGTAGATATATCTTAGAATGTGTAGTAGCGGCTCATGAAATTATACATGAAGTTCACAAAAGTAAGGACTGGGATTATCCTAAAGTTAGACTATGAAAAGGCATATGATCGTGTTAGCTGGAATTTTTTAGAAGACACTCTTAAGTCTAGGGGTATTGGGTCTAACTGGATTGGTTGGATTAAGAGTTTGGTCGAGGGAGGTTCTATTTGTGTTAGGATTAATGATGAGAATAGCACCTTCTTCAAGCCAGGGAAAGGCTTAAGGCAGGGAGACCCTCTGTCTCCTTTGTTGTTTAATCTGGTAGCAGATGTTTTCTCTAGGATGCTCATGAGAGCTGCAAGTCAGGGGCTTATCTCTGGGCTGCTACCTCACGTAGTAGAAGGAGGGATTATAAGTCTTCAATATGCTGATGATACGTTATTATTCCTGGAAGATGATCTAGAAAAAGCTAGCACCTTAAAGTGGATCCTGGTGTGTTTTGAACAAATGTCTGGGTTGAAAATAAACTATGATGAGAGTGATCTCCTCACAATAGGTATGGGTGAAGATAGAACCAATGATTTTGCCAAATTATTTTGCTGTAAGAAAAGTGATTTTCCTATCAAGTATTTGGGTGTACCCCTTCATTATGCTAAGCTGAGAAGGATTGACCTACAACCTGTGGTAGATAAAGTGATTAAAAGAATAGCTGGGTGGAGAGGACGTTTACTCTCTTATGCAGGCAGACTCACTCTTCTAAGAGCCTGTTTAGCAAGTATACCAATATATTTGCTTTCGATCATTAAGTTCTCAAAATGGGCCATTAACCTGATCAATTCCCATATGGGGCACTTTCTCTGGAATAATACAGAGGAAAAACATAGATATCATCTTGCTAATTGGCAATTGATTGCCCAAAAAAAAGATTTTGGTGGGTTAGGTATTCCAGACTTGAGAAGTTTAAACATAGCTCTATTAAGTGCTTGGATCTTTAGATACCAGCTAAATAAGCATTCTATCTGGACTGGAATTGTCGATTATAAATACAGGACTGATGGACCAAATATTTTGTGTTGCCCAAGTGTGGGAGCTTCCCCTTTTTGGAAAGGGATTTTGTGGGCTATGCAAGCTGCTAAACTAGGGATTAAATGGAGTCTAGGAAATGGTCAGAGGGTGAGATTTTGGGAGGACCATTGGATAGGAAATACCAGCTTAGCTGTTATATACTGGCCTTTGTATGTTATCAATAACCAACAGGGTAAGACTGTGAGTGAAGTGTGGGATGGAGTGAATCTGAAGCTAAGCTTCAGGAGGACTGTTTCTGAAAACATCATGAATTTGTGGTGGGAGCTAGTGGGTCTGGTAGAGGATATATCCTTGACAGAATTAGAGGACCAGATAATCTGGAACTATACGCCATCCGGAAACTATACTGTTCAATCTCTATATGCCGTGGTGTCTTTTAGGGGGATTATCCCAGTGCATGTTAGTTCAATTTGGAAATTGATCACCCCACCTAGGGTCCAATTTTTCTTGTGGTTGTTGGCCAATAATAAACTACTCACCAGGGATAATCTTGCTAAAAGAAGAGACCTAAGTGATTACACTTGTCTACTCTGTATGGAAAATGAATCAATCTCACATTTATTTTTTAACTGTTGTGTGGCTACTGCTACTTGGGAAGTGATCTCTGAGCTGCTAAACCTGAATTTGGGCCAAGACTTTGAATCTGTGGCTCGGTTTTGATTAGCTGGTAAAAGGCACAGAGTGACTAATACGGTCACTGCTGCTGTGCTATGGTCTCTTTGGAAATCACGTAATGACATTTGTATTCAGGGGAAGAAATGGATGGGCTTGAAGGATGTGTTTCTCACGATTGCAAGGATGCTAAGAAGGTGGACTCCTATTCTACATCACCAGATGGAAGATCAAGTCGAAATGCTGATTGTTCAACTGGAAGAAAGAGCGTTATCTCCTCCACGGCTACTCTGGCACAGCCAGGGGGCACCATCTGGGTTGGGTCCATTGGATGTTCAGCTTTCGGATTGCAGAAGTGCAAGTTTAGCTTAGCTTGAGCAGAGTAATGTGCCTGCAGATGTGGGTGGGTGTCAGGAAGGTCAAGTGGGGTGATAGAGAGCCCTCTCCTTTAGCTATCTAGTTCTGCTTTAAAGATGAACCATGTAAGGCGGGCGCGCCCAAAAACGCTGCACTTAAACTCTTGTGTTCGCTTTTTGAAATACAAAAGCGGGGGAAACCTCTTTTTCTAAAAAAATTACAAAGCACTGAGACATGTTGCACAAATCAGTGTCAGAAGACAAATGAAGGCCTTGTTTAGTTTCACGTGAGTTTTTTGGACGGTTCCTGTAGCACTTCGTTTTTATTTGGTAAATATTGTCCAATCGTGGCCCAACTAGGTTCAAAAGATTCGTCTCGTGATTTATAACAAAACTATGTAATTATTTATTTTTTTTATTTATATTTAATACTCTTTATATGCGGCAACAAATTTGTGAGAGGAGAGAGATTGTAAAGTCCTGTAGCACTTCGTTTGTTTGTGGTAAATATTGTCCAATCGTGGCCCAACTAGGCTCAAAAGATTCGTCTCGTGATTTACAACAAAACTATGTAATTAGTTATTTTTTTTATTTATATTTAATACTCTTTACATGCGGGTACAAATTGATGTGATGGAGAGAGAGTGAAAAAACTTGGAAGTTGGAGGGTAATCTAAACAAGGCCGAAGTGTTACAATTGATGGCAACAAATAAAGGACGCTCAGCTTCAAGGACAAACATAGTCCTGTCCAATTATTGGGGACACACTCAAACGAAAATGCTGCAAAGATAAACATCACATCATTTCTGAGGTTACTGAGTTTAGGGGAGAGATGCTGTGTAGGCGGTCATGACCTGAATACCTGATCCAAAGTGCAATGCAGGTGCAGGTGCGGGTTTCCCTATTGCTAAGCTACTGGTTGTGCTTGAGCGAGAGAATGGTTTTGAAGAGTCCAGCAAGCACCCCAGCGATGGAGAGCACCGCGACCATGGTCTTGTAGTTTCTGTAGAGGAAGCTGTGGACGGCGATCCACACCCACCTCTCCTTCCTGTATTCCTGGAGGGCCTGGAACACCTCGAAGTAGCGGTGGCCGACGCGGAGGTCTGGGGCGACCCACTTGAAGAACTGCAGCGTCCCCATGTCGCAGCTCCTGCACGTCTTCCTCCCGGTTGACGAGGCACGACAGGGCGCAGACGGAGGAGCTGACGGCGAAGTTGTCGGTCTGCGTGGCGCCCAGGCAAGCCTCGTACGCGGCCATGTTGATGAGCCAGCACGCGGTCAGCTCGCTGAGGAACAGCGGTGCGAGAGAGAGCTTGCCGCCGGAGATCAGGCCGAGGCTCTGCTGCCTCTTCTCCATGCCCATGTCGCCGAACTTGTTGGTCTTGCTGGGCGTCAGCTTGACGCCCATCTCCGCGAGCTCCACCGCGGTGGTGGAGACGGAAGACAGCTTGGGCAAGCGGAGGGTCTGGGTACGCGCCGCGCCCACCTGACGGCGGTGGAAGAGGCCGAGGAGATGCGGCGGTGGCGGCGGGTCTCCGTCCGCGCCGTGGTGACTACTACCATGGCCAGCGCCAGCATGGTTGTTTGGTTCACCTCCACCTCTACTACTTGCACCCGACGACAAAGAAGAAGCTGCTTTGTCATCGTCATCGTTGCCGACGACGTCGAAGGCGGTGGCCATGAGGGCGAGGAACCTGTCGACGGGGACGCCCGGCCTCATCTCCATGAGCGCCTGGAGCACAGCCCAGGGGATCTGGTTCTCCAACAGCATGACGTCCCTCGTGATGGCGTCGATGCAGGTGTGCAACTCGGCCCTGGACATGAGCGGGTCCGCCTCCGGCGGGGCGTCGGGGTCGTCGGGGCACATGGACACCATGAATTGCAGCAGGAAGCAGCCGTCCAGGAACATCATGTCCGCGAGGGACTCGTCGCTCATGGGATCGATCGTCCGGTCGCTGGCATTGCACTTGCGAGCGGATCCCGCAAGCGAGAGCATCTTCTCACGGACGGCCGCCTCCACCTCCGACTGGCTCTGGTGGCTCGCCATCATCGCCACCCGACGACAAAACTCCTCCTTGGCGGCTCCCTTGGAGTCTTCCATGTCCGAGATGAGACGATCTGCCAACGTAAAGGAAATCGTCGTTGGAGGAACATGATGGTACGGACCTATGGCCACAGCGGTCGGGGTGGCCTCGGGCTTGAGGTTTTTTCTCGGGATGCTCCGCAGACTTGACTGTACCCTCTGTATCGTGGTGTCACTGCTTCTTCTCACTGGCGCGTGATACGGATACTCTTTATGCTCCTTTGGCTTTCGGGGGAGTCGAGGTGGAGATGGAGGTGGAGGTGGAGGTGGAGGAGGCATAGGACAAGAAGAAGAAGAAGAAGGTACATCCATAGAAACTGGAACTGGAGTCCACACTACACTAGTAGGCAGAGGTTTTTTTTTTTCTCGAATACACAAAAGGCTTGCGTATCTTTGCATTTAAGAAAGGAGTTTTTACAGAATGCTCGAAGGTGTCAACGTTGGCGGGGCGGTTACAATGGATTTGATGCTCTGCCCCGGACCAACGGCTCTCTTAGCGGATTACTCACAGATGAGACAACCTAGGTTTGCCGCCCCGGCCTCTATCCAAAGATCGGTGGTCTGCTTGATTACGGATAATACATGCGAGACAGACGAAGATGTGTCACGGAAGAGGCGAGCGTTACGCTCTTTCCACAACTCCCAGGCAACTAGGGCGAATAGCGTGTCGGCTCCCTTTCTCTTTTGCCCGTGCCATCTCGCAGTCCACGCCTCCCACCAGTCGATGAAGTCGCTTCGACCCACTTGCGAGGCGTCTGCTCTGAGGTAGGCGAGGATGCTCCACCAAACTTGCTTGGAGAAGGGGCATTCGGCGATGATGTGGTCGATGGTCTCCTCGGCTTGGTCACAGAGGAAACAAGCGTCCGGTGCCTCCAAGCCGTGCCTGCGCCTCCTGTCAGCGGTTCAGTATCTACGCCTGATGGCGATCCAGAGGAAGAGCTTCACGCGCAGTGGCGCCCACATCCCCTAAATTTTATCGCAGCCCCGTATCGGGTGCGACCCCAACTGTAGTGCACGGTAGGCCGAACAGGATGTGTAGAGCCCATTCTCCGTCCATCTCCATACCAGCTTGTCTTCCGAGTCGCTCAGGTTTATTTCGAGTAGGATGTCCCATAGCCTGATGTAGTCTGCGATAGCGGTTGCGGACATGCCGCCCCGAATTTGTGAGATCCAGGCGCGGTTGTGGAGGCCGTCGGCTACTGTGGTGTTCCGACGAAGCCTCGCCGAGACCAGGCCGGGGAGAGACGGAGCTACATCCGTGACCGTCCTGCCCGCGATCCATCTGCCTGTCCAGAAACTCATGGAGCGACCGTTGCCCAGGATGGGACGACAAACCGTTGGTCATGAAACCATGCATTTGCCACGCACTGAACCCTCCTTCCCTGTCCAAAGGAATCGCCTGCAGATGGCATCGATCTCCTTGCTTGCCTAGGGCGGTAGACCCTCTGCTATGATGGTTTAGATCGGGATTGCGGAGAGGACCGACTTGATCCAGATTAGGTGTCCACTCCGTGCCATTAGCGGACCATGGCAGGCCGGCAGACGCCTGGCGACCTTGTCTACCATGGACTGGATTGCCGACTTAGGGGCTTTCTTGGTGCTCAGCATCAAACCCAGGTAGATTATGGGGAATTCGGCAATGGTGCAGCCTAAGATCGCCTGCAACTGTGGTAACGTGTCTCGGTCTCCAAAGATCAGGGTAATGGAACATTTGGCCAGGTTTGTCTGTAGGCCTGAGGCGTCACCAAAAATCTTGAGAATTTGCTTGACCGCTCTAGCTTCGCTCGGTGATGGCTGGATGAATAAAATGGCATCGTCCGCGTAGATACTGCAGTGGTGCTTGATCGCAGCCGTGCCAAGTGGACGGATGACCCGCTGCTCATGTGCCAGGGCGAACAGACGAGCCAGCACCTCCATGACGAGGATGAAGAGCATGGGGGAGAGTGAGTCACCCTGCCGCACGCCTCGTCTGTGGGAGATAGGCGGGCCGGGCCTCCCGTTTAGGAGGATTTTGGAGGTGGCCGAGGAGAGGAGCACCACCACCCATCGTCTCCAAGCATTACTGAACCCAAACGCCTTCAGGGTATCCAAAAGGAAGGGCCAGGAGACCATGTCGAAGGCTTTGGAGATGTCAAGCTTCAGCAGCGCCTTGGGTATCTTATTTTTCTTCAGGAGGACGGCAGCTCGCTGTACAAACTTGAAGTTGTCGTGGATCATTCTCCCCTTGATGAAGGCATTCTGGTTGGGGGAGATGAGGTCGTGAAGCTTGGGCACCAGCCGCAACGCCATGAGCTTGGATATGAGCTTGCCGAAGCTATGGATCATCGTGATCGGCCTGTAGTCTGCTGGGGTGGACGCCTCTAGCTTCTTTGGGAGTAGGATGACGTATGCGTTGTTTACTTTGTGAAAGTAGCGGGCGTCGCCATTGAAGAACGCGTTCACAACTGCCATTACGTCACCCCTGATGACCTCCCATGCTGCCTTATAGAACGCTCCGATGTAACCGTCAGGTCCCGGTGCCCGGTCAGAAGGCATATCGGCTATCGCAGCACGGACTTCCTCCTCCGTGAACGGCTCGTGCAGATCGTCTAGGCTAGCCGGCACAATCCCTAGTGCCTCGAAGTCCAGGGAGGATCGGCCGGGGGCCGAGGTGCCGAAGACCGCCTGGAAGTGCGTGGCAATTGTGCTTTCCATCTCAGTGTGCGTCGTGCATGGGTTGCCGTCCCCGTCCAATAGGCGCAGAATGCAGTTGCGTCTTTTCCTTCCTCTCGCAATCATGTGGAAGTACTTCATGTTCGCATCGCCGTCGGACAAGAAGCGGACGCGCGAATGCTGGCGCGCGATGGTTCTGTCGAGCGACGCAAGGCCAAGACATTTCAACTTTAGTCTCTTACGCAGCTCGAACTCCTCGTTCGATAAGTCCCTGGTTTCGGCGGCCCGGTCCAGCCGGTAGGTGAACTCGCGGGCAAGGAGGAGCTGCTCACGCACGTTGCCAACGCGGTTGGCCGCCCAACTCTGGAGCTCCCGCCTCAGGTTACGCAGTAGAGCGTCGAAGCGGAGTAGGGGGTCTGAGAACGTTTCCGTGCAAGTCCAGCCCCTGGTGAGCGCGTCCTGAAAACCGGATGTCTTTGGCCAGAATAGCTCGAAGTGCATGGAATCGTGGCTTGGCGTGGATGGACATGTTCGTCTGTAGGAGCAGTGGGCAGTGATCCGAGGCGTCAGACGCGAGGGCCTGTAGGTGGCAGTCCAGGAACATGGCCTCCCAGTCCTGCGTGACCAGCACTCGATCCAGCCTAACGTGTCTGGGCTAGCGACGCTCGTTGCTCCAGGTGAAGGAGCGGCCGTGTAGGTGTAGGTCGAGGAGACCCAGTCGAGTGACGGTTTGCCTGAAGCGGCGCATGTTTCTCCGGTCGATGCGGTCATTGCTCTTGTCTTCCTCGTTCAGGATAAGGTTAAAGTCTCCTACTAGAGCCCAGGGGCCTTCACATTCATCGCGGATAGCCTCCAGCTCTTCCAAGAACAATTCCTTCATGTTGTCATCTTGTGGACCGTATACCGCAGTGTGCCACCAGGGATGCGGATCTTCTCCTAGGCCGGCACTGGACGGGACTACCTGCACCGTTACCGAGAAGCAACCTACTCTGACGTCGGTCAGTCGTAGTAGCGGGTCCTGGGCTGCGACTAGTACCCCACCGCAAGTACCGGCCACAGGCACAAACGCATAGTCAATAAAATTTATTCCCAACATGGAGGATAACAGCATCGGAGGTACAGATTGCAACTTGGTCTCAACAATGCAAACAAGATGGGGTCTCTCTTCCCGCACTAGCGTACGAACGACGTCATGGCGGCCCCTGGCGTTTAGGCCCCTCGCGTTCCAGCATAGAAGTCTTGTATTATCCATTGGATGTCAACCGAGGTGGTGGGGAGGGGCCTAGGCGCGTGCGGCGCCTCGCCTCCTCGACCTCACCGGCTTGGGCTCATCGGGGAACAGCTCCCGAATGGCTTGCTGGTGCGATGGGGTTAGCTTGCTGACGTAGATGGAGTCATACGCCTTCTTGTCGGAGGTGAAGAAGAAGAAGAAGAAGAACAAGATACATCTCCTCTTTCTGTTTCTGACACGTAGTCAACAATAACACAGACAGACTTGAGTGGACTAGTGTACCTGTGATCTGGTCGATCGACCTCCTGATCGCAAGGTACATAGACATATAGCCAATGTTGTGAAAGCTGAAATGCAACAAGATGCATGTACTACTCCTACAATGCAACAATAATATAGATATATATAGGTGGCAAAGAGCCACAGACTTGGCTCGAGTGGTCTTAGTTATATATATATATACAAAAAAGGGACTCGACTTGTCTTAGTTATATATAAAAGAAAGGACTCGAGTGGTCTTTTTCCTGTCAGTCAAAGTTGGTGGGCTAGCGCCTTCAAGTGTCCTGTTCCACTTCCACCAAATCCAACTACTCTAATTAACTAATGACTTAATGAGTGAGAAGAGGCCAGTTTCTGATCATGAAGGCAGTGCTGAAACTCTCTTTTCAGCATACAAATTGAGATTGATTTTGACTGACCAAATGCATTCTGATCTTGCTAATCTTCTTCTGGTTGATGATGGCCCTTTTTAGATAATGGGTTGGTGGCGATCTTGGCCGGCTATAGAAGAACATTTCCTGGAACAAGACACTGATGGGCTTATCAGGCACGGATCGCTTTAACATTGATTTTTTTTTTTGTCCATAAATATTAGTGGGTCTGTCTACACAACTGTTGACAAATTTGAGAACCCAAAATGTGTCAAATTCTAGACAAACAAAATGATGACACATCAGCCATGTAAAACTGACAGATGCTAAAAAGAAAAATCTGTCAGATTTGTATGACACATGACAATATCCAACAAGATCCAAAATCCATTAACAAATAGTACATCGAAAAATTATCAAACGAGCAGAGTTGCAAGCATACGCATTCATCTTTTTTTTTTTTTTTTTTTTTTTTTTTTCTTTTGTTCTTGCGAGGTCTGCCTCAACAGATAGATGTGCTGTGCCTGCCATCCCCAAGCCTCGTCATTGTGCCTCTCACCATTTATGTTTCTTAGAACCAAGGATACACTGACCTGAATACAAGAAAAGAGGCTGTACTTGAACCATTTAACTACTAGAAAACACTTGCTAACTTTAAAAAGAATGCTAACTTACAACTCACCTCACTAGCTAACATCTGAAGGCTCCTTATGAACTTGGCCATGCCTAATAGCTTCCCTTGTCCTGAGAAGTCAGAGTTGTCGCACTGTCTATAACCATGAGAGCAAATCTGAAAATGTAGTGATTTAGAATAGGCATCTGCATGCTCGGGTACTCCTCTTGCAAAATTTTAAAACAGCTAATTAAGATAATTATCTTAATTATTTTCTATCTGGGCCACACTTGGACCTAGCCCCTCTCCTTCCTAGCTAGCCCGAGTCTCACGTCGTGGCG
>JADLZL010002703.1:0-160593 GCA_015844335.1 Chrysopogon serrulatus
GGGTTTGCCTCCCCCTTCTGGAAGCTTCCTCCACCGTCTCTCCTTGGCCATTGGTTAGGTCGGTTTGATCCTGCGGCGCACGTAGATCCCACCGGGCTATAAATAAAGGGGCAGACCCCCCTCCCTTGGGGCATCAAGTCATTTGGAGATCAATCCATCAAGAGCCTTCTCTAGTTCATCAGAGCCTCTCTAGTTCATAGCTTTAGCCTAGTTAGATTAGAAGTAGAAGAGTTCTAGCTCTTCAGCGGGATCCGGAGCCTTTGGTGTCTGCCTAGAGCGCGGAGTTTGGTATTGTTCTAGTACTTTGCTCTTATTGTATTCAATATTATGATTCAGGCAACATTGTTCTTAATCTCTTATATATTCTTAATTGCAATTGTCATTGTCTACTTTGATTATATGTCTAGGATAGTTGGTTTGATCTTATTGAATTTATGTAATTGCTCGTATAGCGTTTACCTAATTGATCGTTGGGTAGATGGTAGACAATATGTAGACGTGGTGTCTAGATATCTTGTTTATACGTGAGTGCACCCCCGACGTGCCGGGACGTGTGGTAGTCTGCGCAGGTGACAAATGGGTTCCTCTCAGTAGTCCACCCTCCGTACGTAGGACTAGCATGGGTACGGTCGCGAAGGAGGTGACCCTTGTGTCTTAATACCCTCATTAGTCGATGTCTCTTTACATGTGATCATGATGTAGGATTAACTTAACAATGATTGCTAGATGTAGTTGCACTAATTAGAGTTATTCATTGATGTAGTTATTGAATTACCTTAGTATTTATTCCTGAGTTTATCCATTGGCTAGCTATTACTATGACTAGAAGAGCTCTGATATTTATCTATTTATGATGACTGATCATTATTTATCTTATATCTTTTATCACATGACTTATCCCTGTTATGAGTAGGATTCTAGTTATGGTTTACCTTTCACATCAATAGTATAAGTTATAGTTATAAGTCCTACATAGACCTTTCCAGTGGTATAAATATAAATTGACAACCTGGTAGAACTCCCTAGGTAAAATGCTACAATGGTATAATTATCTGTCCGCTTGCAGAACCGTTCTTAGTTTATACTCTTAGTTTATATTGATATTTCTGCCTAGTCATATTGATTGATACACATATTTATAAACCTATATTTATCCTAGCACATACAATTAGGGATGACAACCTAGTTCTTGCTTAAGGATATTGGTGAGAGATAAAGTGGCTAGTTGTTAATGACAAGTTAATTTCATACCATGTGTTTCTAATCTCGTTAATTAGTAATGACGTTAGAAATACCAACAAGCATTTTTGGCGCCGTTGCCGGGGAAGGTAGCTAGGCAATTAAGGAACATTGATAGACTTATACTCAATTATATGATCGAGATAACCATTAACCCCTGCTCAAGCAGGATTACCCTTGTTTGTCTACTTTTATATCTTATGCAGGGTAATAAACGATCGGTTTACGACCTTCCGGCATGCCCCCACAAAATAAGAAGAAACATAACAAATTCAATGTTGGAGAAAGAGGTCGACGTCACAGGACTTTAATTCATATCTCAAGTGACGGGAACAAAGATGTTGCATCACTCACAAATTCCAGAATGTGAGTCATGGTAAGTATGATCAAATAAAGGTGAGAAAGTCTTGCTCATGGACTTCAACAATTATGAGTAGTTATCTTTTACATTCCACTGCATGTTTACATTAATCCATATATTCACACTATTTAGTTTAAATTTCCTCAGCCATAACTTGTTCCATTTCATATATTCATCTCACATGCATTATAAAAAAAACTCACCATGATCATGCTCTTTTATCTCTATCTGAATAAATCACTACTATATTTTTATGTTACCTTTATTTGCTATGATATATGTTTAGGCTTTAAAGTACTTTCATAAATCTCTTAAATAAAGCATGGTGCTTCATTTCAGAGTGGTGGTTTTACTTTTAAAAGGCTTTTAAACTGAGCTCAGATTAAAATGCCTTCCTAAGTCAAATTAGACGTGGTGTCTAGGTTGATTTTTGAGCCGATAGTATGTTGTAGTGGATACTTGGATATTTTGTCGGACTAACCCCTGCAAGAAAATTTTGAATTAAATCTAGAAAAGTTAAGAGATAAATTCATACTGGGGATGAATCAAGGCAGATGATAACTTTGCACAAAAAGTCCAACTTGTGAGTAGTAATATTTATTCATTTATCTTTTGTTATAAGTTATCTTTGCCTTGAACCATGCTAGATTGTAACAACAACATAAAATACAATAGACACAATTTATGCTAAATAATCTTAAACCATATATCATCTTGATTAGCATAGAAGAAAATCATAAAAAAATATGAACAACAAAACCCGTATTTCAATCTTGCTATTTCCTCGGGTATATATCCATTAACGTTTTGCAGGAAAGAACAACCTTAATCTATTGGAGAAGAAGTTTTCAAATGAGCATTATCGCATCTCCAATAGACCCCAGCTCATCAACCACAAATTAATCAAAGAAATCAGAAAAAAAGTTGATGAGTGAAGAGCATGTCATCTTCCATAGTTTCATTGAATGGTGAAAAGGCGAAAAAAGATAAAAAGGAAGGTCTTACGCAAAGAAGACCGTAAGCTCTCACCAACAGATGAACCCGAACCCTCCTCTTCCAAGTAAGTTCGTCATCACTTACTTAGAAAGATAAAGATATGAGGTACGTTTGTCCAAGCCTCATGCAACATATAACTATAATTAACATCTCATACCATGTTGTTAATTTGTCTTGGTCATTTCTAACCTATGCTATGCTCAAACATAACTTGCTAAAATATATATATATAATAAAAATGCTCCCGTGGTTCACCATATATATTCTTGGTTCTATGTGAATAAATACCTTTAGTCTTGCAAACTTTCTTATTCTATTATAAATATGCTTTAGAATATTACTTAAATATTATAAAAATTAAGCATATTTATATAAGAATTTAGTTGTACATATAGACTAACCCCTCCTACATAAAAAAATATTTAAATCATATTAGGGAGACTATTCGTAGAATCAATTCAAGGTTAAGGGTATGCTTCAAAATAATATCCTTGCTTTAACCTTGATGAAAAAAAATTGAAATAGTATTAAATCATTGAAAACATGAGTTACAAATCAATCTTTAACTCTTAGGCAAACACTATCCATACTTTGATAAATAGTATATTCCTTCGGGTATGTGCTCTCTACTAACCCCTTGCAGAAAAGACATAATGAGAGAAGCAGAAGGTCTGAAGAGTGAGAAAGGAGTACAACATACGAGACAAGATGCTAATGAATAACCCATGATACAAGAAAGGAGAAAAAAGAGACCATTAAAATTCATTTACCCTTCATCATGCTCTAATAATGGAGGTAACATCTTAAGGTAAGTGGTCATTAATTTCCTCTTGATCTTGGTATGCAATAAATGAAAATACAATCATGTTAGAATTACAACTTAAATTGATCAACCCGATTAAACTCAACATGATTTATTCTCTAAGTTTGTTCATAGCGCTATTCTTGTAATCTCGCCTTAACCGAGTAAGCTAGAAATAACTCGTCTATTATTATTGATACATTATAAAGATGAATATCCTTTCTAATGGTTAAGTAACTTTACTCTTTATCTCACAAGTTTAAATATCATATTTATACTTCTGGTCCTCTCACCCATGATAGGAATGAACAATATGAATAATATCAATCTTATTGTACCCAAGGTTAGAGGATAAATAAATTTCTAGTTTTGTTGGTGTTTTTCCACCAATAGAGCCCATGCACTTGATCTCTATCTTGTCTTTATAGGCAGAACACACTTCAATTAAAGTGTGGGGAGACAATCCCTAAATGCTACAAGTGAAAGTTCTCAACTAGTAATAATGATGCACATAAGATTGGCTTTGAGACGCCTACAACAATGAAAGAAAGAAGGTGGCACCGCTATTGGGAGCCACTAGTAGAGGAACCACCTCAATCCTACCGTCAAGAGCAACTCAAAGTACTCAATAAACCACTGCAAGGAGAAGTCCAGTTTGAAGGACTAAAAATATCGAACCCTCACCGTAAGGTAACATTGGTAGTTATCTATATCTATTTCCTTACATTGCATGAGTTAATTTCTCTTTAGTATGTTTACTTTTCTATATTGGCAATGCATAGAAATAACAAAAATAAATAGTCTTGCATTAGACTACATTCATGCATCTTAAAAAAATATTAAGCCCCATGTGAAACCCTTGTAGTGTAAAAGCTGTAGGAGTTCTCACCGTGGTGGCCTATAGAATAAAAAAATATATATCATGCATTTGCACTTTATGCATATAAACCCATAAAATCCAAAAATATTAATCGAGCATCCTGCTGCAATATCGCTGTCTTAAAAATACTTTGAAACCACCACAACACCCAATCCTCTAAAAACGGTAATCATTAACGTTTTATCCTAATACCGTTCCACGAAGTTTTGGTGTTTTGTAAGAGTTTTTCTGCAGGATGACTCCAAGAGCCAGCTTACCTAGGAATCTTCATCTTTATCACTTGAAGTACACCTTTCGACATACAACTGACCCCCCGTATGAATGAAGTAACTTCTTGGGTGATGAGATTGAAGTATTCCGTGCAACACTTGCTCTTATAAGCATGAGCTCCTCCATGAGGACCACTCGGCTTCAACGATCAACCATAAGCAAACATCTAGCTTGGGGAGAGCATCCCCTAGTTATCAGCACGGTTAGAAGCGTGGAAGAAAGAGAATAAAGTCAAGAGTCGGGAGCCGAAAAGAGAGAAGCAAAAGAGACGTAAACGAGATGGAAGGAGGCACGTGCGGCATCATCACGAAACGGAAAGTTAACTGAGGTTACCTTAGACGATAAACCTACTGAGTAAGTGTTCTCCTCTATCTAAGTCCTGTCGGTAGACTTTAAATTCGCACCCTAGCCATAAGGTTAGAATGGTAGTTATCTCATTAAATGCATTTGCAATTTATTTAGTAGCATAATTTTGTTTACACACTAAAAGATATAAAAACAATAAAAAATATTCTTTGCATTACTCATGGCATCACAAAGCCCCATGTGGATACTCTATGGTATTTTTTTGAAGGAACATCCATTTGTGGTGGCATAAAATAAAAATGACAAAAATATAGCATTCATATTTAAATTCCTGCATCATAAATAGAAAATTCAAAAATAAGAGAAAATTGAAATCCTCGTTTTAAATTAGATAACATTAAAGCTAGCTCATAAAGGTGATCAATTGCTCTTTGGTGACCGCTAACCCATTAACAAATTCGAGCCTCGAGTTTTGGTTTCTCTTTGTGGAGAGTATTTATGCAGAATAACATCATAGCAAGGAGAGTGTCTATCGGTGGCACCCACCAGGTCCGCTCTTGGTTAGCTCACTCTAAAGGACATCTACACCAAGTATTGCAACCATCCAGCTTGAGGGAGGAGCATCCCCTAGTTATCAGGTGACTACACCTAGGCGATTATTAAATTTACTTGTTATATATATATTCATAAAATACCAAAAATATGTGGGTATATGAAGGTCCACGCCTGTTGAGTCTTTTATGAGTCTGTGGTTAAATAAAATCTAAAAACCAATAAAAAGAAGTCTTAGTTAGTATTAATTATATTAGAGTGTGTCTAGGCTAGAGTTAATAAAAAAAACTGTTGAACATTAAAATTTTGTCTTGGAGGTGATGAATAGTTGCTTTGCTGTAATTTCTTTTAAGTGCCTAGTTTTCAATCTTAAGTTCTGCCAAGTTTTGGACATGACTGCTTTGATATAAGAATTTACTCTGAGCCTAAAACTTATGGAGGCATATGCTTAAGCTAAGTCTAGGTGATTGATTGATATGATTCATGAAGGTTGAGTTGCTATTTGTCTCATTCCTAGCATTATTAAGTTCTGGAGATTTATTTTGAAAACCCAAAATCCTACATGATGAGCACTTGTATGATAAAGTATGAATTCCTACCAAAGCCATATATAATATACATTTAGAGTTAGGAAAACTTTTACACATTTATGCTGCTTGCTTTGCATTGAGTTTAGTCAACCTTTGTCGTATACCTTATGAGAGTCTTGTCATACTTTTAAAATCAAGATCACACGCACACTCCATCTACATATGCATTAGTCCTACTCTGGGAGTAAGCGCAACCATTTTCCACTTTCATCCAGATCCACCTTAAAATTGTTTTTCTCCTACACTGGGAGTCAAACACCCAAAAATATATATAAACTCATAGGACAGCCTTTATTTAATTGCTCTAAGTACTTATTGCTATCTCTCCAATTATCATATTATATTCAAAGGATGCATGTGGCTATGCAAAAGGAAAGTTATTGAAAAAAAGAAGAGAGAGTAAAAGAAGGATAAGTGTCCTAGCAATTAAAATAATGGGTACTTAGATGCCCGCCTTCCTGAAAGTAAAAGAAAAAAAGAGAAAAAGAAAGAGAAGAGAGAAAAGAAAACGATTAAAGATAGCCCATGTTTTCCCGCGAAAAGTTCCAAGATCAAAAGAGAGATTTATCCTCAAGGAGCAAAAGTAGAATTAGAATTAGCCACTAAATACCTTATATACACCTATCCACCATATTTCATACACACGCATATCTTGATTTGATTGTATGCCTTGACTCTCTGTGGATCCATTGTTTGGCTTTACAATAGATGAATTGCAAGTATGTTCATCCTTGTTATTACCACTCCTATAAACTCCACTATAATCATTAGTTATAGGAGGGCATGACAACACACCTCAGTGAGATCCATAAATACCACATATTAAAGAGACTTGAGGGTGTCATACAATTAAGCTCTGAGTTTTATTGTGAAAACTTATAAAAACTCTAGAATATTGGTACTGTGAAGAATTTGAGACATAGTGTTTGACTTGATTGTTCTGTCTTTCGATTACTCAAGACTTATGCAAGAGCTGTAAAGCCCTATAGTTAAGGGTAAAATGGGTAAGTTTGAAGGTTAGAGCAGTTAATGTCTAAATCTAGAGGAGAATCTCTGTTTAAAAACATGTGTACCTTTGAGGAATGAAAACATTGTAGCAACTCCTGATCCAAATATATTAGTAATTAGGCTTAGTTTGTTTGCCAATGGACTGACAAAAGGTAAGCTTGGGGGAGTTGTTGACGGTGGTTAACGTCAACTTTTATTAGAACTTTAGACACAAAAGGATACATGAATACACACTAGTCTAGGGTTTTAACTAATAATTTCCACGAGTTTTGCATATTCTATATTTTCCAGGATTATTCGAGAAAAGCTTAAAAGAGGGATTCAAGTGCATATTTACCACAAAACTTATCCGCCACGGAAATATCACAAACGGGGACGTGGGAAAGATCCGTAAGACACCGGAAGCAACCGGGGGCCAAGACCCTGCCAGTGGGGCCGACCGGCCCCACCCCGGCCCCCCCCCCTGCTGCTAGGGTTTGCCACCCCCTTCTGGAAGCTTCCTCCACCGTCTCTCTTGATGCATCTTGGCCATTGGTTAGGTCGGTTTGATCCTGCGGCGCACGTCGATCCCACCGGGCTATAAATAAAGGGGCAGACCCCCCTCCCTTGGGGCATCAAGTCATTTGGAGATCAATCCATCAATAGCCTTCTCTAGTTCATCAGAGCCTCTCTAGTTCATAGCTTTAGCCTAGTTAGATTAGAAGTAGAAGAGTTCTAGTTCTTCAGCGGGATCCGGAGCCCTTGGCGTCTGCCTGGAGCGCGAAGTTCGGTATTGTTCTAGTACTTTGCTCTTATTATATTCAATATTATGATTCAGGCAACATTGTTCTTAATCTCTTATATATTCTTAATTGCAATAGTCATTGTCTACTTTGATTATATGTCTAGGATAGTTGGTTTGATCTTATTGAATTCATGTAATTGCTCGTATAGCGTTTACCTAATTGATCGTTGGGTAGATAGTAGACAATATGTAGATGTGGTGTCTAGAAAATTTGTTTATCTACGAGTGCACCCTGACGTGTCGGGACGTGTGGTAGTCCACGCAGGTGACAGCTGCATTGGTTCCTCTGTAGTCCACCCTCCGTACGTAGGACTAGCATGGGCACGGTCGCGAAGGAGGTGACCCTTGTGTCTTAATACCCTCATTAGTTGATGCCTCTTTACATGTGATCATGATGTAGGATTAACTTAACAATGATTGCTAGATGTAGTTGCACTAATTAGAGTTATTTATTGATGTAGTTATTGAATTACCTTAGTATTTATTCCTGAGTTTATCCATTGGCTAGCTATTACTATGACTAGAAGAGCTCTGATATTTATCTATTTATGATGACTGATCATTATTTATCTTATATCTTTTATCACGTGACTTATCCCTGTTATGAGTATGATTCTAGTTATGGTTTACCTTTCACATCAATAGTATAAGTTATAGTTATAAGTCCCTGCATAGATCTTCCTAGTGGTATAAATATAAATCGACAACCTGATAGAACTCCCTAGGTAAAATGCTACAATGGTATAATTATCTGTCCGCTTGCAGAACCGTTCTTAGTTTATACTCTTAGTTTATATTGATATTTCTGCCTAGTCATATTGATTGATACACATATTTATAAACCTATATTTATCCTAGCACATACAATTAGGGATGACAACCTAGTTCTTGCTTAAGGATATTGGTGAGAGATAAAGTGGCTAGTTGTTAATGACAAGTTAATTTCATACCATGTGTTTCTAATCTCGTTAATTAGTAATAACGTTAGAAATACCAACACTAGACATGGAGTTTGGTTTAGTTATTAAACTAGAAATACAAACACTAGACATAGAGTTTGGTTTAGTTATTGAACTAGAAATTGTTGTAGTAGATATTGGATATTTTATTGGACTAACCCCTGCAGAGAGAAAACTTTTAAATTTAATTCGGGTAAGTCAAGAGATGAACTCAGATCGAGATGATGAATCGAGGCGTATGATAAAATCAATAACTTTGTATAAAAGGAAATACAGCTCATTCTCCATGAAAGAACTGTAAGTATTAAAGTTTATATATTTAATCTTTTATTGCAAGTTATCTTTGTCTTAAACCATATAAAAGTGCAGCTACCAATAGATTATTAGAAGAAATCTATGCTAAAGCAATCCTAAGAGCATATCCTTTCATTAGCATAGATAAAATTCACATAAAATTATGGACCATAACCCTTATTCTAAATTTATTGCAATCCTTCGGGTATGTGTCCACTAACATTTATGCAGGAAAGAAAGAATAAATATCTATTCATGGTTCAAAACAAAAAAGGAAGGAGAACAAGTGTATAGAAAGGACCAAGATAGAAAGAAATTAATGAAAAACACTTCAACACCTTCTACACTTCACCATGATAGTGGACCAATCACCCTGCAAAACATAAGGTACATTTACCCAAGCCTCATGCAACTTTAAACTACATTTAACATCTTATACCATGTGGCTAATTGTCTTGGTTATCCTTATCATATGTTATGCTTAATTTGCTAAAACTTAAAACAAATAAAATACTCTTTTGGTTCACCTATATATTTATGGTTCTATTTGAATAAATATCTTTAGTCTTTTGAACTTCTTTACTCTATTATAAGTATGCTTCAGAATATTATTTAAACATTATAACATCAAAGCATAGTTGTATAAGAATTTGGTTGTATATACTGACTATCCTCTCCTGTATAAAAATGTTTAAATTATATTAGGAGACTTTATAGAATCAAATCAAGGTTAGAGGTATTCTTCAAAATTATATCTTCGCCTTAACCGTGTTTGGAAAATTTGAAATAATAGTGAATAATTTAAAACATGAGCTACAGATTAATCTTTAACTCCTTAGCAAACACTATCTATACTTTACATAAACAGTATATTCCTTCGGGTATGTGTTGTCTACTAATCTCTTGCAGAGAAGAAAATAATAAGAGAAGCAGAAGACTAGACGAGTGAGAAAGGAGTACAACATGTGGGACAAGATGCTCAAGATGCAAATAGACCATTAAAATCCATTTATCCTTTACCACATGGTGTCATCATGCTCCAGTAATAAAGGTAATATCTTAAAAGTAACTGGTCATAATTTTCTCTTGATCTTAGAGTACACATCATATCACCATTCTCTTTATCTCAATTGCAACCAAATAAGGTTAAATATGATATATCTTTTTTTGAAAGATCATAGTTATGGTATTAATCTTGATAAGCGATAAAGATGAATAATTCTTTCATAGGTTAAGCAACTCCACTCTTTTTATCTAGTAAGCTTAAATGCCATATTTATACTTTTGATATTCTCACCCAAGATATAAATGAACAATATGAAAAAGACATCAATCTTATTGTGCCTAAGGTTAAAGAATGAATAAATTTCTGGTTCTATTGGTGTTTCCCACCAATAGAGCCCATGCATGATCTCTACCTTGTCTTCATGAGCAGAACATATCAATTCCACACCGAAATTCACTATAGCTTGAAGTGTGTTCTGCTCATAAAGACAAGGTAGAGATCAAGTGCATGGGCTCTATTAGTGGGAAACAATAATAGAATCAGAAATTTATTTATTCTCTAACCTTAGGCATAATAAGATTGATGTCTTTTCATATTGTTCATTTACATCTTGGGTGAGAATATCAAAAGTATAAATATGGTATTTAAGCTTACTAGATAAAAGAGTGGAGTTGCTTAACCTATGAAAGGATTATTCATCTTTATCGCTTATCAAGAATAATATCATAACTATCATCTTCCAAAAAAATAAGATATATCATATTTGAGCTTATTTGGTTACGATTGAGATAAAGAGAACGGTGATATGATGTGTACTCCAAGATCAAGAGAAAATGATGACCAGTTACCTTTAAGATATTACCTTTATTACTGGAGCATGATGACACCATGTGGTAAAGGATAGATGGATTTCAATGGTCTGTTTGCATCTTGAGCATCTTGTCTCACATGTTGTACTCCTTTCTCACTCGTCTAGTCTTCTACTTCTCTTATTATTTTCTTCTTTGCAAGGGATTAGTAGACAACACATACCCGGAGGAATATACTGTTTATGTAAAGTATTGATAGTGTTTGCCAAGGAGTTAAAGATTAATTTGTAGCTCATGTTTTAAATGATTCACCATTATTTCAAATTTTCCAAACACGGTTAAGGCGAAGATATAATTTTGAAGAATACCTCTAACCTTGATTTGATTCTATGAAGTCTCCTAATATAATTTAAATATTTTTTTATACAGGAGAGGATAGTCAAGATATACAACCAAATCCTTATACAACTATGCTTTGATGTTATAATGTTTAAATAATATTCTGAAGCATACTTATAATAGAGTAAGGAAGTTCAAAAGACTAAAGATATTTATTCAAATAGAACCATGAATATGTAGGTGAACCAAAAGAGTATTTTATTTGTTTTATGTTTTAGCATATTAAGCATAACATATGATAAGGATAACCAAGACAATTAGCAACATGATATAAGATGTTAAATGTAGTTTAAAGTTGCATGAGGCTTGGGTAAATGTACCTTATGTTTTGCAGGGTGATTGTCCACTATCATGGTGAAGTGTAGAAGGTGTTGAAGTGTTTTTTATTAATTTCTTTCTATCTTGGTCATTTCTATACACTTGTTCTACTTCCTTTTTGTTTTGAACCATGAATAGATATTTATTCTTTTTTTTCCTACATAAATGTTAGTGGACACATGCCCGAAGGATTGCAATAAATTTGGAATAAGGGTTATGGTCCATAATTTTATATGAATTTTATCTATGCTAATGAAAGGATAGGCTTTTAGAATTGCTTTAGCATAGATTTCTTCTAATAATCTGTTGGTAGCTGCACTTTTTTATATGGTTCAAGACAAAGATAACTTGCAATAAAAGATTAAATGCATAAACTTTGATACTTATAGTTCTTCTATGGAGAATGAGCTGTATTTCCTTTTATACAAAGTTATTGGACTTTATCATACGCCTCGATTCATTTCTGATCCGAGTTCATCTCTTGACTTACCCGAATTGAATTTAAAAGTTTTTACGTAGGGGTTAGTCCAACAAAATATCCAATGTCTACTACAATAATTTTTAGTTCAATAACTAAACCAAACTCCATGTCTAGTTTTAGTTAAGGAAGATATTTTAACCTAAGCACCACGCTCAATTTAAAAGCCTATGAAAGTATGTCGAGTACTTTCAAACCAAAATTCACTATAGCAAACAAAGGTAGCATGAGAGCACATAGAGATTTACTCAAAGAGATGAAAGCATGATCATGTATGGTGAGAGTATTTTTTTTCATTTTTATGTAGAGATGTAAGTAATATGCATGTGTGCAAGGAACTAGTTATGGATTTAATATGAGATGGAGTAGATGCATGGATTATTCAAAGTAAATATGCAATAGAATGCATCAGGATAACTACTCATCAAATTTAAAGTCTATGAGCAAGACTTTCTCACTTTTTTTTATCATACTTATCATGAATCACAATGGTATTTATGATTACCGCAGCGTCTTTATTCATCACATGTGATGAACTTTGAATTCATATGATGATGACTTTTCTTTTCCAATCTACACATGGTTAGAATAATATATGTAAATATTTACATATATGTGAGATGGCAGAGCTTCATTGTTGATAGATCATAAATGTTCGGGCACTCTGGGTTCTTTAAAATCTCTCATGTCTTGTTCTTGTGGAATTTCGCCAGAAGGTTGAAACGGATGATATCCTGTTTATTCCACAACTCAACAAGATAGGGGTAATCCTACTAAAGCTAGTGGCAGACTAGATTAGCAGATATCAAGATCATTATCAAAATCTTTACGCCCATTGTTTCCTCGGTAACAGCGCCAAAAATGCTTGTTGGTATTTCTTATGCACAATTAAAATATGAAGGATTCCGCAAACGCATGAAAAAACCATCGTAGCATTTTACCGGGAGTATTTCAGGTATTGTTATTTATATTTTACCACTGGGAAACAATGAATAA
The DNA here is from genome assembly GCA_015844335.1 of Chrysopogon serrulatus. NCBI lineage: Eukaryota > Viridiplantae > Streptophyta > Magnoliopsida > Poales > Poaceae > Chrysopogon > Chrysopogon serrulatus. The sequence goes on from JADLZL010002703.1 coordinate 13,048, forward strand.
AGACATTGATAGTTCACTATCATGTATCTACTAACTTAGTACACTAACTAGACTAGAGTAGGAGGGTAAATGATGAATGATGGGAGTTATGCATAAATGACACAGACACACAGAAGAATTCAATGATAAAAGAATAGATAGCTAAAGTGAGAGGACAACAGGAGAGCTCAAGGTCCCTAAATGCTTCTCTATTACTAGGGTTCTATAATAACTAATTCATAAATAGACATAGCAATCACTCAATAACACTTTGGGACATCGAAACACTAGTCACGGAAACGGGTGAGAAAGGACTAGGAAGCTCCGACTACGGTCCTACAAACACCAACCCTAACATGGTGGAATACGTCGGCCGTCAGGGCTGTCACCATCTGGGGCTACCACAACTATATGTTGGATTGGGTGCAACCTTAGGTAACCTATACCCTAGACTCCATGTCTACACTATCGATTACTACTCTAGTCACATATAATAACTAGAGCACCTAATACAGGCGGAGATCATATGCTAAAGTATAACAACTATACTAACCAATCAAATGCTAGGCATAAAAGTAAATAGAGAAGATAAAATATATTAAAGCATAAGTCTTACAAGAATAGATACAAAGATATACCAGAACTCTAACGACTCATCTGAAGACTACTCCGGAACCTAGGCGTAGCTCCGCTCTCCCTAACTCTCAACTAGAACTAATCTACTACATTGGAAAGTCTAGCCCTAATTCTCTAGAGATGAGAGGTCATCCATTCGAGGGACGCCTCTACATCTCAATAATAATATGGTGCCCTCAGGGAGGGGGTCTACCTCTTTATTTATAGCCCGGTGGGATGAACGTGCGCCGTTGGATCAAACCAACTTGGACAATGGTGGAGATGCAAACCCTAAGGCGATAGGAGGCCGTCCATCGAAGCGGGCCCTAAATGGGCTCTGGAGGGCGCCGGCCGGCCCCAGGTGGGCGCCGGTCGGCCCCACCTTCAGTAAGTCGCCTTCTCGTGTCTTCTAGAGTCTTCTAGTGTTGGTTTCGGTGTAGAATTGATATCTTTTGACTCCGGACTCCAAATAAGGCAAACCATATATCCGTTTCGATCATCTTGACGAGCTCTTCATAATGGTGCACTCTAAATTATTATTTGAGATACTTTTATTCTATGCAAAATTGGATATACCTGCAAAACGATCAAGAACAACACAACTCGTGAAACTCGTTAGAATCAAACCCTACAACTATGCTTTATGATTCTTTTCATGTTAATTCATACAATAATTGATAATATAAAATAGGCATTAAGGACCATCAACAGTTAATAGTGCGGTCAAGAGCCGGGCCACGCCCTGCTCTGGCTAACAGTGCTGCTGGCATCCGCTTCCATGCCCTGCACTGACAAACAGCGCGGTCAAGATGCTTCTGGCCTATGCCCTGCACGGGGCGCAAGCGGAGAAGACACGGCTTAACCGGTCGTGTTGCAGCGAGGTCGTAGCTCGCGTGTGGAGCGCAAGCCTTGGATTGCTTCTTCGCGAAGAAGCCCGCGAGGGGTCGTGCGAGCCGCAGCCTTCCGGGTCACGACCCCAGGAGTCCTTTGGTCCCGCAGGGGTCGTGCGAGCCGCGCGCCTTGAGGGTCGTGCCCTAACTTTAGGGGCCGCGGCGCAGTTCGCCTACAGGCCCTTGTCGCGGTCTTCCCTTGGACCGTCGGTATGTCGGCCCACTAGGTCCGGCCTTCGTTAGACTATACGTGGGCCGGCAATAGCAGCTTGCTTAGTTTTATTTAGCCGGGGCCCAACAGGCCGGTTGTTTGCCCCCGACAATAGTAAATATCATTGATTAGTATCATAATTAGTATCGTCGAAAAGATCTTTGAATCTAGTTTTTTAACAAAATTATTTGGAGATATAAGTGTTGTACGTATTTTCTACAAATCAAGTCAAACTTGTGGCACGCATCCCACAGCGACGCTTATTTTGAAACGGAGGGAGTACATGTTTAGATCCTAAGATAAAAAAAGATTAAAAGTAAAGGGCTAAAGTTTTGCCATAAACAAACCTAAATTCATTTTAAATTTTTTAGAGAGTCAACGTATTTTAAATTTAGTTAAAATTATAAAAAATAATTACAAAAAATTTATGACATAAAATAGATACACTGTGAAAAATAATTTATGGAGAATCTAATAATACTTATTTAGTATCAATAGTAAACTTGAGATATTTTACCTCAACAAGAAATTTAAATAGATTTATAAGTTGAATGGAGAGAGTAACTCATGAAAAAAATTTGATAAAAAAAGAGAAAGAATGATATGTGACACAATGTATTTTTATATTATATTTATTTGAAGACATAAATGTTGATATTTTTTATAAATATAATTTAATTCAAAATTACTTGACTCTTTATGAAGTGTGATGTCCGTTTATTTTGAGACGGAGGAAGTAAATTTGTTTGTAATAAATAGTTAAGCTCCTATGTTTTTTTTTATGATTGGTGTTTTGCGTTCATATTTTTATTTTTAATTAATTAATTATACTCTCTCTGTAAATGTCGTGGTTTTTTTGTGCCACAAGTTTGACTCAATTTATAGAAAATACGTATAATATTTGTGTCTTCAAATAAATTTGTTACAAAATTAGATCTAAAAATCTTTTTGATGATACTAATTATAATACTAATCGATGATATTTAATATTAATTAAAATTATTAATATTTATTTCTTAGGAAGCGAAAGTTAAAAATGACGGAGAGACGGAGAGAGTATATGTTTGCGAACTCTATCGAGGATGATGATCTCGAAAGAGTGCGAACGCTATACCAGCCGAACCAACAGAGGTGCTGTCACGTCGGCCTCACTAGCGACGCGACGGCTGTAAATGCGGCGCTCACCTGCCACGCTGACGCTGCGCTTGACCCAAGCCGCCTCACCCACCGGCCACCGCGTGGAGTTCGGTGGGCCACTGACTCGACACGGGCCTACCCATCATGGAGGTGGGTGCGCGCGGCGCAGCCCAGCGGACACGACCACGGGCGGTGCCGTGCGGTGTGGCCGTGGGATGGGATCATGGGAGGCGACAATCGCCGCACTGTTCACCCCGGCTACGAAAGCACGATAGTGCGGTCACTGTTGCACCTTCGTTCCATCAGCTCCAGCAGCCACCAGGCCGGAAGCCGGACCGCTGCTGCACGTAAGTAACGTATACGTACTCACTAGTGGCTCATATCACGTCCGCAATAACCGGTTGCAGCCACGAATGACCAGTCGGTCGTGTTTTTTCTCCGCCTGCAATACACACAGACAGGCCCAGCTCTGCGGCTCCTCCGTCTTCTCTGAATTATAAGTTGTTTTTAATTTTTTATCTCTATTTTATTATAAATTTAATATAACACATGTTTAGTTTTATAGTAAATTTTATGTATAAAAAGGTTAAATTACCTTTTTATTTTAAAAAATACCATTCTCATTTTTTAAAAAGTCAGACCATTTAAACTTTAATTAAATTTATATAACAAGTATAAATAATTATAATACAAATTAACTATCATTAGATTAGTTATATAATATATTTTAAACATAAATTTATATAGAGACATAAATAATACTATCAAAATTTTGGTTAAACTTAAGCTACTTTGATCAGTACGTATCTCATAATTGTTTTTCTTGCAAATGAAGGTAGTAACTTGTAATTTGGAACCAAGGAGTACCATTTAAAGCTTTAGTGATTTTATAAGAAACCTAACAAAAGAAATATAATATTTTTATTAAATGTCATATCACATGTCTAACATCTTTGGCAAAACAAAGAGGCTACCAAAGGTCAAGGAGAGGAGGCACGGGCTTGTGCAATAGCGCCACATCGGTGAAACTGGGCAAGAGGAGGCCCGAAGGGGAGGGGCGCCGCCCCTAGGGCATGCGTGCCCTAGCCGCTGGCGCCAATCGCCATGTCATCAAGTTAGTTGACTTAATTGATTCGGATATAGTAATTTATAGTAAACTCGATCTATGATGGCTGGACAGCTGCTGGGTATTTCAATTTAAGAAGAGATCTTCTCACGCGGAGCGAGAAAATCTCCAAACCTCTGTCTTACCCTACACAGCTGCACTATAGTTTCGTGAGATGAGCCAACCACATATCTGTGTTTTGGACATGGGACAAATGAGAGAGTTTCCCCCCCTCCGATCAAATGTGGATTAAATGATAAAAAAGAGTGAGCGAGTCCTTGAGGACTTGAATTCTGACCACCCGGAAGGGAGGTACTGAGCCGACTAACCACTCGGTTAGCCTGACCGTTCCCAGTCTTCGGCTCATATTATCTTGACTTTAAGATAGACAACATTAAATTACATGAAGTAGCTAATAATCATAAAAATAATGCAAACGAAGCTTGGATGACAATTCCATTTTCGCTTTATGTGCTTACCCTTGGCGCTATGTAATACTCCCTCCGGTCCTATATAAGTGGCGCAGGGAGAGAAATTACAGAGACCAAGACATGATTAATTACAGCCACGAAAATAATTAATCCTGGTTGATTACGCTCCGTGCGCCCGGCCATGCAGCAGCCATGCAGGCACCCGAGTTTTCTCAACCAACCGAAAGGAGAGAGAGAAAGAAAACACTTGTACCCGTGAAAAAGCAACCGAGCTGCATGGCTCACGCATGCAACACGTCGTTGTCCAGAGCGCTTCGTTATTTGATTCCGTAGTTAATTAGCTTTGGTATTCTAACTACGCCAGTTAAATCGGCCAAATCAAAAAACGGTGCTGCGCCACATAAAAAGGCCTGGAGGGAGTAATTCTTATGCACGGGGTAGCATGGTGGGCTCCTGCCTCGATTATATTCTTCCTAAATAAAATATCCGTTAAGATTTATTAGATCAATTAAATTAATCCATGTCATTTAGCAACTGCTAATGATGGTTCATGAGAGAGAGAGAGTCAGTACCTGTGTCATTGACGCGGACGGGCAAGTGCATATTGGGCATGTATACTCCCTCCGTATCGTTAAAAAAGGACGTCCTGGCTCCTTCCGTGAATTGCGTAAAAGAAGACGTTTTCCTCTCCGAGTCGTAGTTTGGACGCAACTGCCCTTGTCTCCCCGGGCCTGCATTGCTTCGTATTCTGTCCGCGCATTGCATGCCTCACCTGGAATCCCCTCCGCGCCGCACTGCTAGCCTATCAGGCCATCCGCAAAATACGCGGAACCAAAAAATTTGGCGGTAGCAGGGTTCGAACCTGCACCACATCAATTCCAACGCGCTACACTAGCCACTAGATGCCTGCAACTTTCTTGGAAAGAATGAAGCCGCCGTGGTATTAATAGGGGCAGACAGGGAATACTACACCCTAATTAATCACTCCTTGGTATGCTAAATCATGTCCAAAACGTCTTCTAATTACGATATGGAGGGAGTATATATACATTGTGCTGTTCATGAATAAAGACATCTGTCATTTGCTACATCCATTTTTCACACACCCTCAACATGTTATTAAACACGCACGCTCTCCGCTGACACTAAGAGAAAGAGCGAAGATGTTCGTCCAAGAACTTTCCAGCATCACTATTAAGGACTAACTAGAGAAAAGTTTACCAGCATCGCATTTTTCTAAATAAGGAATCCATCTTCTTTTGGGCATCAAAAAGGGTACAAAATGAGTGTATGGATGCCCCGCTCATCCGGATGCTTCTTCTTGGCATACATCTCATTTGCTCCCGTATATGACGCTTCTTCTTGGCATGCGTCTCATTTGCTCCCGTATATGACTGACATGAGGGGGACATTAGTGTGCCGCCACTAACCTCCACGCCACCCTCGCTCTAGTGAGCTTCACGCACCGCTAACCTAGATTCCGTCGTCGAGCTCTTTGCCGACGATCTTTGCTCCGCCGTCGAGTTTCACACTAGCGACGAGCTCTACACTGGCAACCGTGCCATCAATCTTCACGTCGGTATCGTCGAGCTCTGTGCTAGTGAGCACACATGCGTTGTAATCATATGCTTAGAGTGTTTTAAATCTTTTAGACTGATGTTGCAAGTGTTTCATTTATATTTTACACAAATGCATCTAAATGTTGCAATGGCTATATATTTGTTTCACAAAGTATGCAACATATGTTGCAACGCGGTGCGGTGTAATGGGGCTGTGGCACAGGATTGGGGTGTCAGCTTGCGTGCGTTCTACTATTAGACAGGGATAGGCGGGGGATAGAATCCTTTTGTTACAATGGTAGCTTAGAGCGACTTGGAACGGAGGCTATGTCGTAATTGATGTAGCGCATTTTGAGATCGAACGTTTTATGGTTCGGAGCTACGTTCATATGCGTCTCGGGACTAAACGTCTGGATACTAGCCTTTCTGTTTGGGGATCCAACATGTTTTCAATATTTTACGATAAAATTATGGACTGACGAAATTAATAATAATCATAAGCTCCAAAATAACTCTGTTGGGGAGAGAGAACATAACCCTTGGGAGGAAAACTAAGTTCAGTTTGAGAGACGATCAGCTAACTCCACCCTTTCAAGAGGGGCATCCTTCTAATTCCCCAGCACACACAAGGGCCCAACCATACGAATTAACAAATCAATAAGACGATAACAACCTTCCCAATCTGTATCAAGAGCAGTCAAATACCACACCCCACCAGTCCTTTTCCATGTAAAAAAAAAAAAAAAAAAAAAAAAAACTTCTCCTTTTCCACATAGAATACTCCACCCTCTCTTTCCCATCCCCAAATCTCTCTCTCTCTCTCTCTCTCTCTCTCTCTCTCCTGGGTGATCCGCTCTATCATCCGTCCGCCTGCAGATATCACAAGCTTTTCCCTGCTGCTACTTCTGCACCTGCAGCTTCTCCGTGTGCAGTGCAAGCAGCTGCTAAATTCCCCATTAGCCTCTGGCATCCTGCCCCCCTCACTTTCTTGGAAGCCCCAGCATAACACGAGGATCATTCACTCGCTACAGTGGCGTACTAGAATACCACTTGTGCGCACACAGCAGCCGTGCCCGTGCATACTAGTCGTGATGTACAGGTGAGCAGCCGCTGCCGCTGCCGCTCCATGGAGGATCTGTACAGCATCCACCCGGGGATCTCGCGGGTCCGGGGCGCGGCGAGCGAGGCGTCCGTCGCCGGCGTCGGCGGCCCCTCGCCGTCGGATCTGACGGAGCTCATGAAGGAGCAGATCGCCAGCCACCCTCGCTACCCCTCCCTCCTCTCCGCCTACATCGAGTGCCGCAAGGTGCGACGTCCGGGGATCTTGATTGCTGTGCACGCCAGGGATATATAATTGATGATCCATGTTTTATTTCTTGCGTTATATACGTGGGTGGATGCGTCACCCGCGCGTTTTCTTGTTTTCAAGGTTGGAGCGCCTCCGCAGGTGGCGTCGCTGTTGGAGGACGTCAGCCGGGAGAGGCGCCCCGGCGCCGGCGCCGGCACCGGGGAGATCGGCATCGACCCCGAGCTCGACGAGTTCATGGTCTGCTCTTGGATCAGCGTCGTGTATATCTATCTATCTATCATCAGTATCTTATTATTATCTAAATAAATCCCAATAAATAAAGGGATAATTAGACGAGAATTATATACTATGTATGTATGTACTTGCAGCGGATTTGCTCTTAATCGTCTGTTATTACATGTGCACGCGCTTGCGTGCTTGTGATTCCAGGACTGTTACTGCCGGGTGCTGGTGCGCTACAAGGAGGAGCTGTCGCGGCCATTCGACGAGGCCGCCTCGTTCCTGAGCAGCATCCAGGCGCAGCTCAGCAACCTCTGCAGCGGCGGCAGCAGCTCGCCGGCGGCGACCACCGCCACGCACTCCGGTGAGGAAATAATCAAACCCACTCACAACGCATCTCTACACGGCCGCCGGCACAAGCTTTTCCATGGCAAATATTCCGGACGTTACGTCGCGTTGCACGCTGGTTTTGTGCGTGAGCGGCATTTTGTTGCCGTGCGTATAGGTAGGTGTGTATCAAAAGACGCAAGCCTCTGAGAGTATTCATGTGCATGCGTGTGCGTGTGTTGTTACTGAAGGGTCAAATCCTGTCCATGCAAATGGGGTGCAGCGGTGTCAGAGCTAGGCTGGGCGAAAGCATTCTTCGGAGGGTGCTTGCTTGTGTAGGGTTTTGTCCAAGGTTGTAGGCTTCCTCCTCTTTCTTCCTGCCCGCCCCTTCTCTCTCTCATGGAGTAGGCTTTAGTACTAGCTATAGGCCGGTCGTGTGATGGAACTTGAGAGTGCGGCCGTGGTGGGCCTTGCTGCTTGGAATGGCTGGCCATGGCCTGCCCGTCGGACGCCAGAATCTTGGTCTGGCCTGCTGCTTGCGTTATTAGACTGACCGCACTGGGGCACGGTATCGCATCCGGAGAAGCAGATACCGTGCGCCAGGTCGGACGGGAGCCGTGCAGCGGCGTACGCCAAACCGTCCGGAACGAGCGCCCGAACGCCAAACCTGGCGTCGTACCGGGCGACGCGCTACGGGCCCCGTGGTGCGGGGGCGGGCCCGGGCGGTCGCCCTCGGCCGCAGGAGGAGGGAGGAGGGAAGGGAGAGGGAAGCCCGGGCCGCTGGCCCGGGAGGGGAGGGAGGAGGCGGCCGCCGGGCCGGCCGCGGCAGCGCTGGGAGCTCCGCCGGGGACGCGCTGGGAGTTTCCGCTGCTGGCTGCTGCAGTTTCCTGCTGCGGCGCCCGCCTGCCCGCCGCTGGCCATAGGGAATGCCGCCCACGCTGGGCTCGCTGCCGCCGCCGGGGGGAGGAAGGGGCGCGCTGGCCGGCCGCGAGCTGGGCGCTGGGCGAGTGAAGCGCCGCCTTGAGCGCCGCCGGGCGGCCTGGGCAATGGGAGGGTCGCTTCTCTGCGCTGGTGGCCGCCCGCCTTGCTGTCTCGCCGAGAGGAGGAGCAGACGGCCGCCCGCGCCGCCACCGCGCCGCTTCGTCCGGCGGCCCCCTCGCGCCTTGTCGCCGGCCGAGAGAGAGAGAGAGAGAGAGAGGAGAGAGAGGGAGAGTGGAGAGGGAGAGAGAGAGTTTTTATTATTAAAGAAAACTGACAAGCGGGTCCCATAGTGGATGGAGTATGATATGGAGTATGAATGAGTGCGGGAGAAAACACTGTAAAGGAGAGAATCTTGATGACCAGGCTGTATAGAGTATGAAAATAGGGGACGATGAGTGCGGATAGCCTTACTACCAGAGGACTAGTGCAGGTGAAATGTGTGGAGAAATATCTTGTGACGATGAGAAAATATAGAGCTAAGCCTTATTTAGATTGCAAGTTTTTGCAATCTAGTATACTATAGTATTTTTATTTATATTTGATAAATATTATCTAATTATAGCCTAACTAAATTTAAAAGATTTATTTCATGATTTACAATCAAACTGTGTAATTATTATTATTTTAATTATATTTAATGATCCATACATGCGGGTAAAAATTGATGAGACGAAGAAAGAGAGTAAAAAACTTGGAATTTGGAGGGCAGTGAATAAGGACCTACTCGTGCTTAGGAGATCTCTTATAGATTCGCTTGTTGTACTTTGACAAGACATTTCATATCACCACGTTAGTGGTAAATTTCTGGTGGTGCCTATTATTTTATTTCTCTGGTTTTTAGCTTATCTTATTATCGTGGGGACATGTTCCCTATCCCCAGAAGGGGGAAAATGCAGGCATTTAGGTTTCCCCATACAGTTGCACTATGGAACAATGCTATAGAATATTAATGTTAATCATTTTATGACTAAGAGATAATCTACCCAACAGTTTTATATAGATCCACTATTTTATGGAGGTAGCCAAGATCAGTTTTCTCTCCTAGTACAGGATCATTAGTGTGGTGGACTCGAGTGCATGACTCCATCCACCAGGACTTAAAGTTTAAACCTGCTATCCATCTTTTTTTTTTTTTAGATGATGTTTGTAGCTTGATGGCTGTATATATCTCTAATCTGTAACATAGGTACAGTGGGAAGTTACTATTTTTTGTATAGAAAACTATAAACAGATTATTTGGAGTCCAAAAAGACAGATTCAGAGCCTTTAAACAGATGTGTTTCGTGATGATGCATGGAGTACATTTAATGATACCCTAAGAGCAGTATTATTTGTCGATGTTATTAATGCAATTGAAACAAGAATGGGGAAAGATCGTATGAAGGTGCACACAATAAAAATTTTATTCTTATAAAGAAAAATCAAGTTTCTCTGTTTTTTGAAGTGAAATTCTTTCGGGGCAAAAAGTGAAACATGTCATGTATATATTGGACAAATATAAGTTGCTTTAATAATGTCCTGTCAAATCCTTGCTCAGAACGCCAGAAGAGCTACAGCTTACAGGCAGTATATAATAAATAAATAAAGATAATATTTGTGTGCATGTTACTCGATTGGTTAGTTCAGGTTCTTGGTAGCAATATTTTGGGCACCCTAATATTTTATAACAGGCAATGATATGCTTTGACTTGACAAGACCTTGTGGTACCCATTTACTTGATGCATATTGATTTTCTTTTTCGGTAATGGGGAATGTATACCGTGTAACTTTAGCCAAATAGTCAATAACAGACATACACAGCGATCATCTAAGAAAAACACTATTTTCCACATGCATGTGCCTGATTGCACTTAGAAAACGAATAAGGGATTGGCTAGGGCTGACCTAGAACTTGTAGATAAAAATAAAATCACACGCCATTGTTTCCTGACGCGCAATGTTGTGGATCAATGGCATATGATAAGATTATTTCTCCCACGCAACAAACTCCTTGATTGATTGGATATGCACCAATCTAATTAAACCTTGTAATCCATTTTTTTGGGTTTCTTGACAATTCTGGTGTAATGGCACACAGATGTACCCCATCTTTGTTAATGAAGTCTATTTGGTGCATATTTCATCCATCTAATCCATGCTTTCACCTATATATATCATGTTAAAAAACCATTATCTAAAAAAAAAATCATGTGCAAAAAATAAGTTATGAGATGGGATCTTAATCATATATGCATGTCAGTGATCATAAAAATGACAATAAATAGTCATGTTAAGGTCAAGAAAAAGTTATATCTTAGTCTGGTATGCATGCTAGACCTCTGTATATGCAGCATATATGAATGGCACAATATTCATAAAGATCTAGATCTTAATTTATGTAAAAATGTCACACCTACATACGTGCTATACACCTACATACGTGCTATACAAGACTCTGATTGATATATGCAATACACGTTGACAAGTCAAGTTTAACACGTTAGTTACAACATATTTAGGCCAATTGATTTAATTTCAAGATATCTTGGCTAACAGATCTAATTACAAGATATTTGTCTATCTTTCCTTCTTTTTTTTCAAAATTAATGAATATATATTTCTCCAGTTACTTTATAGGAGGTAAAATGTGATTATTGCTATCTTGATTGACAGCAAAGCCATATCTATATAATATACTCTTTCCTCCACCAAATCCCCCCCCCCCCCCCCCCCAAAAAAAAAAAAAAAGTCTCACAAATGACGAAATTGTACCATATGGTTTGCGAAAACAGTAACCAAATCATGTATTCAGGTATTTGCAGTGGCAGACACGATCTGCGTAAGGCACAGTAGTGTCGTGAGCTCTCTGAAGTAATCTTAGATCACACGGATTAATGCACAAATATTATCCATCAAATAATGTCAAATAGGTGCAAGCAACAAGAATTATGTTTTCCATAGCTATAATAAGTTTGTGTAGTCACAGTATGTGTGCTTCTATTTTTTTTTTTTAAAAAAAGGATGGAAAATGACCTTTCAGTGTATCTATGAAGATACAACACTTATGCACTGTAAACCTCCATCTTATCTTGTACATTTGTGATAGGTACTGAACTTCATTTATCCGAAATATTTTAAAAAGGTGTTGCTTGCATGTACTTGATCTGTTTAAAAATAATTGTAATATCTTTCTTCCTTTGAAGTTTGACTGCATTTCCTCCACACAAATGCATATACGGATTTTTTTCTTATAGGGGTGGATCCCTACAAGTTTCGTGTTATGAACCTTGTGTAAGAAAGTCAGCTATTGGCTTGTAGATCACAAGAATAAATTATCAATAAGTTAATAGCTCTACGGAGCCAAAACAAACAACAACCATATGTCTGCATAGATTACATATTTCAATCAATCTAGGCCCACAGGAAGTGATAGAGATTATATGTACTGCTGTGGCAAGTTTACAACACAATTGCATTGGGGGAAGAATGGTTTGCAGTAAGATCATTATGTTTCGGGTTGGTTTTTAATCAAATTTCTTAGCTTGTCATGTATGTTTCCTAGAATACTCTTCCATCATCTGAAAAGGTAAAAGGTACACTAAAAAAGTGTAGGCAGACGTGTTATGACTGGAATATTATATTGGGCTATTGACTCGTAGGAAATTATGAAATATGGTTGGAGTTTATGCCATATGAAGTCGTGGTGACTGTCGGAGATGGTGACTTCCAGGTGATGCTTGGGTAGTAATTAGTAACTTTTACCAGTTCTGTCCATTTTTAGTTGTGAATCTTGATTTGCGCTTCTGGAAAATAAGATCTGGAAATGCAACCATCCGGTGCATTATTGATCATGCTATATTATTATAATAATAACTTTTTCTGCTAGTGACAAAAGGTAGGACCATAGGGCCTATTCTTCTTTTGAAAAAAAAAAAAATACTTGTACTTTTGTGCTATGGTGGATCATTTAATGAAGTACTCAAAGAAGATCTGGTAGTCACACAATCAGATCTGCAAGATTTTGCATAATTCTCCCAAATGAATGTGTGTTTGATATTGGAAAAGGTTCTTCTCATATTTGTCTGTTAGAAGCAAGATTCAATCTTGGGATAATGAGAACTTCGAGGTGGACCATTGGTGGCCCCAAGCTGATATTAGTATGTGACAGTTTGAGATTAGGTTGGCAAATAATGTTTTGCAAATTATGTTACAGATTATTTAGATCAGATCTTGTTAAACTAAGATATTTGTTGAAAAACTCTTTTGCTATCCATTTTATCAGTTATTTTGATGGAAGCATGCTTCTACGTGGAACGTTTTTTGTACAGGATCATGCGACAGCTTCTGTAGAATGGACTTATGTGCCATCCCAAAATCATTTGGAAGCTTGATGCTTAACGAGGCCTTTATTCTGTCCAACACTATATTGCTACCAGCTGAAGACCCAAAAGCTAATAATATATGTTTATTTCTATGCCATAAAGAGTTTTTTTTTAGATAATGATGCCGTAAAGGATATGACACATGTATTACTGAAATGTCAAAGATGCCTTTAGAGGGACATTGGTTTAGAAAGAAAATTGTTTCGAAGGTACTCATAGTTGATTTGCTAATCGACATGTCATGAAGGCCATGTTTATTCTATTTTTCTTTTTTTCTTTTTAGCCTCCAATTCATGTTTCAGAGATGAGGATACTATGTTGACATGCTATTTGTCGTGGATTTTTGCCACAACTGATGGATGGATACGATACACGTCCATATTCTCTTGCAATGACTGCATGAACAAATACAAGTAGTTCCCTAGTGTGAAACTCCCAGAATTATAGATTGTATAGAGGCAAAGCATTTTTTATGTTACAAAATGCAACTAGGCGTTATTACATGGGAACATCATTAACATGTGTTTGTTTCAGTTCCTTCTGCTCAACCTGTCTGCAAAATATACTTTCAGGTGATATGTGGATGCCTAGACTACTTGTTAGTGATTTGTTCCTGACTTGATCCTTCCTTCCCAGATGACATGATGGGCTCCTCTGAGGATGAGCAATGCTCAGGGGACACTGATGTGCCAGACATAGGGCAAGAACATAGTTCTCGCATAGCTGACCACGAACTCAAGGAAATGCTTCTTAAGAAGTACAGCGGATGCCTCAGCCGTCTTCGCTCAGAGTTCCTGAAGAAGCGGAAGAAAGGGAAGCTACCGAAGGATGCAAGGACAGTGTTACTAGAGTGGTGGAACGCGCACTACCGCTGGCCTTATCCTACGGTAGGCGCCCAACATTTTTTGCCTAACAATCTGAACCTGGTGCACTGTAACCATGTCTGATAATCTGATATTGTGCTGCTGACAGGAGGAAGATAAGGTGAGGCTCGCGGCAATGACCGGTCTCGACCCAAAGCAGATCAACAATTGGTTCATCAACCAGAGGAAGAGGCATTGGAAGCCATCGGAGGACATGCGGTTCGCGCTCATGGAGGGTGTTGCCGGTGGATCTTCGGGGACGACACTCTACTTCGATACAGGCACGATTGGACCCTGAATCACACACCACTTGGGATGACAATTGGCCAACTCAATCAGTAGTAAGACCTGGCATGTGAAGTGAAGATCTGCCCGGTCAAAATTGACAATAAATCTGTTGGGCTGAGGTTGATCAGATTAGCCAGTTGCCCCATTGTTTTACAAGATCATATGTATATGGTGCCATCGTATCAAAACAAACTGTATGTATGGGCGAATTGGAGACCTGCAAAAGCATTTAATTAGTAGTTTCACGTATTGGCTCATGGATTTGTAATACTCGCTACCCGATTTAATTGTTAGATAGGCTGAAGGGCTTATAAAGGTAAATTTACTTTTGCTCTTCCATTATTCTGGCTCTGTCTACATTTGTATTTTTGTTTTTGTTATATGGCCTTCTGATGTTTAGGATTATCAATCAGAGTGGTACATTAAAAACAAGGTTGGTTGTTTCAGAATCATGTACTGTATACGTATTGGACTTGCTTTCTGGATGCAAATTTCAGGCAGAACTGAACCGGCAGCTACAGTAAAACAATCGTTGTTTCAGTTGTGTAGGAAAAACGCATAACACGGTATGATAACCTGACGCTAAGTTTTACTACTGTTGGGGGACTGGCCTCCGTACCGTATTCTTACTCTTACACCTGTTTTGTGGTTTCTGCACACGAAAGCTTGGGTGAGGAGACTGGACAAGGAGGTCCTGCCAACTAACTACAGTTGAGAGGGGCGAAAAGGGGGAGCCCCGTGCTCCCGCTGGCATGCCGCTACCCTCTGCCTCCGGCGGTCTTTGGGCCCTCGGATGTGTGGGGGAATGATGTATCTTTAACTGGTAGTGTAGATTAGTACAACCTACTATAGGAGTAGTTCTCCCGGCAGCGGTTCTGAGGTGGAGACGGCGCTGCCATGATGGAATAAAGTACTCATGGCCTTCTCCCACCTCTTTGTCACTTGCTCCGGTGCCAATGGCGGGCCTCTGAGGTCAGGGCTTACCGGATCTAGAGACCGAGTTGGTCCTCTAGATCCTGTCAGCTCCTGTTCAGGACTTGTCGGCGGTGGCTCGTCGTCTCGGTAGAGCGGCGGGGTCGCTGGCCGTTTGCTTCATGGATGCGGTGGCTGCTGTAGGTTTGTTGGAAGTTAGTTGGCTGGATCCGGTTCGTGCTTCCCGTGGTGGCAACCTCTAGTCCAAGATCCAAGAAGCTCACGTGTCACTGCCTGACGGGCATTTAGCATGGTTCCATCTCGCCCATGGGGACAAATGTCTTCTGTGGCTTTCTTCAAAGTCTTTATGCGATGGAGCTCCCTAGGATCTGGACGCGTGGGCACTGATGGCCGGAGCCAGCAATCCCCGGTGAAAGGTCTTAATGGCTAAATGGGGGAGTGAATAGCCTATAAAAATTCCTTCAGATGTACTAAGCACACTGGTTAGTAAATTAAAAGGCAAAGCTAATTTTGTACTAGCCTACTCAGGGTTGCAAGCCTCCTATCCATTCTAACAACCTAATATGCTAAACCACACAATCACAACCTACTATACTACTTGCAACAAAGTAAACCGCGAGGAAGAGAATCGAGGGAATACAAATCGTGCCTTCGGGATGTAGCCGATCATCGTCTTGTCAATACAATTCAAGAAATCCGAAGTGATCCAGTCAAAGAGATGTATCCAATATGATCTCAAAGGATCAATCCACAAGTGAATACCGAGGGACACACGATTTTTATCCCAAGGTTCACGTGCTTGCCGGCATGCTACTCCCCGTTGTGTCGATCATACACACGATAATAGGGTGGCTAATCAGCGTCACATGCCAGTCCTCACCGGGCGCCACAAGAACTCACAAGGAGTGAGGGTAGCTCAGTGACACGAGATTCCACTAAGGTTTCCTTTTGCGTGCTCCCACTAGGTAGGATCACAAACCCCTCACAATCGCCAATGTGGTCAAAAACAATCACCTTCTCTTACTCAACACTGCTCCGCTGCTCCAACCTTCTAGGTGACGGCAATTACTAAGAGTAACAAGCTCTCCACGTAGCAAGAACGCTCACTAGTGCCACTAAATGATCAATCACAAGGCAAATGCACTAGAAGCTCTCCCAATCACTTTGTAGATTAAGAAATATGCAAGGGATGAGAGGAAGGTGGTTGGTTCAGCCTAAAGGTGCTCAAGAATGATCAAAATGTGCAAGAAAGAGCATCCCCAAGGCCGGCCAACATCTATTTATAAGGACCCCAAAGAGTCCCAACCGTTATCTCACAAAGTTAGCTAGACTCGGGGGCATCGGACGCTTAGGTGCCTAGCACCGAACTCGTTCGACGCTCGTCCCCATGCTGTCCCACGCGCCACGTGTCCTCTTTTAAATCTAGTCATTGCCCGCGCAAAACGGCTAGTCACTTCGATCTTTGGACAAGTCACTGGACGCTTTGGTGCCTTCTCATCGGATGCGTCCGACGCATCATCGCGTGCATACAAGTATCTCTACTGGCAAAACATCGCATGCGTCCAACACCGGCCGTCGGACGCGAGCCCACACACCGGACGCTATACAAAGAGTTTCAGAAATTCTTTGACACGCTCAAGATGCGTCCAACGGTGTCACACTGACGCCAGGCGTCCGATACCCATAGCATGCCAAAACACCAAGTCTGTGTTCCTTTGCACCGGGTGCTTAGGTTCTCAACCACCGGACACTCTGATGCACTCTTTGTGTAGCGCCAACATGCCCAAGAGCACCGGACGCGTCCGATGGCCCTAGCCACAGCGTCCAGTGCCCCTGAAAGGGCTCGGTCCTTCTTTTTTCTTATGGCCCTTGCTTCTATCTTGCTAACCACGAAGTGTCTTTCACTTGTGCACATGTGTTAGCATTTTCTAGAGTATTTTATAAGGGTTAGAAGTTAGTACACTAGGTTTCAATGCAAATGCAAGTGAGAATTCACCTAGTGGCACTCAGACAACCATTATTGCGCAAAATCCCCCTCTTAATAGTATGGTTATCTATCCTAAACACAGCCATCAACTTCTCTACTCGTCTACAGCCAGTGAAATAAAAGACCCTAACTTATACCTTTGTCTCTAGCTTTCCATTCCGTATTTTCATCATTTCCGGCAATGTGGAGCACTTGATCTTGTGGAATATCACCATCACCTTGATCATCTTCTCCACTTCATCATGCCTTGGACAGTCCTCTCTGATGCTAAACACTTAGCAGTTAGGATTAGTCCGTAGGTTTCATCAAGTAGCCAAAACCAAACTAGAAACTTTCAATCTTCCCCCTTTTTGTAATTGATGACAACCTATACAAAGATATGAAATGAATTCAATTCTAGTCTTACACCACTTGTCTAAGTAATATGAGCTTTTAGAAAACCTTGGACAAGTCATGTAAAACTCATTTGGTAGCTATGTTCCCCCTACATGTGTGCTAAGAGTTTAGATTTAGAAGCTTTGCACACATGTTGTGGATAAATTGGTTTTAAAAGAGTTATTTCTACCAAATTGATGCTAAGGTGTATAGAATGGACCTTTAAAGCATTATACCATCAGAATGCACATTATGAACCATCCTTAGCACCAAAATTAGCTAGAAGCATTAAAAGTACTAGAAACCCTATGAGATCAACATTAAAAGTACGGTTTCTAGATGTCGATTAAAAGACACTAAGATGCTATTTCTAGCTAGATCCTATAGATCCTATATATGCTAGTTATCAATTCATCAATCAAATCTTTATACTAGCAAGCACTACACAAGCAAGGGAGATACCAATAGTAAAAAACACTTATTCTAACTGCAATACAAGCAATCATATGAAAATGTATATACAAACGTAATCAAACATGTTCATGAGCTTGCTCCTCCTACTTGCATGCTTTTAAAAATTTTGATCCCCTTCAAATCTTGAATCTTCACTTGATCTCGCCCCCTATGTCCTTCCATCTTCTTTGCTTGGTATATCGTTTTTTTTGTCCCACTTTCACTATATCTTTGTCAATTCTCTCACCCTTTGTCATCAATGACCATAAAGTATACCACTAGTAGAAGAGGATGTTGACTTGAAATCAATGGATAAGACTACTTGTAGGGTTGAGATTATCACTTAAAGTTGAGGATCACTTGATTATTTCTATGAGCTTCCTTCTTAGGGCTCGTTCGTTTAGGTGCTCGGGAACGATTCTCGACCTAAAATGGCCAGGAACAGTTCTAGGTAGCATAAATTATTGAAGAGTTCTAGACCAGGAACAGTTTTAGGTCAGAAAACAACGGAAACGAACAAAGCCTTAATGGTTTAAGCTAGCAAACTTGTATAAGTAATCTAATTCACTTTGAACCAAAGACAAGCTTCTTCACGTATCTTTCAATGGCTATCTTGTCTATATTGAATTAGATTCTTTCTTGCTCACTTAGCTAGATCAAATACTAGGTTTATATTCTCATGAACAAGTCATATCAAACCACTACATTATATAAGTCATATAAACAATAGTGGCAAAATATGTACTTAAAATCACTTAGTTTTCATGAATGGGCCTAATAAATGAAAAGATGCCACTAGAAGGAATGTCTATATGCTCTAATTATGTCCTTAGTAAATATAAATGCAATATGCCAAACAATTTCATCTTTGCTTTAGTCAGGAGGAGAGGCATGTCAATAGTTGGGGTGCATTCATCTCATATTGAAAAAGTCAAGAATGTTCAATTTATTTCTCAATGTGCAAAATCTTTTCTTATCAAGTGGCTTGGTAAAGATATTAGCAAGTTGATTATCGGTGCCAACGCTCTCAATAGCAATATCTCCCTTTGCTTGGTGATCTCTAATGAAATGATGTCTAATGTCAATATGCTTTGTTCTTGAATGTTGATCCGTGTTGGTGGCTATCTTTATGCCACTTTGATTGTCACATAGCAATAGCACTTGTCTAAATTTGATTATAAAGTCTTTCAATGTGGTCTTCATCCATAGTAATTGAGCATAATAATTCTCCATACTTATGTATTTGGATTCGGTGGTAAAGAGTGCAACACTATTTTGCTTCTTGGATGACCATGAGACAAGTGATCTTCCCAACAATTGGCATGTACCGGATGTACTCTTTCTATCCACCTTGCATCCCGCATAATCAGAGTCCGAATAGCCCACTAGCTCAAAGTTTGACCTCTTGGGATACCACAATTCAATATTTGGGGTGTGCTTAAGAAATCTCAATATCCTCTTGGTTGCCTTCAAGTGACTTTCTCTTGATAGAGCTTGAAACCTTGCACGCATACACACACTAAACATCATATCGGGTCTAGAAGCGGTTACATAGAGTAAGCTTCCAATCATGGACTGATACAACTTTTGATCTACCATGTTGCCACTTGTACCTAAGTCAAGATGACCATTTATTCCCATTGGAGTGCCAATTGACTTGGCTTCTTCCATTCCAAACTTTTTTAACATATTCTTGATGTATTTGCCTTGACTCACAAATGTGTCATTCTTCATTTGCTTGATTTGAAGTCAAAGAAAGTAACTAAGCTCTCTGATCATAGACATCTTAAAATCAAATTCTTTACAAAAGTCTTTATTTGTTGATCCAAAGATAATGTCATCAACATAGATTTGCAACACAAACAAGTTCTTGCCAATCTTCTAGGTGAAGAGAGTAGTATCAACTTTCCCCATCTTGAACCCTTTAGAGAGAAAGAAATCTCTCAATCTCTCATACTATGTCCTTAGATCTTGCTTCATGCCATAGAGTCTTTTTCAACTTTTAGACATGGTTGTGCTTCTTCAAATCTTTAAATCTCGGGGCCTGCTCAACAGACACTAGCTTATTAATGTACCATTCAATAATGCACCTTTGACATCCATATGAGAGAGCTTGATGTTGTGGGCACAAGCATAAGCTAGCAAGAGTCTAATAGCCTCAAGGCTTGCAACCGGTGCATATGTTTCTCCAAAATTCTAGACCTTCAACTTGAGTGTACCTTTGTGCTATCAATCTTGTCTTGTTTCTAACCACAATTTTATCTTGATCTTGCTTGTTTCAGAAGACCCACTTAGTGCCAATCACATTATAGTTCTTTGGACTTTCAACTAGCTTCCACACTTAATTTCTCTCAAAGTTGTTGAGCTTTTTATGCATAACATTGACCCAATCACAATCCATCAAAGCATCTTCAATCTTGGTTGGTTCAAAGGATGAGATAAATAAATAGTGCTTGCAAAAGGATGCCAACCTAGACCTTATTTACACACACCTTCTAATGTCACCAACCACTTGATCTAAAGAATGATCTTTTACTTATGTGTGTTGGTTGAAGAACTTGTACTTGAGCACTTGAACTTGGTTGACCACTTGGTAGAGATGATGTACTAGCCATTTGATCTTGCAATTGAGAACTACTAGCTTGAGATTGAACTTGAGAACCACTAGCTTGCATATTTAGAGACCCAATCACTTATCTTTATCATCTTCAACATCCACTACTTGAGTTGGTCTAATATCCTCAACATTTATTTTCTTTATAGCTTGTATTAATTGAGAGCCTCACATCATTAGTATTCCCCTCCTCATCTTGTAAGCTTTGAGTTTTATCAAATTTAATATCATGCACCACTTCTACTATACCATGAGTGAGATTCTAAACTCTATAAGCCTTGCTAGTAGTGGAATAGCTGAATAGAAACCCTTCATCATATTTCTTCTCAAACTTGCTCAATTGAGTGCCTTTCTTAAGAATGTAACATTTGCGATGAAACACTCTAAAATATGCAATGTTAGGCTTTCTCCCATTCAACAACTCATAGAGAGTCTTTTCTAAAAGCCGATGACAATAGAGCCTATTTGAGCAATAGTTGGCAGTATTGATTGCTTTGGTCTAAAAAGAATAATCCACGTTGTATTCACTAAATATTGATCTTTATATGTCAATTAAAGTCTCGCTTCTTCTCAACTATCCAACAAATAAATTTAAATAGAATAATAATCAATAGTCAGAGGCTCCATAAGGAAGTTAGCATAAATAAATAGTGGGACTTATCGGTTAATATAATATGGTATTCATTGTTTTCTCGTAGGAGCCTAGTCTCAACCACCATATTCTACTTTACAATTTATTTTTCCCCGTTCTATCCACTAAATCCCTTGAATTAACATGCTTAGGGGAAACATTCTTTGCATACTATATTTTTAGATTTGTTCGATTGACTCAATCTCATTTGTCAGTAGCTACTTGATTGACCCAATCTTGTTTATTGGTAGCCTTGTCTCAACTTTAGCACATTTTCATG
This sequence comes from Chrysopogon serrulatus, assembly GCA_015844335.1. NCBI lineage: Eukaryota > Viridiplantae > Streptophyta > Magnoliopsida > Poales > Poaceae > Chrysopogon > Chrysopogon serrulatus. Next base: position 34,597 of record JADLZL010002703.1, read on the forward strand.
TGACCTTCGCAAACACCTTGGTCTTTAGCTTGGAAGTCAACTTTAGACGTGCATCGTTTGAACTAGGTTCAAAGGTGGTGAATCGAGTACTCTCATCAAGGAGTTAGTGTATATTTAGTCAATTTAGAAGAGATGTGTGTGTAAGAATTATCTCCTAAAGTGTTGATAGTGCATTATTTGATATCATATATGTTTGTGCTCCAAGTAGTGTAACTCCGTGATTTGCTATACTTACTTGCACCCGACCTCGTCTATTACACTGATATGGTAATATACTACACTTGTCTGGTAGTACGAATCACTATGTTTCACATCTTTATCTATATAGTAATATACTAGTATATACTGTCAGTTACTTAGCTATATGTGAGTAATAGCAATAGAGTGAAGAACAAATGATCCTTAAGATTGCATGTAGTGATTAAGTCTGACTACAATTTTGAGTCAAGGATAAGAAAAGACTTAATTTTATAACTAAGAAAAAAATGAAATGAACAACAAAGGAAAACATACTCTCCGTCTCTAAATAAGTGTCGCCGTGGGATGCGTGTCACAAGTTTGACTTAATTTGTAGAAAATACGTGTAATATTTATATCACTAGATAATTTTGTTAAAAAACTAGATCCAAAGATCTTCGATGATATTTATTATTTATTAAAATTACTGGTAGTTGTTTTCTAGGAGGAAATAAGTGCAGTTATGGCTCTATGGCTGCACTGCGTCTACGGGATTTCACTTGGTGGAGTCCTGGCGTCCAAGTCTCGGGCAAGTGCGAAGAAGCCGTGTGCGCGCGCACCACCTGCGGAGGTTACCCGAACCGGCGTCGCGGAAATCGGACTGACCACGGTGCCGGCGTGCCGCTGCCAGTTTCAAAGGTTCGTCTCCTGCTGTTGCGGGCTGCGGCTTACCGGACCGCCAATTTTCCTTCTCCTTTCCTCCCCGCCGCGCTACTGCTCATTTTCTCTGCAGCCCACCGCAGCGCGCCACCGGCCTACCGCGTGGGGCACGGCACGGAGCCACGGGCGGGCGGTGCCGCCGTGCTCGATCCTGCGTCACGGAATAGCAGCGGCCTCACGCTCCCGAACTTCACCCGCTCCTCCTCCCGCGGTATCGCGATCTGATCCCTCCCCAGCGCAGCAGCCAGATCCGCCTCCCCACCCAACCACCAGTTCCGCGGCGGAGCGTGGAGGTGGAGGATGTCGGCGACGGTGGAGGAGCAGATGGTGGTGAAGGCGATCCGGGAGGAGTGCCCCTGGGAGTCGCTCCCCAAGCGCCTCCAGTCCACGCTCCAGACCAAGGAGGAGTGGCACCGCAGGTACCCACCCACTTCTCTGCTCTTGCCCTCTGTGGATTTGCTCTGCTGCATTGCTGTTGCAACCAGCTACGCTTAGCTTTGAGATATGATAGTCCTAGTAGACGCCAATGCTGCGTGAAATGGCTGCTCTTGTGGCACTTTTTTGGATCTCGTTCTCAACTAGCTGCTTTGATTGAGGTCCTCAATTTTGGTTGGGACAGTTGTAGTCGTCGTCTAGCTGGTCATATAGGTGAGTCATTGGCTCGTTTGATTACTACATCGCTTGGCGTTACTCTTTCCTAATAAGGGCACTGTTGGAGTAGCAGAATTAAACTATGAGCACTTTGATTGACCTTGAGTGAAATTGGATAATTCCGAGTCCTCAAAATGACTGATATTTCCTTCTCGATGAAGGAAAGCACAGTTTGGTTAATTATGCAACCTTTGTTCTTACTATTTTGTAACATACACTGTTTGCTGGCCTGCTGGCTACTAGTGATGTTTTACCGCTTGAAACATGGGTGGTGGCGCAACATTTCTTAACAGGAAAAATTAGTTCTATACCACCACAAATGATCTCCACCTCGGGGAAATACCATTAAAAATCACCGTTACATAAATGCCACCGAAAGAATCAATCCACTCTAGAAAATACCACCCTGGAACCTTTTGCAGTTGACATCTTTCTTTCTATTGTGCAAGTGAATTATCATTTCTACCCTCATCTTCCACTCGTCCTCCATCCAGCAGCAGCGCTGTTGGCCACACAGGCATGCTTGTGGTGCACTCGCACTGCCGGCCACGGCCGCGTTGCTTTCCTTGCCAACTCTTTAGCATTTGCTGTCTCCTTTGCCCTGTGCTGCCACACACATAGGGATGAAACTAGTCTGGGAAGACCCCTCAACCGCTTTCAAATTCATATTTTTATGTGGAAACAGAAACGGGAGCAGCAGTGCCGGTCAGGAAAAGAGAAATGGGAAATTTGGTATATTGGAAACGAAACAATGTAGTCGGGTACACAACGATAACGCTCAGGAATAGATAAGTGAAATCAGGGACGCTGACCATGTAACCACTTCAAACATGCACCTCAACACAATGGATTAAAAATTACATCAATACAATACATGCAAGCAAGTTAATACCAGGCAGTCATAGTTTACCTGACCATCAGCCATTCAAGTATTCAACACATGAATTCGGCACATCAGCATGACAATGTCATATTGTCATTAACAATTGATGTTTTTCAATGCTTATAATTAGCAAGGTCGACAATGGTAATATTCAGACACCTTAAGTAGTTCATATACTGTATACTAATTATAGGAATACTTTGCAACACCAAAATTAAATGCACATTCTTGAAATGAAACAAACACTTTATCATCTCTTAACCACTTGTAAAAAGAGGAGGTTGCTTAGTAAAAATACCCTTCAATTTTTGTTTAGTACCTACCACCTGAAAGTATCCAGATGAGAACACTGTCAAACTTACAACAGACCAGGGAAACAGAAAACGAGCTAAGAAAAGTAAAAGTTTGAAGACTACTGTGACTGTAAAAGGCACAACTGAAATTATGGATGGCCAACCTTTTCCAAGATGCCAAACAGAATTTCATTTAGTTTTGCATCATCTCTTAACCACTAGTAAAAGAGGAGGTTCGGAGCAAGTCTCCGCACATGAATTTCAACTGGATCTGCGTGACTGTCAGTTTTCCCTTCTTCGACTTCTTTGGGCGGGAGATCTCTGGCGAGCAACATGTTTGGTGGGACATCTCCAATGTGCCACTGGACTGGGCGTGGCAGGGCCGCAGGCTGGGGTTTGGTGTGGTGTGAGATGGTGACTCGGTGAGAGGGAGCCAGAGAGGGGCAGCGATGTAGCGTGGGACTCAGACTCAGAGGGAGTAGCTGCTGGGGTGCAGGAGCACAAGAGGCTGGTTAAGGTTTGGCTGGGGCACATCAGAGGCTGTGTAGGTGGGCTGGGGGCTGGGTGCCTGGGCCGCTGGCCTGCTGCGGTGGCTGCCCAGTTGGAGGAGCTAAAAAAAAGGGGATTTCTGGCAGAAACTTCCCCTGAGAATACAGGAACTCCAAAATTGGTCAGTAAAACAGCTACCCCAATTTTGATCCCTGACATATGGTGCTGATCGGTACGGGATTTTTCCTCCCCATTTTCTTCCCTACACGCACAGGCCGCTGCAGTCGCAGCTGTTGCTACTACTGTGTTGCTGCTCTCCTAACGCTATCTCCTGCCCACCCCTTTACCTAATTTCCGTTAGCGTGTACATTGACCGGATGGACTGTGAAGATGCGAACAGCTCCATTCATGTGTTAAGTAAGTCATGTGTGCATTGCATGCTGTGTGTGCAAAAGTTGTATATATAGATACATGTTTTGAAGTGCTTCTGATATGATGTGTATATTGTAGCAATTGATAATATACTGTCAAGAAATAATAAAGGTAAAAAAACCTATTTTTAGAGAATTTTATGTATCAAAATAACGTACAATAATGGATGGTAGGAATACTTTTTGAAAGGCCTTCATGAATAATACTGCTTAATTATTTAAGATGTCTGATTGCGCACCCTAGTACCAGTTGTTAATATTGTTCGAAATTATCAGGCGTAATATCTTGTTCTACAATTTTGGTGGCAGGATTGTGGAGTATTGTATCCGAAAACGGTTGCAATGGAATACTTGCTTTGCCCGTAGAGTATGCAGAGAAGGGGAGTACTATGAAGAAATGATGCGCTACCTCCGGAGGAACCTTGCAGTATGCTCCTCAATTCTCCTTTCTGGATAATATGTATATACGCTAGACAATAGTTTGGTTTTGAGGACCTTGTTAGGGGAATAGGGGTTATTCAATTGTCTGTTGATAACATCTGGTATTAACAGATCCGCACATGTGATTTTTATGAACATTGTTTTGTATGCTGGATCTGCCCAGTTATTGTTTCTATTAACCTTTTTTTATTTAGGTTTCTGTAGTTACCTCTGCAATGGGTTTACTTATGCACAGAGCTTTTTCTCATTTATTTGAATTGTTTACCCAAAATCTTTCAAGATTCCGACATCATATACATTGGTTTGCAGTTATACCCATATCACCTTGCAGACTATATATGCCGAGTACTGAGGATCTCACCTTTCAGATATTATTGTGACATCCTTTTTGAAGCTATGAAGAATGGTAATCCTTTTTTTTAACTGAAAAAGTTTCTTTTGAGTAGTGAGTTTATGTTTCTTTAGCATATACACTGTGCCAATGGTAGTATCCTACTGTTAAAATTTTATTCAGCCAGAGGTTTCGGGCAACCCTGGTCTAAACTTCTCGATCATGTTGGTAAAATGCATTCTTCATTGAGATTATTTTTTGTAGAATGGGATGACATAAAAACATGTGATTGCAAGACTGAAGCACTGTTCCACTATTTTTTAATAAATGTTTATGTTTCTAACATGTTTCATTTTATGGCAGAACAACCATATGATAGTATTCCGAACTTCACTGCTGCTGATGCACTAAGGCTTACTGGTGTTGGGAGAAATGAGTTCATTGATATTATGAACAAATGCAGATCAAAGGTAGTGCTGCACATGGTCCTAGTTTTTTTTACTGTCAGATACTCATGCAGTCTTGTGAACAGACATAGGTTTCAAATAGTTGATCATGTAAGTATGCGGGTCTACTTCATACTGAGAATATGCAAATAAATGACTGCATGGTTTACAGATCTGAGATGAAAGGATAACAATAGAATTTTTCGCAAAGAAAAAACATGTAGCCCTCAATCTTTGTGGACCTTAAAAAGGATAAGACAGAGTCCTAAATCGAACCAATAGAGTCACAGTTAAACTGTGAGCTATTAGGCATATGTAGAATGGTAGACCAGGATTAGCTATTGCGTGGGCAATCAATCTAGTTGATTAAAAAAGTAATGAACAGTAACTGGACTAGCATGTTATACATGTTCTTAGTAAACATGTTTGTGTGTGATTTTTTTTTATTTTCTATTAGATATTATCTTTCAGCAAGATAGATTGTTACAGATAATGTTTCTTTGTTGAATTATCCAGAAACTGATGTGGAAGCTGAACAAATCGATTGCAAAAGAAATGCTGCCTACACAGCCTGTTGACTTTCCAGTTGAGCCTTGGTGGGGGGTTTGTCTTGTTAACTTTACACTGGAAGAGTTCAAGGTCAGGTTTGCTATATTTCTCGTAATTGTGATACATAATGTACTTTTGATACATAATATGATGAGAGACCTGCTCTTAATGAGAAAAGATGGAAGCCTGGCTTTCTTTTTCCCTATGTAGAGCTATTATTTTTTTATGAAGCCTTTTGACAATAGTTTGTATTATTGGTTTAATGTAGAAACTTTCAGAAGAAGAGACAGCAACCATAGACAAAATATGTAAAGAGGAAGCCAATTCATATGTTCTTTTTGATCCGAAGGTTATAGATGGACTTTATAAAAGAGGGCTAGTGTACTTCGATGTGCCTGTTTACCCAGATGACCGTTTCAAAGGTATAATGAGATATTTTCAGGGAACGAACAATCAGTCCAGCAGAATTAAGCTAATCAGTCCGGCAGAACTAAGCTAATTGATTGACATTGTTGTTGCTCTATGTTTTGTGTTCATGCTTTCTCCTTATGTCATGCAAACAAGGATGATGCTCAGCCTTATAACCTAGTGTTGTTATGCAAGAAGACATCATAAGCGTTGGATAAAAAAAAAAAAAATTTGAACATCAGTGCTTTCTATACTACATCTTATTTGCGAAATCATATTTGATAGATCAATATCTGAATAATAGGAGGTCCACTTGGCATGTATACTTTCTATACTACATCTTATTTGCGAAATCATATTTGATAGATCAATATCTGAATAATAGGAGGTCCACTTGGCATATATATGTGTAGGCTTCCTAAAATAACATGATATATTATTTCCAATATAAATGCATAAATTTTGATTATTATGTGATGATCTCATTTTACCCTCACTAAATAGCATATCAAAATCTCCTGATCTTGAGCCTCCTTTGGTAAGAATTTATAAACTGCCAATCTAAATTGTTATTCCAGACTGCTATATATCATCCAGATTTGTGTTTACAAATCTTATATTAAGTTTAATAATATAGAATTTGAAAGAGTTCATCATTACTATTTTTTTCAGTCTCTAGGCTTGAAAATTTTGTTTCCAACAAGGATCAATCATATGAAGACCCAATTGAAGAGTAAGTGCTTACAGTTTCCATCTTCCATCTGTAATTCACATCTATTGCACATGTAACTTTCTGCAATTACCATAGTGGTGACTTAATTTTTTTATTGCAGGCTATTGTATGCTGTATTTGTTGTATCAAGTGCTAATGCTACTGTTGCTGAACTGGCTGCAACTTTACAAGCTGACCTTTATCAACTCCAGGCAGCTGCATCATTTGCTTGCCGATTGGGCTGGGCTGCAAAAGTCATGGATGCAGACTCTGTTCTTCATGATGAAGGTGCACCTGCATTTCCTAGTAGTATTCTTAGTGATGATGAAGAAGGTTCAAATACAAGTATCAACTCAGAGAAGTCTGGTCAACAATTGATTAGCATGGATTCTGATGGACCAAGGAAAATTTCTGGAACTGCACATGTGGGCTTTGTTGTTGATGCCAATGTTACGTCGTACTTGATGATGGGCTCGCTATCGCCAGGTTAGATATCTAAATGCAGAGTATTGTATTTTGCCCCGCATTCTATATGGTAGAAGATGCTTAGTTTTATTATGGTACTCCTGTTTCAGGAAAAAGAATGTCTTTTATGGCTCGAACTTTTATTACCAATTTTGCAAGAAACATGCATAAAAATTATTGTAAATGTACAATTGTTAATAATACTTCTAATGGCCAATCTAATTAGTGTTTTTGTTTGTGCAACACCTTGAAAGTTACTGTTAGCCAAACTTTGTAATGTGAAGTCAACTGCAAAATTAAGGGAAAAGGATTTTCTGCAACACAGAAATCTAGCAAATGCAACTTCTCTTAAACAGTAGTAATACAAATGGCATTTGCAATATGGGTTAACAATTACTATGTTGCCAAAATGCTTCGATGGATACTGTAATGACTACCTTCACCAATATCCTGCAGGTTTAAAATCGCATGCTGTCACACTCTATGAGGCTGGAAAACTGGGTGCTTCTTGCATTGCAGAACTATGTAGTGATCTGGCTAGCTTAGAGGGAAAGAAATTTGAGGGTGTGCTAGAGGAGTTTGCAAGTCATGCATTCAGTCTGCGATGCTTCTTGGAGTGTTTACAGTCTGGTGGAGTTTCCGCAAATGAAATTACTGATAATGCTGGTGAAGCAAAGACTCCAAGAAGCTCTGTTCATGATATTGACAATGCTGCTGACCATTTGGCTAAGGTAAACATTGAGGGTGTTGCTGCCAATAACCATAAAGAATTTTCCGAGGATAACCAGTGTGTAGATGATTTAGATAATAGCGATGGGAATATACTATCACCAGCTATGGCTACATCGGAAAGTGCAGAAACCATGGTAAAAAATGATGACGAGAATGATTCAACCGTGCAGCTAGGTGTTTCAACTCAATCTCGAGTTTTGAAGAACAAAAGGAAGTACAAAGTTGATATTCTTCGATGTGAGAGCTTAGCCTCACTTGCACCGGCTACATTGGAACGGTTATTCCTTCGAGACTATGACATTATTGTGTCGATGGTTCCTCTTCCTTCTTCGTCAGTTCTTCCAGGCCCTTCAGGCCCAATTCATTTTGGACCACCCTCTTATTCCTCCATGACACCTTGGATGAAGCTAGTACTGTATACAGCAGGCCATTGTGGACCGGTATCTGCTGTGTTCATGAAAGGGCTACGTTTTAGATTGCTGCCTGAACCATTGGCTGGTTGTGAGAAGGCACTGATATGGTCTTGGGATGGCTCTGTGGTGGGTGGATTAGGGGGGAAGTTTGAAGGGAACTTAGTGAAGGGCAGCTTATTGTTACACTGCTTGAATTCGATGCTTAAACAATCTGCTGTGCTGGTGCAACCACTTAGTATACATGATCTTAACGAGTCAGGAAATCTTGTCACTGTGGATATCCCTTTACCACTAAAAATGATGATCAGTCAATTGAATCTGTGGTAGCTCAAACTAATTTGCCAAAGGAACAGATCTTAGATTTGACTTCTGTATTGAAAGACCTATCTAGTAAATTTGAGCTGAGCACACTTGGCTACCTCCGTCTACTAAGACTTCACAAGATAGATGGTCCAGAAAAATTTGACCCAGAAAATGTAAGCTACCAGTGGGTGCCTCTGAGCTTGGAGTTCGGAATTCCCTTATTCAGTCCAAAGTTATGTGAGAAGATTTGTGAAAGGGTGGTTGCATCCCATATGCTTCAGAAAGATGATCTGAATGAGCATTGTGATGTGATGGAAAATGTAAGAAGGCAGCTGAGAGAACTTTGCAGTGAATATCAAGCAACTGGTCCAATAGCTAAGTTATTTAACAAGCGTGGAAGCTCAAGGGACTCGCCACGTGCCTTAATCAATAGTATTAGTAGCAAATGGAATCTCTCTAATGACCCTTCAACGGCAACTAGTGGAGGAGCCCCAAGTGAACACGTGAGGCTGAAATTTGCTGGACGGCAGCGATACCGAACAGAAGTTGTGAGCTTTGATGGGAGCATTGTCAGGTATTGCTGAATAAATTACGTTATCCATGTATTAAGATTTCATGCAATAAATTCTGATTTGATTATTTTTCAATGGTGATATGTGTTCTGAATTCCTGAAGGTCGTATGCACTTGGTCCTGAGCACAATGAGACTACCTTCAGACCTAACTCTGAAGAACAATCGTCCGTACATGATGTAAAACCAGATCCAGAGGAAACCGACAGCAAGGATGTAGTCTTGCCAGGAGTAAATCTTATATTTGATGGAGCCGAATTACACCCCTTTGATATTGCTGCATGCCTTCAAGCACGTCAGCCTCTTTGGCTTATATCTGAGGCATCAATTGCTTCATCGTCATTGCTATGAGGGGCTTATGATTCAATTTCTCCAAGTTGGCCGACAAAAATTCATTAGCTGTGGTTATTCAAAAGTATTGTCAGTATGATTCTTAGGAAAACACAATAGCGGGCTGATGCTTTGTTAACTATGCCCAAGTTCTTTCAGAGGAATTGATCAGATGCTCCTGGTCAACTGGGATGCGCTTTCTGAAGGTTGTCGACTGCGTTATATGTGTAAGTACACTTTCTTCATGCTGACGCTTAGTTGTCAGACCCTATGCCAAACTTAGGACAGCAGCTTGCTGGGAGAAACCTTGAATGTTGCTTTTTTGGGGGGTTTCCCACTGTTAAGTTACCCATGAAAGTGTTTCATGTTCTGCCGAGAGGCAATGTTTACATGGCACTGATACAATCCCTGTCGGCTGGCTTGAAGGTCATCTGTTCCAAATTACAAGATGTTTTGGTTTTTCTAGATAGATTCATGATTTTTTACTATGCATTTAGATATATACTATGTTCAGTAAAAACAATGTATAATAAACACAATTAGCTTTCATGTACTCTTGGTTTTTCTAGATAGATTCATGACTTTACGCTATGTTCAGATGCACAACAAAAACACAACAAAAACAATGTATCTAATAAACACAATTAGCTTTCATGTACTCTGCTCTGTAGGTCTCATTATGTGAAATCGCATTTCAAGATTGCTATAAATTATTTCATTCCTGGCGAAGAGGAGGAGGTTTCCGTCATACCGTACTTAGCATGCTTCGGTGGCCGGAATAAAAATCTCTCTAAAAAAAATACCATACTTTGCGCCGTGTTACACAGACTAATCCTATACTCCTATAATCCTAAGATCCACTAAGGGGTCTCCTCCATACTCCTATAATCCTAAGACCCACTAAGGGGTCTCCTCCAATCAAAAATTAGGATTTTCAAAAAGGATGTATGATGATGTCATCAAAGAAGTTACTCCGACTTAGTCTTAATTATCTCCCACTAGCTATTTTTTTTAAATAGAAAAAAGTCATAGCACCTAAACCAAGTATCGTAATTAAAATCTAATTGCACCATGGTGTTCCTCACAATAAACTCTTGAAAACAAGACCCCACATGGATATATTTCGATAACTTTTTTACGATTCACTAATGCCGAGTAATAGATGAGCTGCGGATGAGACTTACAGACGTACTATCATTATCTGTCTTTATCGATTGAGACTCATGGTCATGGATGATATATTGCGTTATTTCATTTAGTTTGATTCTACTTTTCCACTTCTTTTTCCATGCGTTGTCAAGTAGTCATGTATAATTTTATAAAATTTAGATCTTACATTTTAATACTTATATGGTCTTTTGCACAATAGCAATTAGCGAAGAAAATGCATATTGTAATTTATGAGTTGTTCAATAGCAAGCTAACTGTTTATCTTTTCAAATTATACCTAAAGTCAGTTCTAAATATTTCGTGTGCCGTAATGTAGTATGAGAGCTATTACTTCGCTAATTCCCGCCGTAACACGCGGGGAATTCCTCTAGTTTCTTTGATGGAAATGTAAGGGGAGACAAAGAGACATACTTCACACGTTTATACGATTTTTGGCAGGATACATTTCAAACTGCACCTTTGCATCAGCTTATATATATTTCAAACAGTACCTTGTCCTTTGTATCGGCTTTTAGGCTTTGGGCTTGCAGGTTTCGTGGGCAATATATTTCTACTTTTCACTTGTGTGTGAAATTTCTTAGCATGCTCCTGCTTCAAGATTATTTGCAGACTAGTTTTTTTTTTTTTTGAACGCCTCTCGTCCGGGTACAGCTATAGTATCTGTTCATACACGTACACGCACACCCACTCTCCACACTCACACCTCACTCATACACACTATACGCGTACAAACAGCCCTATAACTACACTCAGAACTGAAGACCGCGTCCTTACAGAGATCACCGGAATCACACAAGACTCCGTAGATGACGGACACGTCATAATCCCCTTGTAGCTCCACGCGGTGACAGGCTAGAAATTATTTGGGAACACTGTTCCCGGTGGGAGCACAATCCGGTTGGGTCCCAGGTTCGTGGGACGGGACCAGGCGTGTCAATTTTACGTTTACATGGAAGGATTATTGTTAGCGCACGCGTGTGTGTTTCTTTCTTTCTTCACAAGGGGATATTCCAGCCTTCATTATTACCGCCACTATGATGCAGGTATACACAATGAGTTCTTTAAAGCAGCTTAAAGAGCAATGGCATCAATCAGTCCTGTCGTGTGTGTTCAGGACGAGATTCTAAAATATTTTCAGTCGTATTGTAATGTGTCCAGGACAAGATTGGAACCTTTTCGTGCTAAAACATTCCACACGTCCAACCACAGGAAACTAGTAATTTAGAATGTCTTAGAAACTTCGTAACGGAACGACGATTACACTGGAAGCACATAGTGCGAGACCGGCAGAAAGCTGACAAAGACCTACGAATACATTTTATGCTGAACCCTCTGATGAAGGGCATAACCATAACCGGGCAGCGGATCCGGTGTCCAGATGCCCTGGGCTCAATCAGAATATGCCTGAGAGCAAGCTGGCGGCACTGGAGAGCGCAGCGCCGGTGATGGCGAAATGGACGAGCTTGTCGGAGTGGCCGCCGGCGTCACCCGTGAGCGCCACCGCCGCCCCAGCGATCGCGCCTGCGATCGCGCTGTTCTTCTGCACAAGGGCATAAACGGACAGGAATCAGCAAACAAACGCGAGACCGAGCCAAAACGTCAGTCTGAGAAGGAATGGGCAGAAGATGGCACTGACCCAGTCGTGGCATCCCCTGGCCTCCCTCAGCCCGTACGTGAGGCCGGAGTAGACTCCGGCTGCCAACCCTGCATGTCGAGAGGAAAAAAAATACACAGGGCTGTAGTTATGGACCTCCAATCGTTATTAGATCTGAATAAGAGAGACTGTATGTAATTAATCACAAACTCCGTTCTGAGTTTGCTTGTGCTCAAGCTAGCTGAATGAACACTGACCCCACTGGAAGGCCTCCTTGCCAGCCGTTTTTACCTGCAGCAAGTTTAATTAGCATGTGACAATCAAGTCGCTCGCCAGAGGGTGAAAAAATAGTGGATCTGCACAGGAAACCGCGGTTTTGAGCTGTGTTCATATTAATTAACATACCACTGCGTCGAGCGACTTCTGGCCGTCATCGCCTCTGATGCTGGAGAAATGGCTCCTCTTGCCTCCGTCGGGGTCCAGCCCGGACGAGTCTCCTGAAAGCCCTGCAGATCGCAATGGACGGATGAAGCACCACTCCAACAACACGGGAATGCATGGGAGCTAACAAGAGTACTCGGATACCTTCGACGGTGACGAAGTAGGCCTCCCTGGAGACGGCCCTGGCCGCCCCGACGCCGGCGGCGCGGATGAAGCTGTCGGCGACGCGGTTGAGAAGCGGGTGGCCGAGGTCCAGGAGGCACCGCCTGTCCATGCTCGTCAGCTCGTCCTTGAGCGTCCGCGTGTCCAGCCGGCTCATCTTCTTCCTCTTCTTCTTCTTGCTTTGCTTTGCTTTGGCCGGGGCACGCACACACTGCTCGCCACTCACTACTAGCTAGTCACTGATGCGCGACGACGTCGATGGGGAGAGAGAAGAAAGAACTGGAATGAAGTGCCGGGGGTCGGGCGCGGCGGCTTTAATGCGGCGAGGCGGCCGGGGGGGGGCGCGTGTGCGAGGCCCGGCACGTGTCTGCGGTCGTGGCGGCCGCACCGGGCCGCGCGTGACACGGCGGGGGTTTCCAGGGCGTTCGGCACTGACTGCCTCGGCTGTCGCGTAGTACGAGTGAGTGAGTGAGTAGGCATCAGTCGCGTGGCCTTTCGAGGCGTCCTGGGCTGCACCCTGCTCCACCCCTCCATGGGCCGAAGTGGCCCGATTACGCATGGTTAGCTGGGCTATGTGGCCCGGGAGTGGCATCGTGCCAGCGCAGCCCAGAATGGTAATAATGTTTTGCATATGGAGATTCAAATTACAAAATGTGACCAACAATTATTCAAAATTATATACAAGTTCCGGACATGAATCTTGTATAAGTACCTTTGTATTCAAAGTGTCTCTGAAATGATATTGATCCTTTAGCAAATTGTACAAGATAGATATAGTAAGAAAAGTAGTGATCAAATCTATTTTGTTCATATTTCCTTATCAAACTACACTTATCATTTTAGGAAGACAATGTTCTAGGTTCAAGATAAAATGTTCCTATAGCAAGGTTAGCATGTGACAATGTGTTTTGGGTTCATGATAAAATCTTCCTATAGTAAGTTTAGCATGTTACAATTTTCTAGATTAACGATATAATGGTTTTGCATCTAACAATTAGGTGCCAAAAATAGGCTCACAGTAAAATTTTAGCAACATAATGTTCCATCTTAAAAAAATGCTCTAGATTGAGGACAATAATATTTAGATTGAGGAGAATAAAACTCTAAGTTCACGTGGATGATATTCCATAATATTCAAGTGCAATAGTAGAAAAAAAAGAGAGCATCTCATGGACGACACTACAGGAACAATTGAAATATAGCACAAAATATCCAATGAATACTATGCAAACAACCTAAGATACATTATGGACACCATGTGAACAATTGAAAAATATATCATGAACATCTCACGAGTACTATATAAAATGTTAAATACACAATATATGGAACATGAATACATTGGGAAAAAAACAAAAATAAATTATGAAATATCTAAAAATACTATGAAACCAGTACAAAATACTCCTAGAACATCCAATGAAGAATATAAAGATAATATAATGATAATTCAGAATGCACCTCGTAAAAAAAAATATTATACTAGTTTTATTATATTATAGAAGAAATAGTACAAGTGATTATCTCATAATATATGGATATATACAAAGAAAATGCTATGAAAGATATATCGAAAAGTACAAAAATATAATAAAAAAAAGAAACAAAACATAAAGAAAAATATATTCTAGAATATCTCATAACTCACGAATTTAATGAAAATGATAAGATATGTACACCATGGAACATCTCATTAACAATTATATGGAACGGTAAAAAAAAAAGACTATGGAACATCTCACAATTAACGGAACAATCCAAAATAACCATATAAAAAAGAATATGGAAAAAACATGCCATATAAACGTCACACATCATCATAGAACATATTGTAGTCATATGAAGAACAAAAAGAAGAATAAGAACCATATTTTGCTGGAAGAATAAGAACCATACTTTCTATAGATTCACGTTGGATGGTCGTCGGACCTATATTCATCGCTGCCTGAGTGTCGACTGTTCACCAGCGAAGATTGGCGGTGTTGATACGCCTCTTTCACAAGTTTTCATTCCAAATTGACGACATTTTCAGCATTCATTAAACAAATGTTCTTCTCTACTCCTGCCGTGTCGCCCGGAAGAATGGAGAATGAATCGCAGATGACCAGGATCCTGCATGCCCTGCGTGGTCTGAGATCTATAGGTCCATATCCTCGCCCCATACTCGATAGTGGTGGTCCTCTTGGCATCACTGCATCTGTTTCTTGGGGTCCTTTGCCCTTCAATTTCAGCGGTAGATAAAGCTGCATGTTTCCGACCGGCCGACTGACCGTGCGTTCATAGTGGAACTGGAACATCGGATGAAATTCATGGCACTTTCTCCGTTCGAGGGGCCTGCCTGATCTCTTTACTTGCTTCATTGCTTGTCATTTATATCTTGTCACGGGCTCCTCCTTGTATGATTCCTGTTTGTGGGGTGAACTGGATTTTATTTCCATGTCTGACCTGAGGTCACGTGTTTTTACGGGCCGGCTAGTCGGCTACTCCTTCCGGCCTGCCACTGCCAGGTGCTCTGGTTTCAATTCTAACTTGGTAGTGTACGCGTTTTAGATCAATGCGCACAGTTCGGAAAACTAATAAAGTCTGGCTGATAAGACAAACGAAAAAAGAAGCGAATACATGAATATCGTCGATTCGTCGAAAATGTGTTCACAACAGTTTTGCGCCTTGGATGCTCATCCATCGGTCTAATAATCTGAAGCTATCCCCTTAGCGCACGTTACTGTTTTCACGTTTTGATGCGATAGATGCTGATGCCGTGTTAAGTGAGTCATTCAGCGCCAAACATATTCAGCGTATAATAAATCATTCTATTTAAACAGTATATTCCTACACATACTACTCGCCGAAATATTATTCATATACCGTGTAAGCCCTAATGAATTTCAATTTGTGATGAGCAATACTACATAACTAGATAATTCACAGGTTACCAATAACTTAGTATATTATATGTTGCAGATTATACAATACCCATAAAATTAGGCATATTATAGAAAGAAAAAAACCCCACAATTTGGGATGAACTAAAGTAATTATCTCACCAGGACCATTTGGTTGCTACACCTAGAAATATGTTATGGAGATAGTATGCTCAAATAGAGCCCTTCCAATTTTGGCATTTGGAAAATTTCGGCCACCCTCGAAACTAGCAAAAATCATGAAATTTTGATAAGATTTTGCTCTTTTTTTCCTGCGCTGACCATTTATCCCGCCATACCCTTGTGCTATTATGAACTATCTCTGTCTAAAAAATAAAGAATTAAGATGCTTTCCCCATTGAAGTGTATAAAGTTTGGCCAAATATAAAAGTGAAATTTTTAGTGTTTATAACACCAAATAAGTATACCGTGAAAGTATGCCTCATGAGCACTATTTAGTACTGTAAATATTAGTATTTTTACATATATTTAGTCAAATTTGATGTTCATTAACGCAGCACTGTTTTAAATTGCATCTTTTTGCGGGGTGGGAGTCGGTAGTTTTGTACGCACCACTTTGCGCTTGCTGACAGTGGCATATCGATCGACATGGGATCCATCATATTCTGAACATTGAAGTGAAAAGGGAATAAAGTGGGTGGATCTATACAGTATCACTGTCGTTCCGCTGTGATAGTACGACATCAGTACATTCATGAATGAAGGGAGAAGGTGCAAACGATCGGTCATCTTACATTGCGCCAGCTTTCTTTCCCTTTTTCTTTTTACAAATTTATATATGCTGATCTTTTTAGCAAGAAATTTTCAGGTTTTAGAAATGCCAAGATGAGGTAGTACATAAGCTTTTGAGGCTTGTAAACAATGCTTTCTTTGAGTGAACAATGGAGCGGTATACACTTTACAACCTTGTACAAGATGAGTGAATATAAATGAACGCTAGATGAATGCCTTCTTGCTTGTCTTGCATTTGCGTTCTTCCTCAGCGAACCAGGATGACATGCTGCTGCTGTTGCTGCTGTTCCTGACCGTGCAGCCGGGCCAATCTCAGCGCGTGTCTCCTCTGCTCCTGCAGCACCCAACATACAGATATACATACAGGTCATCAGTGCCAAGAAAGCAGAAGCGCGGAGCAACCTACTAGCACCTGTTCCACCAACTGCTGCTTCCCTCCAGCAGAACAGCCCAGCGGCAACGATATTTATTCATTCAGAGAATTCAGAAAAAGTGGCAATCGATCGACTAACCAGGAGCAGCTGCAGGCGGTACTGCTTCTGTCCCTGCTGGATCACGGAGATGAGCCTCATGACAACGTAGAACGGCAGCAAGATCCCACTCGCCCGCAGCAAGTATACCTTCCATTCAAAGCAAAGGAAGAAACAAATGTCAGCATGTTACAGTCGATCGACCCTTCTTTTATTTCCGATTTCCGTGCAAATCGAAGAAGCATTCATTCATTGATTCAGGTGGAGTAGGAGTACTCACTGTGAGGAGGCTGAAGGCGAACTGGTTGGCCGCTCCGACCGTCACCACGGTGACCAGGTGCCTCAGCAGCAGGACGATCGTGAACTGCAGGGACAGTCAGTGCCAACAAGTTCAGACACAATGCATCGCATTGCAGGGAGTGGGTTCTCTGAATCTCTGAAACTGGAAACGCGATTGGGCTTTCTGTCAGCCACACGTACCGTGACGGCCACCGAGCGGCACCAGGACGCGCTCCTGCCGGCGGCGCGGGCGCACTCGGCGTACTCGGGATCGCTGGCTCCGATCAACGCCGCGTCATCCTGCTCCTCCGGCTCGTAGTGCAGCCTGGGCACATCCACGCTGTCTCTGCGCACCACGACCACGCAAGCACAGATCAGCAACGCGCGTGGTGGTTGGCAACGGCTGGCAAGTAGCGGTAAACGGGTATCTATCGGTGGTTGCTGAACTGCCGAGCTCGGCTCGGCAGATTCCACAAAGTTTCTTCTTTTTTGTTGACCCGATGCCATGCTTTTGTCTCCGTCAGTCAGTCACATTGCAATTAGAATTGCAAACGCATGATTGGCCGTGCCGCAACTACTGATGAACGGACGGCTGGTTGAATCCTGTGCCAACGGTGCAGGACAGCATGGTGGAGTGCAGGGCACGGTTTGATGCATTTGGTCTACTACAGCAGATGTGCAGCAACAGTGCAAGAGGGGGCATCCGCATCATCTTATCTGCCATCTCATGCGGCGAAAGAATGATTGGGACCGGGTGGTGGTTGGCTTGGCTAACGGAAACAGCTGGGCCGGACCCACCTGGCAGCCACGCAACGACCGCCTCATGAATCCTGACAGCTGCCAGAATGGAATGTGCCTGACCAGGTGTTTGATCAGAATGCTTGTTCTCTTGCTTGCATGTTTTAGATCACGATCCAGGGCAGAATGCTGTTCATCTGGCATGCTGTATCAATGGATGCCATGGACAGACAGACAGACAACCATCTTGGAATTTGGCTGGTGGTGGTATACACGAATGCGAATGCGATGAGCTATCAAGAGCGGGTGGTTGGTCGTCTAAAGTGCCGGTCTCGCTGGCAGATTCCATTTTATCAATCAACCAATGGAAGATAAAGACAGACAGGTTGGTCAGCAACTTAGCGAGATAGCCAGCCGTCCAGTCCCTCATACTTGACCACTTGGTTCAGATGAGGATGGCAAACGGAAAAAAGAAGGAAAGAATGAAATTGCCGAGCAGGGGACATTGGCAAACTCGTTGGTGAGGTTCTGACTTCTGATGACCGTTCTTTTTTTTTATTATATGGAAAAACTAGAACAGGCCTACAATTGAACACAACATTCACCTTATTCGATAGCCTCAATGCGCGTATCAATACCATTGCCCATTCCCGAGAGAGAGAGAGAGAGAGAGAGAGAGAGAGAGAGAGGCACACACCTGATGGTCACCGCGACATCAGCAGGTTGGGTTTTCTTGGGAGGAACGGTGTAGCCCGGCTCAAAGTTCTGTCAGTAAAAAAAAACACGGCTACAGTTAAACAAAAGGCGAAACTGCACATACAAGTAGTACCATTACCATCATCAGAGGGACCTTCCTATCTCCTACTTCTACGTAGCTTTGATTACTTGGACTCTGAGAAAGGTACAATACTTTGCTACAGAAAAAAGCACTTGCATGCTGTGATCAACAAGGGAGAATTGCTCAGAAGACAAGTCTTTACGAAAGCATTGCGCATGCCATCCGTGTAAAATTTTGCTCGTGGGAAAGGAGGAGGAGGAGGAGGAGGAGGAGGAGGAGGAAAATTGATCATAAATTGCTTAAACTTCACCCGAATTAATTGAATTTTCTTCCAACACAAGCTCAGTGAAGGGGAAGCTTTCATGGATAAAATAAAACAGTGAGGAGCGGTGTACAGAACAGGCAAATGAACCGGAAATAAAAGATTATTGGGTGATCGATTCGACGAACGAACCTGAAGGCAAATCTCGCAGATGGTGCTTCCCTTCTCGTCGCACCATCTCTGCACGCATCCCCTGTGAGCGAACTGCAGGCGCGATCGAGGAACACATCATTCATTCATTCAGATGACGAAACCACGCATCAAGTGAGGCGATTCCATGGGACATCAGAGAAGGGAGCACAAGGTGGAGAGCAGCATACAAGAGCATAGCAGAATGAAAGCGCATACACATACCTTGAGGGAGCCCGAGCAGGCGCAGGGCGACTCCATGGTGGAGGTGGAGCTCCGGTCGTCCTCCTCGTCATGGCAAATCCTGCACTGCCGCAGCGAAGACGACGAGCACGCCTCCTCCTGCTCCATCTTCTTCTTCTTCCTCCTCCTCCTCCTTGTTCTCTCACGATTCCCAAGCTTGGCGCTCTCTTGCTCTGTGTGTTCGTTCCTCTGGTTGTTGGCTGCTTTGCCTTTGCTCCTTCCCTCCCCTCTCTCAAGGCCTGAGCGCAACGGAAATGGCCTTTAAATAATCAGCTGGAAGAAGGAAGGAAAGGCACACACACAGGGAAGGGAAGGGAAGCGAGGTGGGGCCCACCGGCACCAGGAACGGCCACGGCAGCTCGTAGTAGTCCCGGCCCTCCGCGGCAGGCGTGGCTCCCCTTCCAGTTCCTCCGGTGCGGGCGCGGGTGCGGCGGACCACCGATCCGGGGGGCTCGATGCATGCGTCTGCGTCTGCACCCTGCTTCTGCGTGGTATACGTGATGAATGAATAAATTTGTTGCCATACTGGCTGTCAAACGTGTGTGTATAGGCAGGCAGTAGTACTCAAGTGCTACTTTCTATTGTGTCAGACTTCGTTCCCTGAGGCCAACGGTAGTGTGCTACTCCGGTTTTAAAACCCACTTTTTGAAGCGTATAGTACTTTTTAATAAGAAATTAGGCATCCAGATCTAATGTTACCATCGAAATCGTAGATTTAATGTGATCAAAATCATAGAATGGTAAAGGAATTCATGGTTTTATAGAAAAAGTTAGCCTAGGTGTTGGTGGTTAGCAGAACGTTAAAGGAAAAAGAGGCGCCGCCAATTAAGATTATGGAAGAGACACATGTTGTGATGTGTTAGTGGCGGTGTATGGTAGTGTGGGTTGGTGGAGAGGAGGGTGTATGTTTAGAAATCTAGCATGGCTGAAGGCACATCAAAATAAATCTAGTAATTTAATGAAATGTCGAAGATCTCGATGTTAATCACGTTATCAAAATATATCTATAACTCCTATAATCCTAAACCCCACTAACTAATTCTCTAGCTTCTAATTGGTCGAAACTTCAAAAGTGATATCAGCTGACATCATCAAAGGAGTTACCTCCACTAAGGCTCATTTATTTTCCACTAGCTTTTTCTTTTGAAATAGAAAAAAGTCGTAAGCACCTAAACCAAGTATCCTAATTAAAATCCAATTGCATCATGGTATTCCTCGCAATAAACTCTTCAAAACAAGACCCCACATGGATATATTTTGATAATTTAAACCGTTTCTAAGCAAAAACCCGTTTATAAGCAAAAACCTAGCAAAACTACATATCATATGGATTACATGTGGCCCTCCGAAGCATGCATAATTTTATGAAGGAAAACTCCTAAATTTTGGGAGGGGGATGACCCTCAGGTATAGTAGGGGTGGGGTTCAGGTAAATGAGATTTGGGTGATGGCCAGTTTAAATATTCTAGACCATGTATGTCAATAGATACAACCTCCACAATTGACCTATTACATATGTATCTACTAATTCATAGTTTCGACTATTATAAACTCCTTACATTTCTATTTCATATCCGCAAAGAACGCCAAGGCATCCTACTAGTTTTATAAAGGATTTGGTACATATAAGTTGTTATTATTGTATTTGTTTATAAATTTAATTAAGGTCGTCATTAAAGTTTAATTTATGAAATGACATAAGTAAAGTGAAGTTTGCATGCCGAGTGATGTTTGATAGTTGATGCTTTAGAGGATTATCAGTTCTGTATTTCTTGTTGCAATAGTTTTGCTGTTGCTTCCTTGAGCCAGACCCAAGCTAGCGACCTGGGTTTGATCCCCCACACCAGCACTAAAAGGCCCCTCAGTTGGCTAACCTAGTGAAAAAAGGTTTGTGTTGTTGCCTTTGTCATGATTTTTTTTTTTTTCATTGTAGTACGTATATGTTTTTCTCTATTAGTATGTCCTGTATACTCTTGTGGTGATCTGTTAAAAAAGAAATAAAAGTGTCGAGTTTCCGGGGTGGCACGTCGAAGAGGGAGGAGAAACATACCAAAACCATTAGGCACGCAAAATGGTAGTCGATTGGTTGTTTTTGCTGTCCAAACTGGTGAACCTTTTTGTCCAGGAACAGTCAGAGAACAGCCGAGCAGGGATATGATGGTTCTCGGTGGCCAATCGAGTGGCTCTAAGTCACTTTTTTCGAGAAGAGATCGTACATGAGTACATGACCAACACTAGATGCCAATACAGTGAAGCGACTCTCGTTTTTGCTCATTGTCTGTCACATAATTCGATCGACAATCCTACCGTTACAAAGGTTTCACTTCCCCTTCAGCTCGCTCTCTCTCTCTCTCTCTCTCCTCTCTCTCTCTCTAATTTAGCTTCAAGCAACACAACATTTCATTTGTCTTAAAAGGATCGCGTCTAGCCATCTAGCTATAGCTGAATATTCCTGCAGCTAGGTAAGCTACTACTATACTCCCAGTACTAGGTAAGCTACTACTATACTCCCAGTACTCGTGAAGAATGAAACTGATGGGATAATTTTAATGTTCCTAGCCGACTGTTGAACATTGTAATAGGAGCCAACAGGTAGTCCATTCGAAACGTTGTGCTTTTGGTAGTCGGGCCCACTGGCCAGAGGAGAGGATTGGAATAGGATGATTCTTTGTAGTTTAGGACCAAGGAGTATGAATGTTCCGAGGGCAGATCGAGCTGGCTACCAACTAATCTGGTCGGCCACGCCCCGGCTAATTTACTGGCACTATCTATCGTCATGCCGATGTGGCGATGTGGAGGATCATGTCAACAGGCACCAGCCATTTGTATATAGCAGTATCAGCGGCCGGGGACAAAGAGCCCAGCTGGACAGGGAGAGATGAAAGGCCATGCACAACTGGACATACTAGTAGTTAGTAGTAGACTATTAGTGTCATCCAACCCTTAACCTTTGACTTGGTTATTATCTCCCTAGTAGTAGTGATTGGTTTAGGCCTCTACATTAGCAGCCGAATTTAGGTACCGTACTTTTGAGTAAAGAATAGCACAAACTGTGGAAGATTATTGTAAACAAAGATTGAGCCTAGCTAAGTAGCCACAACCGGCGAGGCACCCATGATGATCAAATGAAACCAGCTGTATCGCAGATTTTGTTGCGCACTATTAGTACCTCATTTTGGCTTAGCAAATATATATATATATATATATATAACTAGAGTTGATATCAATGTATTGTTTTTTTCCCTAAGAAAAAGACGGCAAGAGTTTTTACCGCAACCGACGAGGCACACCGATGAGGATCAAGTGAAATCAGCTGCACCGCTAATTCTGTTGCCCTCTATTACTTTAGTGTGTCCTCGTTTTGCCTTAACGTAGGCGACTAAATGATATTCTCAATAATAAATACTTCATTAGTTTTGTACTCATAGCCTTAACATGGGCTCTATACGTTGAACTATCAAGACTCTTTTGTTAAAAAAAAAACATATGATCGAAGTTGCTATTGCTAGATACAAGTAACAAGTACATTAAGACTTTTTTTACATGGACAACTGTTTGGATTGATGGACTTATCCGTCTTGATCATTATTAATTTACAATCATTACATAAAGTTGATACAATAATCGTGACATTACTTCCGACTTTCGTCCCCTGCATAAAAGCATACAATCTAAACAAAACAAAGAGAAGTTTGTCATCTAATAAATATCAATCCTAAGACTAAATCGTCACTTATTTCCTTGGGAGAAAAGACCTTGACCACTTTTGCCAATTGTTGCAACGTCCCCATAGCCAAAGCCCATGATGAAGTAAACTTTTGGAGGATACACTACTGTAGGAAAGGTATCTAGGACGGTTCAAATTGATTAACCGAGGTGAACATCACAACCGCCTCGGATCAAAGATCACGATAAATGTGACTTTTTGAGTCGGTTGGATGCACCGCCCGATTTCGCACCACCGCCGCCACTGCCATTTGGAGGCCACCGCAAGGCTCGGATCGGCCGCCCGGGGCAAGTGTAATTGATGTAAAGGTTTGTTGTATTTAAACATCACCTGTATTTTTTCTACAAATGTAACAAAATAGAGGTGTGTCTTTATTTAAAGAAATTGGAACCTATTGGTATTTAAATTTTTTATTTATCTATTTTATAATCCCTACATTAGTATTTTTATGACTTCAGTATTTTGCAAGAAGAAATCTATTCTTGAATAGTAGACACTTTGTACACATTTCTTAGTTTGTTGTCTTTTGTTTTCTTTTTTCTAAAAACTTTAAATAATTATTTAATTATTGTATATACACTTTAAAATTAATGGCTAAGATTTGTTTGAGATCTTACCATCTAATATACATAGTATCTAGCAAAGCCTATTGACATACCATTTGTATTTTAATAAAAATTGAAATAAAGCTTAGTGGCTTATTAACAACTGCGGGAGCACGAGGCCAAAACGAACCAGCCTGGGAACGGCATAAATAAACTGATTATTCGTATGCGGAGTGGATGGCACCGAACGGATGAACGCCGACACGTCAGATGTCGACTGAGCGCACAAGCCGCCGCCGTCCAAAGATAATCCACCGCGTAGCAAGCAGCACGTCAGGTCGTCGGCCCACCGTCCAGGGGCGGCTCAAGGCTATAGATAGAACTTTCGTTAGAGGAGTGACGTGACGCACGGGTCTTCGAGAGACACCGTACGTGGCGTTCTTTTCGCCCGTCCCCACACTGTCACTGTTGCACGGCTGCCCTCCGTAACGGTGCCACGTGTCCCGGTGACCGTTGAAGCACAATCAGGTCACGACTTTTCTAATTGCTTACTAATTCCAACGACTTCCCTAGTTCCTCCCCCTTCATTTTTTTGGATAGGGACCAGGGGTCCTCTAGTCACTGCCAGCGTGGTCATTATACGTACTTCGTACTCCGTACTCCGTAGAAGATAGCGTCCGAAGGGAAAAGGAATGAAGGCATTTCAACCAATTGACGAAATGAATCGTTGACTGCTTGCTCCAAGAAGAGTTCCAAGTCCATGAGCCTACGGAAGCATAGGGTACACACACCTCACTTGGATTTCCATGCAACATTTGTAGCTTGGTCATGTTTCCACAAGACCATAAGCCAAAGCATAGGAATCGTACTAGTTTCTAAAGCTACAGCTAATCAAACAGATCTTTCAACAATATCTAGAAGCCAGAAACCAGTTTTTAAGACATGTAGCTAATTCATACTTGGAGTTTTTAGGACTTATTACTGTATAAGCCTTAGTTATGGTTATCCAGCCGGCTGTTGCCTCCTCTGTCTAGCTGGTGTTCGGCTGGTTGTCCACTCTATCTACCAGCCAAATTTAGACCAGCCGAACCGAGCCCGTTCAACAAATCAATGAGATTCAGACGAGAAAACCTTGGCACATGAATGGCGAGAAAAGCCTAAGGCGTTGTTCGGTTGGTAGTCCGAGAGTGTAAGGGGGTGTTTGGATGGGAGAGGCAAATTTTTTGCCCTGTCCCATTGAATCTAGTTACACATGTATGAAGTATTAAATGTAGTCTAAAAAAATAACTAATTGCACAGATTGCGATAACTTTGTGAGACGAATTTTTTAAGCCTATTTAGTCCATGATTTGACAATGTGTTGCTACAGTAAACATTTGCTAATGACAGATTAATTATATTTAAAAAATTTGTCTCGTGGTTTCCTGACGAGTTCTATAATTTATTTTTTTTATTAGTATTTAAAATCTCCTCTCGACATCCCTCTGACATTACGATGTGACACAGACAGAACTTTTTCCACACCATCCAAATATCCCCTAAATGTGGCCCAAGATCTGCTGTGCAGTGCAGAGATCATTCTGCTCCGAGCAGGCCCCCATGTTGCAGGCAAAGCCCAAGGAGAGCATGCGATTGCTGCACTGCAAAACCGTGTGCCTGGCCGCACGCCTGTGTCAAATTCGGGGATTACCCAAAACAGCTGCCGCTGACCAAGGAACGCGCGTCGCATGGGCATTTCTGGAAACGAGAAAAAACGGGGGAGGCCGAGCAGAAACCCAGCGGCGGCCGGCCGCGGTCGCCCAAACCCAGGGGCCAGGGCAGGCAGAGAGAGTCGCATGGGGGCTTGTCTGTTTTAAAGCAGAAGAAGACGACTGCTGCTCTCCTCAATTCTCATCTCAGTCAATAGCATCGAATTAACTGTTCTCACTTCTCATCCCCTGCAAGCAACAATCCTTCGCCGATCTATCTAGTGCATGGAGACTGCCGCCGCCGCCGCCGCCTCCGGTGCCGGGCGCCGCATCATGGTGGCCGTGGACGAGGGCGAGGAGAGCCTGCACGCGCTCAAGTGGTGCCTCGCCAACGTCGTCTCCCCGGCAGGAGGCGACACGCTGGTGCTCGTCCACGCCCGCCGCCCGCGCCCGGTCTACGCCGCCATGGACAGCTCAGGTATTTCTACTGCTGCTGCACCAGAACACATGGAGCCGGCCGGGCCGCGCGTTCAAGCTCACAAGTTCTAGAAAAAATGGAAGGAAGAGGCGCTGATGCCTGCCTGCAGGGTACATGATGACCTCGGACGTGCTGGCGAGCGTCGAGAGGCACGCCAACGCCGTCTCGGCGGCGGTCGTCGACAAGGCCAAGCGCGTCTGCGCCGACCACCCGCACGTCAAGGTGGAGACCATGGTGGAGGGCGGGGACCCGCGGGACGTCATCTGTGACGCTGCCGAGAGGATGGCCGCCGACCTGCTCGTCATGGGCAGCCATGGTTACGGCTTCATCCAGAGGTGAGCTAGCTGCTCATACTCACACTGATGATACATGCCACTTGTCGCTTTCTTTCGTTGTCCAAAAACCAAAACTTCCCCCACATCGGATAAGGATTACCAAAGCTGAGTAACATCAGGTGTCTGTCGAGGTCGACAAGTGCTTCAGATCTTTTTTTTTTTTGTTTTTTGGCCTGCAATTACCCTCTGCATGCAGCAGCAATCTACTCACTCGTTTATCCTAAACATTGCTGCAGGGCCTTCTTGGGCAGCGTCAGCAACTACTGCGCGCAGAACTGCAAGTGCCCGGTCCTCATCGTCAAGAGGCCCAAGGAGTAGAATGGTCCTCACATGAACGCTGCTGCATCTTAGCCAATGTGCTATGGCGAGCTACAGCTTAGTAGGCAATGTAGTAGTATGTGGCATCATATATGTACATATTTCACATCTCACCGAATGGCACTGTCTTCTCTAGTTCAGCAACAATGATCGAAGCACTAGTTTTATTCTGGAATAAGAT
Source organism: Chrysopogon serrulatus (assembly GCA_015844335.1). NCBI lineage: Eukaryota > Viridiplantae > Streptophyta > Magnoliopsida > Poales > Poaceae > Chrysopogon > Chrysopogon serrulatus. Next base: position 61,214 of record JADLZL010002703.1, read on the forward strand.
ATTTATTTAGATAGAGTATTTTGCAAACTACTGTACTGTGGACATATCTTCTGGCATTTACTACTCTGTTTATAGAAAAGCTTCATTTGTTTCTAAAAAAGCTGAGTGCGAGAACTTCCTTAACGTTTGCTACTCTTGTTTGTTTCTGCTAACACGATCATATTAAAACCCGACTCCACATAATAAATGTAGCAACTTTTAACAGTGCCGGGCCTCCAGCAAGCAGAAGTGTTTCATGCCCATCACCAGTAAATTTCAGACCTTAAGCAGCAGCCTCAGAGGTGTCAAACTGCAACGAACCTAATTTCAATGGCACTGAACAATGCTTAACACTCAATCCACACAAGATAAAACATTAAGCCACCTCTCAAATAGGTACCCAGAGGCAAACCAGAAATCTAATTTTTGGGTAAACCGTAATTCAAAAGGTTGCATGAACTTCAAAACATAATTATCATAATAACACTTTGGTAGCAAAAGGTCTTGCCATCATACATTAACACCACTTAAGTTCCATCTTTAGCAAAACTCCAGATCCTAAAAGGTAGAACTGAGCTAAAACAGAGGAAACACAACCATGCTTTCCCATCTTACTCCTCAGCTTCTGCCTCACCACTCTTCTTGTTGCCCTTCCTTGAATACCTCAGGTTCCTCAGGAACTTGGGGTCCATCTGCAAACATGGTCAAAGCAAAAGGTCAGTTGATGAGCAGGAAACAATGTGCATCTCTAGCTGCTGGTGGAGATGAAAAATTGGCAAAAGTGACAATCGTGTTTCATCTTAATACAAATAGCATCCTAAATGAAGCACAACAGATATCAAGGAGCAAGGTTGTGCAGTTGCTCAGGTAACCGCTCAGGAGGAAATATAAAGAATATTTCCCAGGTTCATAGAGCAGTAATCTGCTCTCAGAAGGTATTATGTCTCATCATAGCAACAACCTCAACCTCATCTGGAGAACTATGGAGATGAAAATCAAATACAGCTTCGGAGTTGTCTCCGAGTAGCACATTAGTAAAATACTAGACTGATAAACTGGACCAACATGGACAAGAACATTATGAAGATTATTTATACACCAAAGACAAGAAAAATATACAAGCGGCAAGAATGCATACACACCATAGCAGCAAACGGATTTTCAAATTACAAGTAAAAACAAATTCTGGCAGAGCAATGGCAACCCTTGAGATGAAGGACCAGAGAAAACTTAAGTGTGTTTGTATAAAAATAACTATGAACCAAATCCATTTGATAATTGATTACAAATTTACAATAGGTTAAGAAGACAGCCCAACCAAACCAAGTTGTGGCTTCGCAAATGGATTAGATATCTATCAGTCTAGATACCTTTCATACTAGAAATGACTAACAGCATTAACTAGCACCGCGAGCATATGAGCCACTACTAGCACGGCACTAGAACAGACCATGCCAAAAACAAATTAGCATCCAGGAACCCACTTCACAACCCAGATGGATTTCCCCTATCCAGAACAGCCATCAAAGTCGGCAGCTACATGATTCTGGTATGAATCAGTGACCACACTGACGCAGCCGCACAATCAATCGAACGGAAGAGGAACGTCAGGAGCAAATTATCTTACCCCCTTGGTGGAGGTCTGGCGGTGGCGCTTGGGCTTCTTGATGCCGTTCTTGTGCGCCTTGTACGACTGGTTGTGCGCCGTGTGGTTCTTCGACTTGGCCATCTCTTCCGGATCCCTGCCAACAAAGCGCGAATCAAGGTAAGGGAAGGGGTGGATTGACCGTGAAGACGAACATCACATCTAGTAGGAATAGGGATCAGATCGAGAGTGTGTTACCGAAGCGAGGGCTCGCGAGAAACGAATGGTCTGGCGGCGGCTAGGGTTTTCGCGAGTAGCGAGGAGGGGAGGACTATGTAAGGGACGTAAGGCGTGTGCTAAATTACCTTGTTGACCTCGATTCCTTCCCACATTACGATCGTGAGATGATGGGTTTGCACGAATCGCAAAGCAGGCCTGGTTGCGTATCCTGGCCTGCTGGGGATCACAATTATGGGCCTTAAGGCTACGCGGACGGCCCGATGGACTCCTGCAGTAGTGTTTTTTTTTTTAACAATAGTTGGTTTCAACAAGGTTTCCTCAATAAAGAAAATAGAATGGAGGAATAAGAAAAGCGGAAGAAAATATAGAAAAGAGATACAATAAAACAGAGGAATCTACCTCAAAAAAATAAAACAGAGGAATCAGAGTGGGTGCTTGGAACACAGGACGATTTGTGGGGACCTGTTCAACAGCTACTGAGCTACCCAATGATCTCTTTAAAATATATACTACGAGGTCTAAATTAACATTCAATCTCTCTTAAATATACTACATAGTATGGGCATCCACCATGACAAGAATGTGATGAGCTTGTGGCGGTGTAATATTTCGTCTCGAACTAGTGGAGGAAAAACAAGCAAGAGATTGCAGTGGATTTTTGTTTCCTTCAAAATATAGAGGTGAAGGAACCTTTATTATGGAAAGGAACGAGAAATCCTTTGTTATAAACATTGCTAATGAGTCGAAACTAAAATGATTGTGACTCTTAAGAGGAATGAATTAGGCAACTTAAAATCTACTTCTAAAAAAATATGGTCTCTTTCCATCTAGTCAAAACCTAAACAAGAAGGTAATCCATCAGATGTGCAACTAAAGTTTTTTATAGATGTTGCTATCTCTACTGTAAAAAAAGTTATAGAATCTAGGTTTCTAGGTGTCCCATGATACATTCATCAAAATTAAAATTAGTAGCCCTCTTGAAGAACAATTGTTCTACTTCATGCCACAAAAAATAGGGAGACTCATATGAAATTAAAAATTGAAGCCTTCATGAACAACAATTGTAGCTAAAACATTGGGTTGTCAGGTGTCATATGGATGTTACAAAACCAGATGCGAGCACTTGCTGGTTGCTACAATTGTGCGACTGTCAATTGCTACACAGGTTATTTTTTTTCAATAGCTCACTGTCACGCCACATTTGATATTGCATCAATACTGTAGCATGACTCAAACCTCACACCGTTTAAGTATAAGAAAAAGCTTAGAAAGCTAAACATTCGTTTCACCTAACAAATAAGATCTCACCATCAATGTCTCATAGCAAACAAAGCAGTATCAAGGTTGTCATGAAAAACATTCATATCTCCTTTGTCACATAGATAATTATTAGCTTGACTTCTTTGAGATGAAGATGCCACATGCATTGGAAGTAGTTTTCATTAAGGTTGCACATATCGAAATCCGCATCAGCCATAGCACTTTCTCGAATAAAATTATGCAGATCCAAACATGCAAGGATAATTTTGGTTTGATTCAACATTGAAAACGATGGTAGCTCACAAGAATTTTTAAAACACCAAATGAGCGCTCTATCAACATTACGAAGAGATGAATATAAGTAACTCAATACCTCGCTCTTTTTTCACCTGTCTTGCCTTTGTCTAAACTCTGGTAAATGGTACTTCGCACCCTTATATGGTGCGAGATAACAAGCTTCGGTTAGGGTACCCGAATCAACAAGATAAAATTTCCCTGGACACATCCAACATTTAAATTCAATTCATATAATTGTAATAGAGAGCAAATTTCTTGTAGACAAGCATTTAAAAAAACAAAGAGCAACCAACAACGGAAATGCCGATAACACTAACACACTATCACCGTTCTTTGCCGCTACTGAGAGATCCTTTGGAATTATAGTGCATGCAGACGTATCACAAATTCAGATGGATCACCAGATCGAGTTTATTCTCGACAGGCAATAGACATCAGGTTACCAGTTCATTATTGACAAAGTCATATAGGCAAATAGAAATAGTTATTGTGCTACCCCAAGGCAACACATGCGAAGTATGGCAAACTTATAGTGTTTCCTAAGTGGGACCCTACTCCCTCTCCCTCACACAATCTTCCTCTCCCCCTCCCTCTTACACCCACGCCCCATTGGAGCCGACGAAGTAGACCACACTGCGCTTTGCTACGGTGACGCCGCCCCACCGATTAGGGTTCCAATGGGTACCAAAGATGGGGAGAAGAAGACGTGGCGGTGGCTAGGGTTTGGAGGTTACTAAAGGAAGGAAAGGAGGCGGTCGCCACAAGTGCGCTAGGATTTGTTGGAGCTCTGTGGCTAGGGCGGTGGGCAAAGGGCGGGGGGCAAGGACGAGGAAGTGGGCGGTGGAGGGACGACGGCGGGTGCTCAACGGTGAGGGAGGGAGGTGTAACACACCGGCCAGGGGGCTTAATAGGATCAATATGATACTCATACCAATAAGTTGCAACTTCTTTTCTGGAAGCTTATCTCGAAAGAACTCCGGGGTTAAGCGTGCTTGGCACGGAGTAATTCGAGATGGGTGATCGGCCAGGGAATTTGTTTCGGGTGCGCATGAGTGAGGACAAAGTGCTTGCTTGAAAAAAGGCTGGTGTTGGTCTATGAGGGTAGTATTGGTCCTATTAAAGCTGTCGATAAAGCGGGCCCGGCCTCGAGGAGGCGGGGCGTTACAAATGGTATCGAGCCGACTCTCGCGGTTTCACGGATGCGTGTGTCGCGATTCTTGTGAGCAGCATGGTGCGCATGGGCGGGTGTGGATCCGTCGTGGTCACACAGCATGGCACAGATGAAAGCGGAGCGGAAATATCCCGAACCGGCCGTTTTTCGTTTTTCTATATTATGGTTCTGTTTTCAAACATTAAAAATTGTCAGTTTCATTTGGTTTCACAACTATTTTCAACTATTTTTTGTACTCTTTAATTGCTAAAATATAGAAACATACCGAACTAACCGATTTCGTTTTCTATTTCGTAAGTCCGTTTTCGACCGTTTTCATCATCATCTTGGCACTTTGGACACATGGGCGTGGCCAAGAGAGGAGGTTCTGAGTGCAGGGGTTGATCGACGAGGACGTCGATCTCTTAAAGGGGTAAGGATGTAACACCCCGACTAGGGCTTAATAGGATTGATATGATACTCATATTAATAAGTTGCAATTTCTTTTCGGAAGCTCATCTCGAAAGAACTCCGGGGTTAAGCGTGTTTGGCCCGGAGTAATTTCGAGATGGGTGACCGGCCAAGGGGAATTTGTTCGGTGCGCATGAGTGAGGACAAAGTCTTGCTTGAAAAAGGCTGGTGTTGGTCTGTGAGGGTAGTATTGGTCCTATTAAAGCTGTCAGATGTAAGCGGGCCCGACCTTCAGGAGGCGGGACGTTACAGGAGGGATGGATGAGGAGGGGCACGGGGTGGGAGAAAGGAGTGGGGGAGAAGGCCAACCCGAGGTAGACAACGGGTTTAGAATGTGTGACCCGTCGCTCGTTAATGGAGTCCTTTCCTAAACTAAAACAGCTAGACACAAGTAGCTAGCAATCTCCACATAGAGAATGTAAGCAACAGTACAGATATATAGTAACAGAAATATTTTCAAACGGCCACATGCAATGGAAGTTGAGCAGGGCTCAGTCAGCTATCTACTGTCACAAATATGCAGATGTAGCAGAGAATTATCAAAACTGAATCACTGAAATGATTTTACAGTCAGACAACAGAATGTGATTTGCATAAATGTATAGGACTGATTTTACTAGTTCATCAATCCAAAGAGATATATAATCAAGCCTGTTATAGCCATATTTACTAGTATCGCTGCTGTTGCTCATTGCTCAGACCATAGTATTTGGGATTTCGGATTCATAGAACAAGAAGAAACAGTTCAGGATAAAGCTCAGCTAGAATTTGATACACGGATGCTCTTCTCTTACTAGTTACTGTAAAGTGAAAAAGAACCTCTGTGTGAATACACTGATGCTCTTTCAATGTGATACACTGATGCTCTCTCAATATGATACACTGAATTAACTCTCTGTAAATAACTCTCTGAATCTTAGATCTACAGCACAAAAAAAAAACAGCAGGAATGCTTTGCTGCCTATTGCTTTACAGAAATAAAAAGCAGCAGCAGCTGCTCATATCCAAATCATTCTTTTTCCAGCCTAACGTATTTGCTTGTTGCATGCCTCAGTGGAAACAGAGATCCCTCTCTAGTCTGTTTGCTTATTGCAACATTGAGAGAAGCACTGCCATCAGTATGGTAAACATAGAAACAAAAAAAATGACTGCTCATATATGTCCTCTATCTCTATCTAGCCGTCGTCCATCCCTCCTACTCATATATGCTAATTCATGATTCACAAAAGTAAGAAAAGGGAAACACAAAGGATAAGCAGACAAGTTTTCTGCTACAGACATATTGTATATGTTAATTACCCACAGATATATAGCAGCAGCAGTACCAGACTACACACAGAATAGGTCATTCCTGAATCCTGTTCATCATTCGGCAGTCATAGCTGCAACGTGTTAAACGAGAATCATTCAAGGCCGGCGCAGCCCGACTCGACCTGATCAATCTGCTGACTCGGCACTATTATCATGCTTCATAATTCCATACATTACACTGCACTTGCTGCTAATTGCATGCGACGCAAGTTTGGTTGGATGACACAGATACTTAACCACTCCTCGTCTCCCCTCCGGCCGATGATGGACCAGGCCAGTATGATTTAATTACTTCCACCATCGCCGTTCAAAAATCAGCCTCGCTCCCGTGTTGAAAAGTATTTGCTGGCGCGCGGGCGACGCCGATCGAGTCAAAGCAGCAGGCTCGTACCGAACACTCCACTCCCACTGCCACTCCCACTCCCGCCACGGCCACTCACAACGCGTGCTCCACAACACCTCCACGTGTCAGCCGCAGGCCGACCAGGGTCCTTCCAGGAAGCTTCCTCTGGTCGTCTCCGCGCCCACGATATAAAGCACATCGGCCCCGTGCAAACGCACCAAGCCATAGCCAAGCAGCACATCATCCAAGTCATCCATCAGCTCTGCTCGCAGCTCACAAGCAACATCTCCATTGGAGCTCGATCTCTCGATTCCGCTGGTTGTCTGCCAGTAGCGAGCAGTCAGGACACGGGATGGGCAACCTCGTCTCGCAGTGCGTCGCGAGCAACGGTGCCGGCGGCGCGCGGCCTCTGGTCGTCGGGCCGGACGGCAGCCGGACGACGGTGGAGGAGAACACCGGGGTCGCCGAGCTGATGATCGACGCGCCGGGGCACGTGGTGGCTCGCGCCGCGGACGTGGCGAGGGAGCGGCGGGTGCGGGCGATGGCGCAGACGAGCTCCTGCGCGCTGGCGTCGTGTACCTCCTCGTGCCGGCGGGCCGGGCCTGCGCGCGGCTGGGCGACCGTGAGGTCGAGGCCGTCGAGCGGCTGGTCTCTGGGAAGAAGAAGAAGAAGAGTTCGAGGAAGAGCAGGCCCGCCGCCGGCAAGAGGGTCTTTCCGGACGTCAACGGCGAGGAGAACAACGCGGCTGAGGAAGGAAAGGAGGTTGTGTGCCTCGGTAAACGGGCCCACGATCTTGGACTTGGGCCCAGGCAATGGAGGCCCGCCCTGGATACCATCTATGAGGCCTAGATTTTTTAAAAGAAAAGGATAATTCTTTTTTTTTTCTTAGAGAGAGAATAGGATACCACATTCTTTGATTCATATCCTTTTTGCTTGTTCTTCCTTCCGGTGAGGATGGGAGGGCTAGTGTGTGCATACACCTTGTAAAGACCTAACCCCCTTGATGTAGTCTATGTGAAATTAGAAATGTCAATGATGGTGGTTGATGGAACTGAAAATTACTTTCCTCGTGCGTGTTGAATTCGTCTAGAGAGACTCATGAAAAGTTAAGCGCTTCAGTTCTTCATAAATCCATCTCCTTCAACGATCATCAGGATGGAGTAATAATCTATATAAATAATCTGACAATCAAACCCTCTACGGTCATAACAGCTGCAACCACATTCGCAGAGCTATCCATTTTCCTTATTAATGTACTAGTTGAATGTCCATGCGTTGCAGGGGTATAAAAAATTATTATAAGACAACATAATATTACCGTTCGAAAAAATTATTATAAGACAACATAATATTACATGGCAATAAATATAATATAAAACATTAAGTGATTGAGAAAAGCAATATAGAGAGCTTTCCGACAGATACGTTGAAAAGAGCGGTCATACAAAATAATTGCACATCCAATGAACTTCTTCGGTAAATGGTTTTGATCAAATACATAAAAACCAACACATTAAGTGATTGAGAAAAGCAACATGGAGAGCCAGCGTGAGGGACGACGGTGCGAAAAAAGCCGGCAGCGGCTGCCCCCCCCACATCCTCCTCTTCTTCTCGGCCTGCCGCCCCTCCGGCGTGCGATGGCGGCGGCCTGCGGTGGCCCGCACAAAGCGGCGACCAACGCTGGCCGAGACACAGATCCAGCCTCCCCCCCCGGCCGGATCCGGCCACCTCCACCCCGGATCTGTGGGCTCCAGCGGTGGATCGGACTTCGGGGCTGCGCTTGGTGAGGCAAGCAGCGTCTTCCCCGCGGGCGGTAGCGGCATCTTTGCTAGCTAACGCATGGCGGGCCACAATTGCCCCCCCCGGCTGGCTGCTGGCCGTGGAGGTTCAGCGTGCTAGTGACGCGGCACCGGTGGATGGAGAACCCCCGCGCGGGTTCGGTCGGCGCTGCCTTGCGCCGTGACGACGTCTTGCTGCCCCGCCGTCGGTGGCGAATCTAGGATTTTACCTCAGGGTATGCCCGTGCAAAAAATTTCATATACAATTCAGTAAATTTATTTTAGCAATTTGGTAATAACTGTAAAATTAACAATGCGATTCGTTATATACGCACTAAGTAACACGATAAAGCTTAAATTCATGGATTAAGTTGAAATCACCCACTAAATACGGTATAAATAGTTCAAAAGCCATACCGATAATTAAAATGTAGGCATAAAAAGAGAACAAAAGATCAATCATCATCGACTCTATGTTGGGACAGATTCTCAACCTCGCTGCGTGATAGACGATTTTATAATTTAGAGCTAAGCAATTAGAAATTAAAAGAACAAAGATTCAATCTTACTTTCACCTGAACAGTCCTCTCATCACAAATTCACCAAGATGCCGGTGCGGTCGTAGGGCACGGCGAAGGCCGAACGAGACGAGGACGACGGGCGAGAGCCAACGGCGTGAACGCAGGTTGCAAGGTGATCCGCGTCGGGCGCTGCTCGATCCCGACAAAGGCGGCGGGCGTAGCAGGCAGGAAGCAGGATGCGTGATGAAGATGATTAGATGAAATGTTGAGGACTCAAAGACGAAATCAAACTGATATGGCGCGGCTTCGACCTCGATCCGTATTGGCAATCGACGTTGCCCGTGCGTCTTCTTCGTCGGGCCGCATGGGCCGCATCCCGCATGGGCACGAAGCTCACGCAAGCACACGCTCACGCTCGGGCTCTCTCGGGTGAGTGTTTTATTCTTTTTGTTTGTATAAATACGTATATATATGTGCTCACTTGCCGGAATTGCAGGGTATGCCGGTGCATACCTGGCATACCCTGTAGCTCCGCCACTACCGGCCGTGGCATCCTGGTAGTGCTGCAGTTCCGCGGCGGCATGGCCAACTGCTCATGCCAGTGCTGGTCGCCGCTGGTCACTGTGGGCTAATGCTCCACGACTGTGACGTGATGGCCATGTCAACGCCCCGTGCTGGCTTTACGACGTCGGCGCCGTGGTGGCATGGACGATGACCTCCTCGTTCTCGCGCATATGACGTCATGGTGGCATGGCGGGCGGCGGTCGAGCGGGGCATGCCTGGACGGGGCGCCGGAGGCCTTTTGCCGGCCACACTCAGCATGCGGTCTGGATGGCGTGCTGACTAGCGGTTCGGTGGTCGTGGTCGGCATGAAGTTCCAAGCGAAAGCCCAGCCTTGTGGTGGCCGGGTGAACGACAGTGACGTCATGTCTTGACGCCACATACCTTCCTGGAGGCATCGTCCTACGAGCCCCATGCCCCTACGCCACCGCGATCGGGGAATGGGCCATCCTGCCATGAGCTCTCGGGGAGTCTCTCCCTATTTGTGCCTGTTGTGCTTCAATTCCACTCGCTTTGGTCAGTCCTAGTTCTTAACCTCGCCCGCTTGATCGTCGTTACATATCGTAGTGGATGCTTAGCCACTATTGCTGCTCTCCCGGTGGATGCTTTGCCGTTGTTGGTTCTTGGGCGGATGCTTTGCCGCTGGTTAGTTCATTGGCGGATACTTTGCCGTCGTGTCGTCGGCATCCTCTTTAGCACCTTTGCTGCCGAGAGTGACCTGGCCTTTCCACCACTACTGATACTTTGCCGTAGCGGGTTTTATTGACGCTGAATTAGGTCAACACACTCGATAAGGAGCTAGCACGCCGATGTAGGGCCAAACCGATTTTGAGATCGGTCGGCGCGTAAAGGATATCCACACGGACCTTGTGCCTCCAGCGATGAGCGCGATACGCAAGACACGTCGCCAGAGGAGCCTCGCCGGGAGCGCGATACGCAAGACACGCCGGCAAGGTCTCTTGAGACCCGAAACCCCACACGCTCGGGAGGGACCCGTCGGAGCGTGCAGCGGCTATGGGCTGCCATAGCCGGCCTAACCGCTCTAGAGCTTCGCCGTCGTCGATCCGCCGTCCATGCAGCGTCGACGAAGAACGAGGAGAAAAAAAGAGGAAGATGGGGTAAAAGTTGTAGTAGATGTGTTTTTGACGATTGGATAGATGGGATCTCAATCGGCCATGATCTCCTTGTTTATATAGGAGGGGGTGGTCTTATCCCAGTAGGAAACATCTCCAAGGCTTAATCTCCATGTTTCTCACGTCCAAAGATTAACCAAAACCGATTTAGGAACAAATCGGTTCGAGATCTGAAAGTTAGATTCGGAACGGACACTACCGGTGGTACCGGTCAGGCTCTACCGGTAGTACCGGTGGAAGACCGGTAGTACCAGTAGTTCACTTTTGCGCCAAACTACACCAATTTCCGTCACCCACCGGTAGTACCGGTCTCGGACCGTAGTACCCGTAGTTTATTTTTGCGCAACAAAGGCATCGACCACCGGTAGTACCGATCCTCACGGACCGGTAGTACCGGTAGTACTTCGTGCAATCTTCCAAGGTGCACAACTCTTGCATCCAGATCTCAAATTGAACGTTCCATATATGTTTTTTTGACTATCTCGACGAGAGGAACGCAATGATGAAGTCCATTTTCACTTTTGACAACTTTACAAGATCTGAACATTTTTGAGTGTCAACATATGCCCCCCTGTTTTCAGGTGAATGACATATGAACCTGAAAACACAATTCAAAGCCAAATAGCAACGATACCCATCTCATCGGCTACCCAGCGACTAACGACAATGTATACATCGGCTATTTTTGTTCTAAGGGCGATACATGTATCGGCCATTGTTTGGAAAGCACTATAGCTTCTCGCCAAACACTTGAAAGGTACCTTTTCAAGTATCTTCCGTTTATTGCTCTCAGGAGACTTTCACCTTGCAATGTCTCTAGCATATATAAATTTATTGCTAGATTCAGCTTGACCATTAACAAGGGAGTCCTCCAATCTCCTGAATTGGTCACATCATCACTAGGAATCATATTAGACCGATTCGGATTTTTAATTGAGTGAAATCTCCGAGCCAACTCTAGGAAAGTTGGCTAGTCCGACCGACCCGGTCGGTTTAGCTGGGGCTGGATCGCCTGGCCGATTGCTAGAATCGGCTTAGACGGTTCCAACGCACCTGCGCAGAGAAAATTCAAATCCGGCTTGGCCGACTCACGAGTCGGCTCGGCCCGATTCAGCAGCACCGCACGAAAAAGTTCAAATCGATGCATCGGTCTTTCTTGAATATAAAACTTATGTCCACCGACATTATAGCCCGATGCTTATTGAACTAACATGTTGGCCATATAGTTTTCAAGCCTTGAAACATACCAAATTTGAAATTAGCAAAGAAACAATGATATCAAGGCACTCATCAAACTACACACTATGTGATTCTTTAAAACACCAAAACATAGCAGCGGCTTACTGCATTATTAGTAAAGAACCACCACAGGCTTCAACATGTCATACTTCAAGGATTGCAACATAGTCAAGCCGAATAAGAAACTGCATATTCGGCCTGAAGTTTGATGTAAATGTAATTCTAATCGGCTTGATGTTTCAAATAGCATAATTATGAGAAATAATGATTATGCCAACACCTTAGCCCTTTTGCAAGCCGATTAATCATATTGTCATATCCATAAAGTAAAATACATATATCATGCCCCCCGGGCCTTAAAGCCTTCAAAGAAAGTTTTATGGGGACTTTTCTAATAGCACGATGGTTACAAGCATTCATCGGCTATGTTTTTATGCTAAGGGCGATAACAAAGTATCGGTCATATGAGTTCATTCACATGAGTATGCATAGCCAAAATAAAATATTTCGGCTTTTGATCATTGATAAGCATAATAATTTGGCAACCCTCCATAAAATAAAGATCCATACCAAGAATCAAAATAAGGAGCTGAGAGATGACTATACATACCATGAGATGAATTCCACATAAACATAGGCAGAGAAGACGAATGATGCAAAGACCAAAGATTTTGATGATTTGGTGCAAATCTCCAACTTTGCAATTGTTTCTTGAATCTTTTTCTCTCTTTTATCTTTGACGCACCACTTTCTTGAGTATCATCCTTGTGACTTTGAATTATTCCTTGAGGAATCCATGCCAAGCCTTTTGCTTTTAGCTTCTCCGCACTAAGCTTTGCCAACTTGCTTTCTTGCCACCTCGGTAAACCGATTGAGCACATCGGTTTTATTTTCATTTTTGTATAGCAGCAAATCTTTCTTAATTTTGGTCACTCTTATCTTTCTTTGTTCAGATTTGACATTTAGAATATCAATAGATGATTCTCCCATATCTTTGCCATCAATAGACTGATTTTTTCAACAATGTAATCGGCTTTTCAATAGTTGAACTCAGATCTGAACATTTGTTCTTTCGGCCATCATACTTCACACGGTAAAATTGCTTTACCTCTTTCTTCTTTTGGCTGAGCTCCGGACCGATTTTGATCAAAATGGTCTTTATAAGATGATGATCTTTGTGAATATTTAGGAGCTGCATATTGTAAATATTGTGTTCTAAAATATGATGGATCATGTGCCTCTTTATCAAACCAGCCACAAGATAAATAAGGATGAAAATATGCAGGTTGTGATCTATGAGGCATGGGAATTGGGCTGCTCAAAAGGAGAATATCTTTGCTGCGTGAGATCTATCTCCTTGCCAATTCTTCTCTTGAGACTTGCGTTTTAGAGGCAATCTTGATGGGCGAACTTTCTTTGATCGATTAGCAATATTTGCTTCACCGATCTTCTTATATCCGGCTAGAAGCTCTTGAAGCTAAGCTTCGGTCTTCTATTCTTTTGCCTCTCATGAGCTTTGCCTCCATCAACATTATGAGCATCCTTCTTTTCTCCATCTTGATAGACATACTCTAAAGAAGAATCCTCGGCCGATTTTTCTTGCTTAACTGGATCAATCGGCTTTTGCTCTATTTGGAGAGATTTCACACTGCCCCGGTGTCTTTTGAAATTGTAGCGACATTGCTATCCTCCGAAATATGTCCAATTTGCGCTTCTTGGACAGCAACCTTGTCTTCACTTGAGGGCTCAAAATCTCTCTCATGAGCACTTGAGCTTTGAGCCTTATGTGAATCGGCTAATGTAAGCCAATTCGAAACCTGTTTTGCCATCAAGACCGATTGAATCCAATCGGTCCATTTGTTGAGCTTTTAGAAAATCTCAATCGACCTTTATCAATGGCCGATTGGATCACATGACGAAACATATTGCAATTACAGGTATTATGATCATAGGAATTATGCCACTTGCAATATGTAAGCCCGTCTAAGTTTTGAAATGATGGCAAAGCATTGTGATCAATGATTCTAATAAAATTATTCTTAAGTAAGATATCAAACACATGATCACAAAAGGTAAAGTCAAAGGTGTACTTTGATTTCTTCAACCGATTCTTTTGTGGAATCGGTTTTAAAGCTAGGCAACCGAAGGGATCAGATTTAACATCAATCCATTCGGCCACACCTTTGCAACTACTTTTGGAAAGCTTTAACTTTGATAAACCAGTACCATCGGCCTTACCATATGGCATAATCCGTTGGCCGATAGAATCTGAACTCATCTTATCTTCAATAAATATATAATGCTATTCCTAATCGGTCTTTTACAACTATTTATAAGGATATATCTAATAGATGCAGAAATTGAAATAGCACGACCGGATTGGAATTTAAGCAAAATATTTGTATTTTGTACCTTGTTGATCATTTCGGAGAAGTGTACATCCTTGACTTGTATAATGTTGCTCTTCAACTCCAAAGAACGATCAACAACAGGTGCCGAATCATCCAAAGACGTATATCGCCGCAGAAACCAAAGAAGTCGGCTTAGCCGATTGGAAATCGGCTAGGCCGACTTGGGCACTAGTAGTGCGGTGGAGTCGGCTTAGCCGACTTCGAGGCAAGCATCAAAGGCAATCGACATGACCGATTGAAGAGTCGGTCTAGCCGATTCAGAGCAGACCGCAGAGGCAATCGGCCTAGCCGACTGGGTAGTCGACTTAGCCGATTTGGAACAAGCAGGCAGCTCTCCCTTCTTGCTTGTAGGGGCTTGATCTTCATCGATGATGTGATAATCACTAGATAAGCACACAACCCCTTTAGCTCCTAAAAAAGTCAAGTCCAGTTGGTTTCTTGTGTTTCACACGTTTTTCTGTAACAAGACTTGCTTTCATGTCTACTATTAATCCACTTTTAGCCGATGACTTCGTAGTGATCGGCTTTTTTGCATTGGTCTTTTCAAAGTATTCATAAAATTGCTCCTCTAATTCAGACCATGAACAAATAGTACATTGAGGCAAAGATGTAAACCATGCAAAGGCAATACCGGTGAGGGATAAAGGAAAATTTCTTATTCTTATATAGTCTTCTTTGCCGAAATCACCCAACTGTGAAAGATATATACTAATACGTTCCATAGCGGTTTTACCATCTTCATCATTAAACTCGTAGAAATCAGGTACCCACCAACCATCAGGATCTCTCAAGTAATCATAACGCAACGGATATGGTCTATGATAAGCGGGCACCTTCCATTTAGAGGAGCCATATGGATTTCTAGCATGGGCTAAATCTTCATTGATTTGGCTAGATTTTAGAGCAACATATGAAGCCGAATCATGATCGTTAGTATGTATGCCCATTACTGAATTTTCATTGATTCGGCTACAATTATTAGCAACTTGTGAAGCCGAATCATGAGTTTTAGCACTCGAATGTCTTGCTGAAATTCCACTAATTCGGCTAAAGCTAGAAGTAGCATATGAAGCCGAATCGTGAGCATTAATCCTCGCATAAGGTGCTAAACTTTCATTGATTCGACTATGGTTATTGGTAACATGTGAAGCCGAATCATGAGCACTTGCACTTAAATACCTTGCTGAATTTTCATTAATTCGGCTTGAGTTTAGAGTAACATATGGAGCCGAATTATGAATAGAAGCATTGGCATATAGTGCCGAATTTTGAGAGCAATTGGCTAAGTAATTATCATTGTTATAGCCAATTGTCTCATTCATCGGCATGTCATGTGGTAGAACCACATATTGTGAACTTATAGCCGATGAATAAGAATTTACATGTTGTATGCTGTTAGATGCATTCGGACTCAAAGTATTCATAGTTGACATCGGCTGTTGAACATAATGAGAACCATTAACAACATGAGAATTAGCCGATGTAGCATATCTACTATTATCATAACTAGCAACACCAACATGAGAGTTCATAGAACTTGCAAAATAATTATTAGGATCATAAGAAACATTTGCAAGTTGTACCTCGGGGTGATTGTAGTAATATTGTGATGAAACACCTTGGTACTCTATGATTTAGAATTTGACTACCTTGCTGAAATTTCTAAAAACACGTGCAACTTGTTGCAAAATACCAAGCAAGATAACAAGAGGTCAAAACCGGATGCAATCGGCCTTTTTGGGCCGGATGCTTGGTAATGGCGATCACAAAAAAGATAGATTGAAATCAATGGATAGGCTAGGTCGGAGAGATCGGCTATATGAGATAGCCGAACCAATCTTCCCCAAAAGGAGTCGCCAAAAAGTGTGTTGACGCTGAATTAGGTCAACACACTCGATAGGGAGCTAGCACGCCTCGATGTAGGGCCAAACCGATTTTAAGATCGGTCGGCGCCTAAAGGATATCCACACGGACCTTGTGCCTCCGGTGATGAGCGCGATACGCAAGACATGTCGCCGGAGGAGCCTCGCCGGGAGCGCGATACGCAAGACACGCCGGCAAGGTCTCTTGAGACCCGAAACCCCACACTTCGGGAGGGACCCCCGTCGGGCGTGCGGGGCTATGGGCTGCCCTAGCCGGCTTGACCGCTCTAGAGCTTCGCCGTCGTCGATCCGCCGTCCATGCAGCGTCGACGAAGAACGAGGAGAAAAAAAGAGGAAGAGGGGGTAAAAGTTGTAGTAGATGTGTTTTTGACGATTGGATAGATGGGATCTCAATCGGCCATGATCTCCTTATTTATATAGGAGGGGGTGGTCTTATCCCAAAGTAGGGAAACATCTCCAAGGCTTAATCTCCATGTTTCCCACGTCCAAAGATTAACCAAAACCGATTTAGGAACAAATCGGTTCGGGATCTGAAAGTTAGATTCGAACGGACACTCACCGGGTGGTACCCGGTCGGGGCTCTCTACCGTAGTACCGGCCGTTAGCGGTAGTACTTGGGTGGAAGACCGGTAGTACCGTAGTTCACTTTTGCGCCAAACTACACCAATTTCCGTCATCCACCGGTAGTACCGGTCTCGGACCGGTAGTACCGGTAGTTTATTTTTGCGCAACAGCATCAGCCACCAGTAGTACCGATCCTCACGGACCGGTAGTACCGGTAGTACTTCGTGCAATCTTCCAGGGTGCACAACTCTTGCATCCGGATCTCAAATTGAACGTTCCATATATGTTTTTTGACTATCTCGACGAGAGGAACGCAATGGTGAAGTCTATTTTCACTTTTGACAACTTTACAAGATCTGGACATTTTTGAGTGTCAACAGGTTTCTTCGTTTCTCACCTGGCGGGTGCTTGGCCGTCGGTTGGCTCGTTGGTGGATACTTTGGCTATGTTGGGTTCGTTGGCAGATGCTTTACCGTCGTTGCTGCTTGGCGGTCTTCTGGGTTCACGGCCATTGCAATGTTCTATTGCAGGCACAATTGTAGGTCTTAGGTGTCGAGGGCAGTCACTCTCCTGTGTATCTTTTTTCTGTTCCTATGTGTATTCCAGATTACTCTCTACTATCTTAGTGGGTTGTAATCTGCGCTATAAGGGTTCTCTCATAGCTGACTTATAATTCACTCTTCTTAATGAAAAACGGGCTATATTCCCCGATGCGAAAAAACAAGGAGAGCTTCCTGACGGATACATTGAAAATAGTTGTCAAACGAAATAATTAAACATCCAATGAACTTCTTCAGTAAATAGCTTTACAAACATTCCTTCAATTGATCAAATACTCTCTAAGAAAACATTCCTTCAGTTAATCAAATAATTTTCAGATGATTTTAACAAATATACTCCCCCTGCCACCGATGGACTCCATGAAAGGGTGACAACAACTGTCCTTTGAAAGAGGCAACGTCAGCTCTGTAACGATTCTTCTTTCCTTTTTCTATGTATTTATGATATATTTTTGAATTTTTAAATAGGAAAAATCCTACGGTTCCTGTTATACATTAGACTGTTCCATTAGGTGCAAAATTATTATTCTACCAGAAAAAATCTATTATTTCACGTTCAAAACGGTGTATACATACATAGATATATTTTGGTTATTCCAATAGGAAACATCAATTGTTCCAAGCTATTCATTTGTTGCTCCATTGGTAAAAGTTTAACATCCTGATAGTACAACTAAATTAGTCATGATTTTCGTTTTTATATTTTTTGGTATATTTATCTTTTCTAGGAGGTATATATATCCATGGTTCCAATATTACATTTTGTTGTATTTCATTGGTGAGATTGTTTTTGTTGCAGTAGTACATGCAATTCAGTTGCTGCATGACTTATGTTTATGTTTGTAACTGGTGTGTAGATATTTATAGCCATATTTTCATTGTTCCCATAGGAATAATCTGTTCTTCGATGCTACAGTTTGATTCATCCCATTTGGAAAAAAAAAAGTCCTAATAGAAGTCAATTGTTCTAGGATTTTTTTTCTCTCAAAGTGTTACGTGCGTAGGCTGAATCTTGGTCACTGTATGGGCCCGGAAAATATTTGCACAAACAATTCCAAAGACAACAAAATGGGCCCAAGATGCATAACATGCTCAACGTACGTAACCTCATGTGTGAGAGTGGGTAGGAGGAAGCACCTTGGTGGATGACCTATGAAATTATTAAAGTTCAGCTAGCTATTTTGATTGGAGACGAGTGATGCCACCTTCTATCCTATAAAATTGTTAAACTGAACTTGAACAAGTAGACATAGGAAAACAAAAAAAAAAGTTATGAATTGAACTGGCACTACTGCAGACGGGTTCTTTTTGCCGAGTGCCACGGCACTCGGCAAAAGGAGCAAAAGCCCTCGGCAAAGCCTTTGCCGAGAGTGCTGCACTCGACAAAGGGCCCTCGGGAATTTTTGGTAGGCAAAGACCTCTTTGCCGAGGGCCATTTTTTCTGGCACTCGGCAAAGGCTTTGCCGAGGGCTAACCATGGCGCTCGGCAAAGAAAAGAAGACGCCACGGGCCGGTTATGTTGGCGGCCGCTTTGCCGAGTGCCCCTATGGTGGCACTCGGCAAAGACTTTTTTTTTTTTTTTGTGGAATTTCTTTGCCGAGTGCCCTACAACACGGCACTCGGCAAAGACTTCTCTTTTTTTTTTGGGAATTTATTTGCCGAGGGCCCTACAACACGGCACTCGGCAAAGACTTTTTTTTTCGAATTTCTTTTGCCGAGTGCCCTACAAGACGACACTCGGCAAAGACGTTTTTTTTTTTTTTTAGAATTTTCTTTGCCGAGTGCCCATACCTTAGCACTCGGCAAAGACACTGAATTATGTTTTTTAAATTATCCTTTGCCGAGTGCCTATACCATAGCACTCGGCAAAGATCCGAAAATTCAATTTTTTTTTTTTTTTGCGTTCCATCCACGAAGCAATACATATATATATATATATATATATATATATATATATATCCATCAACACACATATATCAAGATATATATCCAGCACCACAATATATATCACAAACATCATCATCGTCACATATATCTCACAAACAACACAATCCTCATAATATAACACAAAAGTCCAACAAAAGTCACATGTTCACAACAGAGTGCCACAAAATTGCATCGCCACATGGTCATCACAAGTCACATGGTCACAATACATCACAATATATCACAATCAGACACAAATCCATCGGCACATGACGAAGCGCACTCCTCACCAACCCGGCCTCCCGAGACGACGGTGGTGTAGCGTAGGTCGCATCACCGGGTGGACGCATGAGCGGGATTGTTAGAACCCCCCGATGGAAGCGCACATTAAATTAGTTGCTTGTGTGAGATTGCATCAAGTAATGTAGGACTACGGTTTGAGTACTTAGAGAGAATCCTATCAAATTGCATATAGCTAGTGTGGTCTAGGTTTCTATGTTAAACAAGTAAAACACAAGCCAACAATAGTCTTTGATACTCACGGGAGTAGCAAAGTAGGAGTAGCTAGAGGACTGAGAATCGGGATCGGGAATACGCACATCTACACCCGTTTTTTTGCCCAAGAGCTTGCATGATGCGCATCATTTCCGCTATCTTCTTCTCACGGGCCTCTCGGCGTAGCCCGCTCGACCTTAATTTGGGCACTTAGCTCGCATGTACCCTATCTTGTTCTACAATACGAGCACGCAAAATTTGGCTCCAATGTTGCAGTAATGCAAATCTAATTCAAGTGTTAGAATATGAACGCACGAGATCTTTGCGGGGAAATACCTCGAAATGGGTCGATTTCATTTGAAGTGATGGACTAGGCCGTGGGCGTATGGGCTGGCCGTTGCTCATGCTCGTGCTCGGATCACGTCTAGAGGCGAAACTTGATCTTTGAGTCGATGGCGCCGTCTCGCAATCCACAACCGTGCTTCTTCCCTCCTCCGAGCCTCATGATGGCGGTGGCATCAATGGGCTCGGAGCGCACGTCGAAGTCCGGCCCATGGAGCTCGTACCACCGACGTGTACTCACGGACTTTAGTGTACACGTTCGGGAATCGGAGTACGACTTCGGGCGGGGCAGCCGGGTCGAAGGAGAGACGGAGGACACCTTGCCCATGTGGGACATAGCCCACGCCGAGAACTCGAGACCTCCTCGTGCAGGGTGCGCAGCCTCCCGTGAGAAAGTCAAAAAGATGGTGAGAGAGCAGGCATAATTATGCGTCAAAATAGATAAACGAAATCACTTACGTAGGCTTGTTTGAATGCGGGGAGGCTTCGCCGCCTTGATGGTGAGTGGGACCTTGCTCGAGCAGACGCCGGCTCGGGCCGAGCCTCGTGCTTCTCCGTATAGCTTGGCGTGAACCACCTGTCCACAATCATGGTCCGGCACTCTCGATACGCTCGGCACCACCAGGGGAGTCACCTACAAGTCATTGAGTATATCATATATAAGAAGATCAAATTGAACCTATTTAATCTAAAAACAAATGAATATCAATATTATTCATATACCTCTAGGTACTTGCTCCCGAGTCGGCGTCATCGTTCTTGCTTGAGTTTTGGTGAGGCTCATTCTACGCACCGATGCGTAGTAGTCAACGTGGGCCTGGGACGCGCCTCGTGGTGTATGTCGGTGACGTACTTTCCTACAGCCGCATGCACCGCCCGATCGCACTGGGGTTCAAGTCCTTCTTCCGGCTTGAAAAATTTCTGCGATCAAAAATGATGTGTTAGGACATTATTTCAATAGAGGCTTGAATTTCATGTATTGATCAATGTTGTGCGAGAGACTTACCCAAAACTCCGCAAGTACCCGCTCTGTTTGTTGCGGTAGTCGTCATCCGGGGCCAGCGTGCACTGTCCCACGTGTAGGCCGGCTCTGTTCGCCCCCCCGACGACAACTCCACCAAGCCAGTGGTACCATTTCCTGCACAAAACACCCAAGATGCTCGCGGGGGGTGCGTGCGGGGAGTACCGCATGAACTTTCCGGGCCACAGAGAAGTGAATACGAAAATTTGTCGGTTTCTCGGGTGAGTTCGACCATATCATTTGAAGTAGTTGTGATAGCATGTATAGTTACTTACTTCTTCGCCATAGGCCGAATCATGTGGGCTGTCGTGAGGAAGCGGAACCTGATGGAGCTTCGCAGGGGGCCTCGGCCGGTAGACACTAGGGGCCTCGCCTCCCTCGTCCTCGGCCGCCTCGCCTCCCTCCTCCTCGGCCTCCTCGCCTCCCTCCTCCACTTCCTCCTCCTCCACCTCCTCCTCCTCCCTCGCCACCTGCTTTGCTCCTCCGCCACCTCCCTGTGGGGTGGGAGACCCCCGCCTGCCCCTGTGTCCCCCTGCTCCTCTCGGCACCTCCCGTGGGACGCTCCCCCGACGACGACCCCCTCACCTCGGAAGAGAGGGCGTGCTCTCGCGTAAGTCGAGGGCGTCTCACGTCGTGGACGGCCGCTCGCCATCTTTGATCAATCTCCTTGAGTCACAAAGAATGAACAAGACATATTAGTACATAGATGAGATATTCAAAATAAATAAACAAGACATTAGTACATAAATGCAAATAATTGAGATTTAAAAAACGTAGTATTACATGTTTTAGGAATAATCTTCATGATTAGGATCATAGGTCTCGTCATCACTTGTCTATGTTGTCCAAATAGGCAACACTATGACACTCATCAAAACATAATTGTTCTTCACCGTCTACACGTAATCTCTCAAGCATTTCTATGTCCTTGGCATTTACCACCACCTCTTCATTCTCCTCGTCATCAACCGTTTCATTGTCTACTTCCATTTCGCTCACTTCGGGTAGGGCTATCTCGAACGTCCATGTTAGCCCATCTTCTTGATAGAACTCTCCATCATATGTGTTTGCATTGAAGTTGTAATCGTCATCATTTGGGGTAGGTAGTTTGCCGTGTGGAGACACTTGGTGCACAATAGCCCAACCACCGAAGCTCCGCTTTGCCTTGGTTGGCATATCGCGTGTAATACACACGCACGGCCTGTTGAGCCACAATGTAGACATCTTTTCTGGATAGACGGAATCTTCTCGAACCTCGACTAACCCAAGATGAGGGGTACGTCTCGTTTCGTGAGGATTGAACCCGGTGGCATTTGAACAAGATAGGTTTAAGAGGTTTGTCACCATCAAATTGCGGTTCATATATCTCCTCAACTCTTCCATGGTAGTCGAGGCCATCAGTGCCGGGTGTACAAACTCCGCTATTTGTGGTTTTTCGATTGGGCGGTCTTCCTCGTACCTTGTTGTGTGGAACCGATATCCGTTCACATCATAACCGGTAAATGATTTCACCCTAGGTTGACAAACCGTTTGCAACTTGTTTCAACTCGTCACTCATGGACGATCGATCACGGGCCACGCAAGCTCAGGCATGATACAATGTTATATTATTCGAACGTACGATGAACTCCGAATATCAAACGTAAGATGCAAGGTAGACATTACCTTTCGTTTGAACCAAGAAATGAAATCAGGCCTACCCGGCTCGGAACCCCACTAAAAAGAAGGGTGTCTTGTTCTTGTGGGGTAGGATCCCTAGGTTCATGCCGGGATTCACGAACAAATTCCCTGTCCGAGCAAGAGTCAAAGTGAGAATCAATGGGGTTGGATTCAGAATAGTGATGGTGTATTCAAATAAGATCGTTCGAGAACTTACTCAATGAGCATTTGAACCTCGGTGAGGTTGGTCAACACGTATAACGTGATCTTTGCGCCACTCGTATTTGTCAACATCTTAATGGTTGATCTACTTGCGGTCCCGAGTTGTCCTTGGAAAAGGCTCAAGGTCGATTCATTTTCACTAGCATTATAACGAGGGACTGGATTATGATTGCTAGGAAGGTTTGCCTTATAGTATAGCGTTGTGAAGTTTGCCACCTCCTCCCATAAGTATGCCCTCGCAATGGAAGCCTCAATTCGGCTTTATTTGTGCATTTTTGCGAAGGGTTTTCACACCTCTCTCATTTGGAAAGCACCAACGGAACTGCACGGGCCCCCGGGCACGTACCTCGGATGCGAGGTGCACGATAAGATGTTGCATCGACAAGAAGAAGCCAGGTGGGAAGATCTTCTCAAGTTTACAAAGCAACACAGGTGCCACTTTTTCCAATTCCTGAGTGACGGTCCGAGATATCTCCTTAGCACATAGTGTACGGAAGAAATAGCTCAACTCCGCTAGCACTTGCCCGGACATGTTCGAGGAACGTAGCCTCCGGGCCATCGCAGGCGAGAATCCGCTCAATCCATACGTGGTAGTCATGACTCTTCATCCCGTTGACTCGCAGAGTGACTAAGTTCACTCCCCCTTTCGGGTTTCTTTGCATAGCCATCCGGAAACCTCAAGGTCTTGATCCTTTGTAGTATTTCTCTTCGGTCATCGATGTTCAAGACAAAATTGATTTGCGAGGCTTTTTTCCAGTCGTTCTTCGGCCACTAGGAGGCTGCATTACTTGTTTCGGTCTATCACACAACTCTTCCGGATCCACTCTAGCCTTAATGTTGTCCTTTGACTTGTCGGTGTCCATGAGAGTTCCCCAAAGTGCCTCGGCGATATTCTTTTCAGTGTGCATTACATCAATGTTATGTGGCAGAAGAAGGTCATCGAAGTATGGTAGTCTGGTCAAGCCGGACTTATGAGTCCACGCATGATCCTCACCATATCCCACAAAACCACCTCCTTCTGCAGGCACGAGCGCATCTATCTGAGAATGAACCTCGAAACCACTCCTGATGTGCGGTTTAGGATCTCTCACCCTGACACCTTTTGTAAAGTTCTTGATGTCTTGTCTGAATGGATGGTCAGAAGAGAGGAATTGACGATGTTGGTCGAACGATGAAAACTTGCCACCCTTCTTCAACCAAATGAACCTCACAGCTTCCTTGCATATTGGACATGGCATCTTCCCTTGAACACACCAGACGCAGAACATCCCATACGCTAGGAAGTCATGCATGGAGTAGTGGTACCACACGTACATTTTGAAGGTTGACTTTGTAGCACGGTCGTATGTCCATACCCCTTTCTCCCAAGCATCGATCAATTCATCAATCACAGGCTCCATGTAGACACCCATATTACTCCCCGGGTGTCCAGGAATTATCAACGATGAGAACATATTATGCCGTTGAAAGGCAACGCCGGGGGGCAGATTTAGGGGGATAACAAACACCGGCCAACATGAGTATGGAGCAGCCATCATTCCATAAGGATTGAACCCATCCGTTGCGAACGCAACACGTACATTACGAGACTCATTTGCTTTGTCACGATGTTTGTCATTGAAGTACGTCCATGCTTCAGCATCGGCCGGATGTACCATCTTCTCAGGGTTGTACCGTTTGCCATTTTTGTGCCATGTCATCTGTTTTGCGGATTCCTCGGTCATGAAAAGCCGTTGGATCCTCGGCACGAATGGAAGGTGCCGTAAGACATTCGCGGGGATGGTAAGCTGCCTCTTCTTGCCGTCACCATGGTCTACCTCTAGGTACCTAGAGGATTTACACTTCGGACAGTACGCTACATCCTTGTGTTCTTTCCTAAATAAGACGCACCCTTTCGGACAACAATGTATCTTGTCATACGGCATCTTGAGCGTACGAAGGAGTTTCTCTGACTCGTACAAGTTGGGGGGCAGAAGATGAGGTTTGGGAAGCATGCTGGCAAACACGGCCAACATCTTATCAAAGCCTTCTCGACTCAGATTCAACTCGGCCTTCAACCCCATTACACGTCCAATGGCATCCAGCATAGAAACATCTTTATGCTCGTGAAGGGGTTTCTGTGCCGAGTCCAACATTCGATAGAAGGCCTCTGCGTTTGCCTCCGTCTCCTTTTTGTCACGTCCTTCAGCGCACTCAGTTTGGTGTATGTCATCTAGCATGTCTGCTACCCCAGCATCATCATTAAAAGCCTCAAGACGTGGTCTCACCACCTCCTCTCTGATACGATGGGCTTCACCATGGTGGATCCACCTATGGTAGCCCGGCGTATAACCATTGTGTACAAGATGTTTGCCCATGGTGTCCTTGTTCACCCTTCTCGTATTGTCACAATGACCTGCAGGGACACCGGACTAAAGAATGCCCTTTAGCTTTACCCTCCCCAAATGCATGTTGCAAGAAGCCATCCGTCCTCCTCACCCGGTCCAAGTCATAATCGGTCCGGCTTCTACGGCCCGTGTACATCCACCGACGGTCCTCCATCCTTTCATATATTCATCAACAACTAATGTGACAATAAATTACAGCTAAGTGGTGTTTATCTTTGTCTAATAGGTGTGGATAGGTCCTAATCCCACCAGCGGATGTGTAGATAAGGTTAGTTTCCATGGTTCACTCCCGTCCGAAGTCGGAATTTCGGAAGGCACCTCCCGTTTCTCCCGATACACGCCCCGCAAGGGAGAGTATCTCGAGAACAACCGGGAGGTGATGCCGAAATTGCTTTCGGACGGAGCGAACCATGGGAACTAACCTCATCTACATTCGCGGGTTGTCCAAAAAACGTGGACAATCCGAAACAGATACGGTGGTATACATGCAAGGACATACATGCCTCCAATCAGACTGCTTCTGGACGGGAGACACCTAATCGGGTTTACGCGATCTACTACAACGATACGGGAGGAGTGGATATTTATACCTAGGGTGGCGGGGGAGTTAGGCTACCGGGCAGTGGCGAGGCGGGGCAGTGGCGAGGCGGGGCGGTGCAGGCAGACACGCAGCACCGGCAAAGGCGATCACGGACCTTCGGTGCCCCTCGGACGGCCTCTGCTCTCTGCAATACAAGAAAACAACGATATAAGTTCTAAATTTCGACAGAACCTCCCCTGTACGGGGAGGATTCCAAGACCTGCAAGAAAATCGCCGACTCGATGGCCGACACCAACATTTAAGGCACGAAGGCCCACACATCAACAATTAGAGGCACGAAGGCCGTCTACCACATATACGGCGCGATGGCCGCCAAACACGAGATTTTTACCTTGTATTCGGGCGATCCGCGTGGGCGGTGGACGGACCGCGTCGACGACGTGGATGGACCGCGTCGTCCGCATGGACGAACCGCGTCGACGACGCCTCCCTTCTCCTTCCTCTTCTCCTCCCTTCTCTTCTTCTTCTTCTTCCTCTTCCTTCTCCCCTTGTTCTTCTTCCTCCTCCCTTCACTCCTCCTTCACTCCTCGCTGCAGGGATGGCCGGTGGCTTGCACGAATCTGCAGGGATGGCCGGGGGCTGTTGGGGACGACGCAGGCAGCCGACAAGAAGGGAAGAGGGGCACGCTGGGGTGGTGGCGGCGCAGGAGAGAGGGCGTCCCGGCGGCGCAGCGGCCCGGAGGCGACGCTGGGACGGCGGGGGCTGGCCGGTGTCGCTTGACGGCCCGGCCGCGTACGCGCCCGGGCGGCGGGTCCTACGGCTGGCGGGGGGACGGGTGGCGGCGGCGGACGGGCCGGGCGCGGGGCAGTTACTGGGCGCCCAGGAATGGCGCGCCTGGCTGGGTGCCGCTAGCCGCCTGTGCTGCCTTGACGGCCGGCCGGGCCGCAGCTGCCGCGGCCCGCGGCGGGACGGGGCGTTCGGGTGGACGGGGCGGGTGGCGGCGACGGGGCGGGGTGGCGGACGGGGTGGCGGCGGACGTTGGGCTGCGCCCGGCGGGACGGCGGCGGGAGAAGGCGGGTGGCGGCGGGAAGGCGCGGCGGGGCAGCTCCGGGCGGGCGCGATCGCTGGACGGCCCGGACAGGGGTGGCTGCGCTCCGGCAGCGCGACATCGGGCCGTCGGCGGGAGGCGGCGGGAGGTATGGGGGCGGGGCGGGTGGCGGTGGTGGGAGAGTGGCGGCTCGAGGGGAAGGGGGCGGGTGGGGCGGGGTGATGGGCCGGCCCAACATAAACCCTAGTGGGTTTGCCGAGTGCCGCCCATCAGCCCTCGGCAAAGGCCGAGCATATTTTTTTTTGCAATTTCTTTTTGCCGAGTGCTCGATCCATGGCACTCGGAAAAAAACCAATTTTTATTTTTTTTGTTTTTCGAACCCAATTTTTTTGGGAGCTCACATATATTAATTATAAGCTAGCAATAAAATTTGGTGCATTTTTTAACTTTATTTGCTATATTTGGTTAAATAACTTATTTTTATTAAGTTTTTCTCGATAATTCAAATTTTAACTACGGGTGCATGGAAAAATAGAATTTAATATTTCCAAAAATGTTATTCTTGCTATTTGGTATATGTTGAGTGCGTATCCATAAACTCGCATCAAATATCCAGCATCTTGTTCACGTAACATGACAAAGAACTTCCCGGAAAAGTGATTAACAATTATATTAAATGCATACGAAGTCCGAAATTCACGAAACTTGACACCGTGCCATTTTATCACATTTGTAGGCTGGGGTAAAAAATTGAGAAGATTTCGAGACAGTTGTGGCGTCGATACCTAAAACCAGAGATCTCCACATGTCATCACATGTGATATCATGTGCGGATGTTTTGCGTTTCGGATATCCGATGTCTCAACTAACTCGAAACTAACTCAATTTTTTGCCACAGCATACACATGCGATGACAGGACTCCTCGATGAGTTTCGTGATTTTTTAACTCCAAATGGATTTTATATATTTTTAAACCACTTTTCCCAGGTAAATTTTCGTCGTGTTATGTGAACAAGATGTTTGAAATTTAATGTGAGTTCATGAATAGGGACTAAACATACACCAAATACCATGAATAATATTTTTCAAAGCATTAAATTCTATTTTTACATTCACCTGCAGTTCACTTCTGAAATATTAAAAACAAATCAACAAAAGAAAGCAAATCAATAAACAACACAAAGAAAATCAAAATTAGCCCAAATTTGAAATTCTAGTTTTAAATAATATATTATAGGCCCAAAAAAAGCTCAAACCAAAAAAAAAAAAACGAAAAACTGTTTGCGAGTGCTAGCCGCATGGCACTTTCAAAGCAAAAAAAATAAAAAAATCTTTGCCGAGTGTCCGGGGGCAAGGCACTCGGCAAAGAAAAAATGTATAAAAAAAATAAAAATCTTTGCCGAGTCTTTGGGTAGAAGGCACTCGGCAAAGAAAATGTATATAAAAAAAAAAAATAAAAATCTTTGCCGAAAGTGCTCGTGAGGGGCACTCGGCAAAGAATATATATATATATATATATTTTTTCAAGAAAATCTTTGCCGAGGGCTTAACGATGGGCACTCGGCAAAGGTTTACTGGCGTCACCTCCGCCATATTTTGCCGAGGGTCCTGCCTTTAACGAGCGTCGGGCCCTCGGTAAAGACCTAATTTTGCCGAGTGGGAACATTTCTTCGAGTGCCGGCCCTCGGCAAAGTATTATTTGTTGAGTGTCCTTCTTTGCCGAGTGCCGGCACTCGTAAAAATTCTTTGCCGAGTGCCCGATTTTTGGCACTCGGCAAAGATTTTTACCCTCGGCAAAGATGCCGTTTCCAGTAGTGTGGCCCAGCTAATGCTCCATCTGATTCATAATGCAAGTAATTTTGGACATGGAATTGATTTGATGGTTCATAAGGAGTTGTGAACGCGCAATTTCAGTATCTAGGGCCTAGAGGTTTCACAAAATGGAACTCTCGCGCGCGTCGGGCATGCTATTGTGCGTGCGACGACTGAGACGAAGGAGGAGGAGATGCATATATATCGCTTTGGCTCTTGCTCCGATCCTCTTCCATGCGCATGCATGCGCGCACGGTCCTAGTCCTGGACACGCGGCCAGGCCGGCCGGCTGGTGCCGGAGCCACTTGTCGGCCGCGACGGTAGCGTCCAGAGGCACGTACGTCGACGTCGCCGCGGTACAGTAGAGATCGACCAGGCCAGGCTAAGAACGAAGGAAGAAGATGTCGCACGCCGTGTCCGCGTGACGTACAAGTACAACCATGTGTGTGACCAAACTCCCCGGCCGCACCGCTTCCTCTTCTTTTTTTTTTCCTGCCGCCTTGAGATTTTTACTCAGCTTATATATAGAAGAAGTAGTAGCTTCTTAATAACGAGAAGGACGGAATTCGCAAAAAAAAAAAAAAAAAAACCAAAAAAACGAGGAGGGCGGTTTCAGCATCGGCCGCCTCAGCTCTGCTGACCCATCAACGAACGTGACTTGCAATTCTGAAAGTGAGGGCCCCCGTTGCAGCTGCCTCTCGCGCGCGGTCTCGCCCTCGTCTACTCGTCTTCCTGCTAGCTCCTTTTGGGATTTGGTCCAGACCTCGGTGCGTCTGCCTGCCGCTCTCGTGTTCTCTGGTTTCTGAACCTCCTCACCTACCTCCCCCTCCCCCTCCTCCACCGGCTATATCATACTAACAGTATCTTCTTCATTCGTCTCTTTCTTCAGTACTACTAGCTAGCTGCTACGAATCTCTGTCTGATCGATATCGATACAGGTAGGTAGGTCTCATATATCTGAATTCTAAAACAGAATCGCCCTCTTTTCTCTATGTTTATCTACTCCACTTCCCTTCCTTCCCGGCCCTAGCTCCCAAGGATTCAACTCTATCCTTCCAGGTTGTGGTTGTGGGCTTGTGGCCGTGTGTTGCTGTTGGAGCGGAGCTTTGATTTGTTGGTGATGGCAAGCTTCAACCAGGAGAGCAGAGCAGCCCCACAGAGGGAGGAGGAGGTACTACTAACTACCATTTCCATGCTTAATTTCTCCGATCCTATGTTTTTCCATCGTCTATACAACTCAGTTATCCGCTTATTCGGAGGTCGGCTGCAGCACATCCCTATGTTTTGATTCACAAGCACACACAATTTCCGTTGTTACCTTTTTTTTCTTTCCCCTGAGGAATTGAGGTATAGTACTATCTGTGAAATGCAAGAAAAATATATACGTACAATGCTTGGACAGCCATTGCGCGGGTCGTTTCGTTTCGTAGTCGTAGAGAGACAAAACTACGAGAGGACGGAGCCAGTTTTGGTCTCCGTTTTGTTGTTTCCACAGGGGAGGAGAAACCAAAATTCAAACGTTCTTGGCCGCCCCATTCTGCCCGCTCCGAATATTCCGCGCCGAAATGTGCCTCCGGGTACTTTGAACCTGTCTAGGTCAACCCGGGGAGTTTACTGGATTTTTACTTGGGTGGAGGATTTGGGCCTCAGATTTCAGTTGAGCGGCTCTGCTGCCGACCAACAACTTTGGTCCACACCTAAAAGCCCACGCGGGTTTTTTTTTCTTTTTTCAATACAAGTTGCATCAGCAGGAAATTAAAGATCTCAGTGTTGATTCAGTCCTATTACTTTGTCTTCTGACTTTATTTAGAGACATGCGACATCTTTACATCATAGCTTGATGTAATTACATAAGAAGGCTTGCAACCTAGATGGACCATGGTGTTTGAGAAACTGTGCTTTGTTTTCTTCTTCTTTCATTTCGAGAGCAGAGTTTGTGGCTTGTATGTTGAAGAAAGTAAAGTACTCCTATTTGATAATTGCATCGAAATGGTTTTCCAAGAGGTTGTATGGTTTTCAAACCTCCAGGTCCAGCGTCGATTGCTGAAAAGCTGACATTTAGTCTTGTGGTCAAATTTAAACAGATGTGACAGTGATCTCGCCTTTATTACTTTGGGATTTTTTTTTTTGAAAGCAATTCTTTCTGAGATCTCAGAAAAAGGAGGTTTTTGCAAAGCTACAACAAACTAGGTACTTATTAGACCTCTGGTGGCCGACGACAAAATATCATCCTCCTCTGAACCATCGGCCAATCAGAACCCAACCTTCTTGGGGGCAATTCAGCAGGACTATCTGCTTGAGGAGCGGCGATAAGATTTATGGTAGCAGATCACTGTCATAGCATCCTGAAGAAACAGAGCCAGTTGGCCTGGCATTGTGGCTGGAAATGCTTGAGGTTGAGGGGCCACGGGCCACGCCACGCCACCGTGGCAACTTGCAAGCAGCAAAATGCAAAACGAAACAACAACTTGGCCGTCTCTTGGTTTTCCTATTGCGGTCGACATGGTAGAGTGTTGGCGTAGTTTATTAAGACACGTGGGCTAAAAACTATTGCCTGGTGTGGAGGGGATGTCAAGATCGGATTGCCCCATACGTTGTTTAATCGGGGTGATGGCTTAATGATATGATACTCCTATATGATAGTATACCAGTTTCCTTATATTTTCAACAAAACAAAAAGTCTGACCGTACCAGTTTGTGATGTGACGCACAACCACCTGGTAGTAGGATGTTACTCTTTCCGTCCAAAAATAGATGATGTTTTGGGTGTTCGTGTCACAAGTTTGATTTCGATTTGTAGAAAATACGTATAATATTTATATTTCTAAATAAATTTATTAAAAAACTAGATCTAAAGATCTTTCCGATAATATTAATTATGATACTAATCGATGATATTTAGTATTTATAAAAATTGTTGGCAGTCATTTCTCGGAAAACAAGAACGACATACTTTTTGGGACGGAGGGAGTAAGCGTGAAACTGAAACCGTCTCGCCTGCTGCGTGATGAACTGATGACGATGCTCATCTAAGAGCAGAGCGGGGACCTGAGCTGAAGCCATGAACTCAACTGAAATGGTGGATCTATTTTTTCCGTGTTTGCAGGCATCTCGACAGAGCAAGTATGGAGGCATTTCTCCGAAGAAGCCCCTGATCAACAAGGACCATGAGCGCGCCTACTTCGACTCCGCAGATTGGGTCCTCGGCAAGGTAACAGTCGATAAACCAAGGAAATGACCCACGATACAGCATCAAATATCCGGCCACAAACTGGTCGAAGACTTATAAAGTTATAAGCCGACTCATAAGCTGAAACAACGGATTTTTTTAGAGAAAAACACTATTCCATCGGCTAATAAGTCGGCCGATAAGTCCAAGTCTGCAAACCAGCACCAACTCTCACAGCTAACCCCACTCTCCTTTCTGTCTGCAGCAAGGCGCGAGCAGCAACGGCACGACGATGGCGACGGTCCCGGCCACCGAGCCCCTCCTCAAGCCCAAGCTGCAGGTATGGATCTACACTTTTTCTTCAATTCAACTGCTGCTGCTGCTGCTGCTCGTGAGTCGTGGCTTTGATGGGTGCGTGCCTCTGTTTTTTCTTCCCGTCTCTGATGAAATGAAGCGGACGGCGTACCACCAGCTTCCCCCTCGGCGGCCCGCGTGCACGTCGGAGTAGAAGTAGCTCGGCGAACGGTGACTACTCGCTGGAGCATCGTAGGGAGGCGGAAGGAATCCACGGAGGTGGCTCCAATTGGGCTGTAAATACTGGACGGCGATATGCAATTATGCATGCATGCATGCTATCTATCCCCAGTTTGTAGATACTGGAGCTCTTGTTATGTGAAATGAAGTGACCAGTTCACTCACCTTCAAATGCTTCGCTTCTTCAGCCTCACTGTCATCTGTATTCTCATGTGATGCTGATCAGGCTCGAAGCCTCCCAAATTCGCACGCACGCGGGTTGTGCTGCCTCTGCCTGGGCTTGCTAAATGGACAACTTGGGCTCAGCCCTATGAAACTGTCAATGGGCCTCATGGTTGTGGGCTCCAGTATGATAAAATGGAAACCGCTATTAGAATTCCTTGTGAGGACTGGCCTGCTTGGCATTTTGATTCGAAGGTATTGTTTTCAGTCAAATTTGCTTATAAGCTTGTTGTCCAAAAAGAGACACACTAGGGATGCCTCTAGTTCTAGAAGTGCAGGTGGATGTGAAAGTGAATTCTAGTGGTTTAAGATTTAGCAAATCAAAGCCTCCAACAGAGTTAAAATGTTCATATGGTGTTTTGCACAACCATCCTGTTAGAAGAAATTTGGCCAGACGTGGGATGAAATTAGATACAATTTGTGCAGTTTGTAGAAGGTTAGACGAAGATTGTAGGCACATCTTACTCAAATGTTGTGTTGGCGCCTTTTGAATATATAGAGGATATAAGATTTGAGCTGGTGAGTTGTCGATAAGGAATGGAAGTAACTAATAAAATTTGGGAACTAGAGAAGAACATTCAAATTAAATTTTTTTGTCTTCCTTTGGAGATGGTGGTCGGCAAGAAACAAGGCTAATGATGGCGGGAGAATGGATAATGCAACTGAGGTATGTGGTTCTGTATTATTTTTCTAATGGAATTTAAAAAGTTGTATAAAATTGAAAATAAAGGGATGCCTGTTATTATTGCTGGATGTTTATGAAAACCTCCACAAGAGGATATCTATAAATCAATTGTGATGGTTCTTTTGATCCAAATAAGAGATAGGAGGCTATGGATTTGTGGTGAGAATTAGTGGCCGGGGCAGGGGAATATCTCTTATGCTTCATCGGCCTTGCATACTGAAGCAATTGTGGCCTACAAAAGTGTCCTCCATGTAGCATAATTAGGAATGGCAAGAATTATCTTAACAAATTCTATAATGTTTGCTAACGCCCTTAATCACCATTTTTAGATCGAAGCATAATTGGTGCTCTGGTGGTCTAGATATGAGACTTTATGCAATCAGAATTTTCTTTTTGTGGTCTCATTTTGTAATAGATCATATAACAAGGTGGCAGATTCTGTAGCTGTCCATGGAGCTTATGTGCTAGAGTGTGACTCAGATATGTCAATGAGTCAAGTGCTATATGTGGTGATTTGCCTAACAATAGTCTAATGCACGATGTGTTACATGATAAAAAAACTAATGCATACAGTAAGGAGAAAACAAGCATGCAGCTCTTGTGCTTTTAATTTTTTTGAAACCATATATTAAAGATGCATACACTAACACACATGTACGGCCGTTTCCTTATCATTTGCCTAGTAGTGTCTCTAAACTTGACTGACGGTGTCATCGATACTAAATTATAAGTGATATTTGTGGGTCTCTAAAATTGGTTAATAACAAGCACCCTAGCCCATAAACTTCGAAGATAATAATCACTGGCCCCTAAACATGGCTAGTATGTTGGCCTTTGAACATGGTTTGTAGTCTCATCTGGGTCCAAATGGGTTAGGCTCGTTTGAACCTAGATGAGACCCAAAATCAAGTTGAATGTTCAGAATGACATTACTTATCAAATTTAAGGACCCACAATGATTACCTACGAAGTTAATGGATTGAGATGATACCGGTAGACAAGTCTAGAAAGCCACAGGTACCACCACTTTAGAAGTTTTAAGATTAGGATAACATCGCCGACCAAAGTTTAGAGACCACAATGAATTGCAGGCTAGAACGCCACTCACTTGACTCAACTCCTGCCAAACCGCACTACAACCGCATCCTATATGAGCCGTGCCGTATACCCAATGTAAATGTTGGTGCGTGGTGGCCTGGCAAATTCGTCTTTGAATGTACACACAGGTGCACTGAAGATGCACGGATTTGGATAGGATGAGTCCCTTTCAATTGCTTTTATCGAGCAACAAACGAAAGTGCTATATACAGTCGTATATATATGATGATTATATGATGATGATACATATACACATCACCGGGCCAGCCAGCGACGCATATAATCGAAACATAATAAATTCCATCCGTATGGAATTCGCTTAGCTGCCGCGATCGACTTGACAGTCACGCACGGCTAGTGTCGACTTGTCCAAAATCACGCCGTAGCACATGTCTAGGCATACGTTTGCGTGTAGTGTGGTCGCAAACACTCCAAATTGCTTGAAAAATGATCACCTAGATCTACGTTCTCTCGCCATCATGCATGCAGACTCTATTGTTATTATATATAATCGAAACATAATAGATATAAGAAAAGAGAGCAGACGTGGCACAACGGCGTCCCCAACCATGCATATGCCACACGCGCGCTCGTGAACGAGAAGCCGCTGTGCATGCTGCGTCAGGCTGTCATGATCCACGCCTTGTTAGTTGTTAGCTTACTTCCCGCTCCGTCACGCTCACGCAGTTACTTCGTTCCCGGCCGGCTGGGCCCTGACAAAAGTGCATCAAGGAGGTCGCCGTCGTGCTCCGGGACATGCCGGCTGCGCCAGATAGCGTCCATGCCCAATTGCCCCATCACGCGTCACAAAGTCACAGCCCTGTCCTAGCTACTAGCTAGTAGCTAGTACAAATAAAAGTGTCTAGTGTCTATTGATCCGGCACTAGGGCATGGTAAAAAAAAGTAATAATAGACACAAGAGCTCTGTAACACACACACATAAATAAATGATAAATTGGAATATAAAAGGAAAAAAAGAAAAGGCTAAAACGTGCGCTAGGCTTTGCCACCTGGTCGCCACTTTTAGTCCCGGTTGGGTGGCAGAGCCTGGCGCACCTTTTAGTCTCGGTTGGTGTTACCAACCGGGACTAAAGGTGGACATTTAGTCCCGGGCCTCGGAACCAGGACTAAAAGGGGGATATTTAGTCCCGAATCCTTAGTCCCGGCTCCGGAGCCGGGACTAAAGGGCCTTATGGCCCGGGGCTAAAAGCCCTGTCTGCAGTAGTGACAGCAGGGAGGGTGGATTGGGCGTAGTAGATTGGAGGAGTGAGATGAGAGGAAGAAGGGGCGCACGCCCTGGGGTGGCGGCCCAAATGGAGCCGCGGCGGCAGGGCAATGGGCGTGGGAGCGGGGGGATGAGGAGGGAAAGGGAGAGAGAGAGAGAGAGCCCGAGAGCCGAGAGCTGGGGTAAAGAGCTTTCGTCCAATTCCTTTTCTGATTCAATCAGATTACAATGACCTAATATTTATAGTCCCAAGTGGACTCTAACGGGAAAGTCCGTTTCTAACCCGGATTTTCCAATTTTCTAATCTTAACTATCTAAATTAATTAATAATAGTAAAGGTAACTTGCCGCTGGTTGTCGCGGGTGGCGGCGGGCGGCGGCGTGGTGGGGGGCCCGCCCCTTCTCGCGCTAGGGGTAGCCGCCGCCCCCCTGGTGCTCCACGCCGTCCTCCTCCTGGAACGGGCCGTGGAGCCCACCCATCTCGGCCGAATCCTTTCTGACGTCCTCTTTCAGCCCAACAACTCTATAATTTGTCACCGTCTTGATTGGAAGTGTGACAGAACTCCCCCCTTCTCCCGGCAAGGCCCCTCGCGTTGAAATCCGAGTGGTGTCGTAGACATTGTCGAAACCCCTTGTCGGTGTAGTCTGCCAGCTGTCATGCCGAGTGCATGACCATTGCCATCCCGTATAGTGTGAATCCCATGGCATATTTGTTGGTGTTGTATGTGCATTCCAGGGGAGGTGCATCATGAATGGTGAAGAAGTAGAGAAACCACAGGGGAGCTTTGTTTGTCAGATGTAAAGTTGCATACCCGTTCCCGTGATCATCCATTCCTTGTTGTAGCTCGAAGGAGAGCCCCATCTAAGATATCCTTAACACCATGTTGAACATACCAATGTCTGTTGGAGGTTTCAGTCCAATGTTTATAAATTGCTGTTGTGACAGTGGTGGATCCAACAGCATATTCATCACCTCCATCACAAAGAATTCTCACATTGGTTGCACCAATTGTATCAGCTCTGGCATTCTTGAGTCCATAAGTATGTAGTTGCCGGTGCTGAGGGTGGTGCCTGCCATGGCTGACATCTCTGTGTCCATTGCCAGCTTGATCTCCATCAGGGGCATGTCAAGCAATGCGAATTATTCAGTAAATCAAATATCGCATACCCGATTGGTCCGTAGCAAGAGGCCTCCGCTTGCTTTTACTTGTCAGCACTGTCATCCTTGCCAGATGAGTTGTTCCTGCCCTTCTGAATAACTATTATGCGAAACGGATCTCCAGAGCTATTGATAACTAAATAAAACTGACCAGTCTCACTGCCAACAGAGATCTTACTGTCTGATGACCAGTTGATTGGTGTCAATGATACCTTTGCAATCGGTGGTTGGAGTGGAGTAGCTCCGAGTGCCTGGTTCATCGGTGACCAAAAAGCTAGTTGACGAGAAAAGTGGCCGATCAAGCATTCAACCCAGCAGTCATCTGAGCGTCCATTACTGCGGCCATCAACGGTGTCTGCTATGTTGTCATTGGCGACAACTTCTTGTTTGACTATGAACAATCTATCCCTAACATCTTTGCATACCAGATCTGTATTAGGCGTGGTGAGCGGTACCTTTTTGTTGGGAATAGCGGTGCCCTTAGAGGCATGATCCTGAACTGCAGCGCTCAAGCCATTACCAACATCATGCGGAACTGTGATTCCAGTGTCGTTGATGGTATTCTCCAAATCCAATTTGCGTTGGATCTTGGTGATGATGTTACTTCTAGTGATCACATGATTTCCATCAGAATAACCTAGAGATTTAACTGTAGTAACAAAATTGAAAGTGATTTGGGTGTCAAACCTGGTGACTGAATCAGCTCGTATGAACAGCCAGCTGCTGTGATTGTT
Source organism: Chrysopogon serrulatus (assembly GCA_015844335.1). NCBI lineage: Eukaryota > Viridiplantae > Streptophyta > Magnoliopsida > Poales > Poaceae > Chrysopogon > Chrysopogon serrulatus. The sequence goes on from JADLZL010002703.1 coordinate 98,779, forward strand.
TAGGACAACATCTCCAGTGTCCTCCGGCTCAATTGGATCTATTGCCGGTGGTGAATTGCTGCTGGCGACCGTTGCCTTAGTGCTGAAGGCATCCGCGTCCATGGGGGAATGCTCCTCCATAGCGTCCATCGAGGTGGCGGCGCCGTCCGGCTGAGTGTCGATGGCGACAGGCTCCTCCATCATGGTGTTGACCACGGATATGTCAGTGATGATTTCAATTTGCTATTTTTTCGCAGCAATATTGCCATCAATAGCGGCGTTCAGATCTGATCTGGCCTGGGCCATAGTGACGATGATGTCGCTGACGATCGGTGCCGGAGCATCGATGATTGTTGGTATTAATTAAATGCACACAAGAAATAAGATTATCCGCAAGCGCACAGATACAATACCGTTGTAGCACTTCACCAAGATAAACCCGGTTTTAAATATCGAACCCAAAAGAACAGTAGGTGACGATGACTAAGTCTATAAACTTAACCCAATGCACAATCAAGCTAGAAAATAGCGAGAACAAGGAGAACAATATGGATTATCTAGTTCTGGTCTTTGAAAGTGGTTGTTTTATATCATATGATCACGAGCGATAATTAATAAGATAGGAGTAGAAATCAGAGTTCTCTTCTACCAAGCACCTTTTGCTTGCCAAACCTATTAACGGGAAGTGGACTACAGAGGATTCAACGAAGCTATAAGTCAACTTCGTGAGCTACCACTATCCGGAAAATCAGGGGACATTCACAAGTAAACATAGCCTAAAAACCACGTCTACGCTACGAATACTAAATCAAGAAGCTATCTAGATCAAAGTACTCAATAAGAGTTACAAACTAGAAGAATAATATGAATAAAATACTTACTTTAACTAGAAGTTGACTACCAAATGATCTCAAGATGCAAACTCCGGGCGAGGGAGGTTGATCTCGAAGAATACAGCAACGAAGAAGCACCGACAGGCCGAAACTCCTCTAGAACTCTACTCTCCAACTCTATCTCTCTAATCTCTAAACAAGAACTAGTTCTAGATTGAACTAGCCTTTCTTGATTGCTAGCCTAGATCTACTAGATAGGAATTAGGGTTTCTGGCTCTTCAGCTCTTCATTGATCTGGCTCCCCCTCCAGTGGGGTCTGGCTTCGTTTATATAGCCTGGTGGAATGAACATCAACCGTAGGATCAAACCGACTTAATGTAGGGCCAAGATGCATACTCAAAGGCGGTGGAGAGGTACGCAGAGGTCGACAGGTGGGGGGCCACCCCGGGAGGCCGGTCGTCGGGGCCGGGTGGGGCCGGCCGGCCCCACCCTAAAAGGGCTCGGGCTCCACTTCATTCTTGTGTCTTCTAGATCCTTTCTGATCCCTCTAGCGATATTTTTCGTCGCGGTTAAGTTTCGTGGCTTTTATGCATTTTAATCCTTAATTATGCACTTTCTGGATAATTCCCTGGAAAACAGATAATTCACCAAAACTCGTGGAAATGATTAGTAATAACCTTCTATTCTATGATATTATTGCAATTTACAAAGAAGGTTGATGGTTAAAAGTAGACGTTATCTACTGTCAACAAACTCCCCCACACTTAGGCTTTTACTCGTCCTCGGGAAAAGGTTGGTTTTAGAATATTCATCATAGAGAGTAGAGACTCACTAAGGCATAACTTAAGAACATATCCACAATAACACCTTCCCTAGTTGATCATATACTGCGGAATTCAATGTGTCTACCATAAACCTTTGAGTAGTTAAAAAGTAGAACAGTGTAGATCATTTTTTCTTTAGCTCTGTCAACAGGAGAATTAGTTTTAAGAATTTTGGAAACAATTCATAGCGTATCCTTCTCCCTTAATAGCACTCTCAAATCACTATATATGTGGTATTTCTGGGTCCTCACTAAGGCTTTTAGCATTGAAGCCTGTATCCTATATCTATAAGCTTATGTGGATCTTTAGGTAAGTAATAACTGTATCATACTTGTATGTCATGTGTTGTAAAGTCAAACAATGGATCCAGAGAGGGATAAGGCATAAATTTGAATCAAGCTTAAAGAGGTGGAAATATAGTACTCCTAATTCTACTATTGCTCCTTGAGACACATCTCTCTTGATAGATGAAGAGTATAAGCTATCTTTAATTCTTTTCTTCTTTCTTTTCTTTTCTTTTTTTTCGTGGACACTCGTCCATTCTTTTTGACAAATATTTTTTTCTCTTCTTTTGCATAGCTCATACCTCCTTTTGATAATTGAGAGATAACAACAAAATTTAGAGCATTTATTTAGTGGCTACTCCGGATTAGAGTAGTGCATATGTGGATGTGGCACTTGATTCAAAGATATGATAGATCTCTCTTAGGGTCACAAAGGTTGACCAAACTCAATGCAAACAAGTAGAGTATGTAGAAAGTTTATCTATCCTATGTATGGCTTTGGTAGGACATTACTTTTGCTATAAAGGAGAAGTATGGCTAATCTCTTTTAACTTTTTTAGAAAAGAAGATTTCTCCTAAGACAGAACATTAAGAATTGAAATCTCATCACCCTATATCATACTCCTCAATAACTTAAGAATCATGGGGTCCCTAAATAAGTTTCCAATAGTATAATGACTTCTAGGAAAAAGAATTATGTGAATTTATTCAAAAGTCATGAATTAGCAGACCTTTCCATCTCTTTAAAATTGGTTTATCATGTGATTTTTAATTCGAATCGAACAATCGTTAAACATATATAATTAAATAGTATTGTGCTCATACCTGACCGTGGACGAAGCGAGAAGGAAGAGGGGAAGGTGGTGGGCCGGCCGGCCCAAGGAGACAGGCCGGGCGGCACCCTGTGGTGCCCCCTCGGGGCCCACTTCGCCGTGCATGGTCCTGGGTGTATTTTGTTCCGAATCGTGAATTTTTTTCTTGCGCAAATTGATTTTGCGTGATTACGGTGTGCCTCCCCCACATTTGGTTTTTCCCTGTAATTTTTTTCGCAAAATATGTGGAGACAAACACATCCCCAAAAAAATAGAAAGATAGCAACTAAAACATTAATAAAAATAAGGCACTTTATTATGATTAACCAATGCTTTAACAACCGAGCTATGATAACTACCCCAATTAGGGCGACTGACTAACTTTTAACCTAATTTTGAAAATTGACTCATTTAACCTAACTGACTCGACTGTGCCTTATTACATATATAGGGTAACTACGCTTTTCTAAACGCGTCTATCACGTTCCTGAGCTTCTCGTTGTCCTTCTTGAGGGCATGGATCTCTCTGATGCTTCCTTCAATCTGGGTTGCCATGGTGGTCATAGTAGCTACTTTTATAGTATTGGATGACTGAAGGCTTGAAACAACTTGAGAGAGAGCATCAATTCTCATCTCAAGTGTAGCCAAGGTAGGCTTAGGACGCTTGGGCACAAAGCTTGATGCAGCAGTAGGCGGTGGAGCTCTCTTTGGTGGTGGTGGCTTCTTGTCGGTATACCGAACTAGATCTTCATTAGTACGCACTCCACCAAGCATGAGACGGGTCCTATACTTGGCGCATTCTATCTCTCGAGCCTTGTTGGTCTTGACACTGACGAGCTTTTCTCCTGGCTTGGGTGTAGAAAGCTGAGTACCCTAGGAAAGAGCAATCTGCTTCCCCTTGGATGGTCCTTCCAGAGCAATCTTGGAGGAGGTGCGGGGTGGCGTGCGTTGAGCTTGAGCGTAGTAGGCTTGCTCATAGCTCGGGGCGTGGTTGCACTCTTGTAGCTAGCTCCTTTGGCGGGATGATGGCGAGAGGCTTCACCTGTCTTTGGGACGATGGCGGCGACTCATCCTTCGGGATCTTGTTGAGGTCGGCAGACGTAGACGCGGCGATCTCCTTCCCGGCCATTGGAACTAGAACTTGGAACTAGATCTAGATGGATTTTCTCTGAATGAGAGAGGGAAGGCTTAGATGGAATAAGGTTGAGGGGGGTCTAGGTACGTATTTATATGGGCGACAGGCTTGCAGCGGGGTTGAATCTATCCTACAGGGTGTATACGATCGTAAAACTGGATGCGGTTTAAACCTACGGGATTCTATCGAGGAATACTCCAGAAGGGGGTAGAAAATTGAATGCAAACGAGAGGAAATAGGGGGAGGCCGCCCAGCATTCTTGCCCAGGCCGGCCGGCCCCACATGTCATCCCCTCGGGGTGACTTTTCTCGTGGTGGTTATGTACTCCATTTACTTCCCGATGGCGGTTGTTTAAAGATTCGGATCGATTCGGTTAAAATATAGGTGTAATCAAGGTAATTGGATAAACTCCAATTCCTCAACTACCTCTGGGTGTCTAGTAGGTTCTAGAAAGATTTTAAGGCGATGACCATTTACCTTGAATAACGTACCTTCGTGTGATTGGAGAGTTACCGCTCTATGCGATGATGCGTTAACCACCGTAAACGGTCCTTTCCATTTACTCCGCAGCTTTCCAAGCCCGAATAATTTGACCCTGGAATTAAAAAGTAATACCTTATCTCCGGGTGCAAACTCCTTCTTGATCCTCTTATCATGCCATCTTTTGGTTCTCTCTTTATAAAGCTTTGAATTATGATAGGCCTTCTCTCTCCATTCTTCTAATTCTGATAATTGCATTTTTCTTTTATTCCCAGCAGCTTCAAAATCCATATTCCATCTCTTAATGGCCCAATGAGCTTTGTGCTCTAATTCCACAGGTAAGTGACAAGTCTTCCCGTATACTAATTGATAGGGTGACATGCCTAGAGGTGTTTTGTAGGCTGTTCGGTAGGCCCATAGTGCCTCGGGTAACCGGTCTTTCCACATAGTACCCATTTCGTTCAACGTCTTCTGTAGAATATTCTTAATCTGTTTATTTGATGTCTCTGCTTGGCCACTTGTCTGAGGGTGGTAAGGAGTGGCGATGTTGTGACGGATGCCATGACTCTTCAAGTAATTATGAAGTTTTGTATCGGTAAAGTGAGTTCCTCCATCACTGATCACCATCCTCGGTGTTCCAAACCTTAGGAATATGACTTCTTCAAACATCTTTCTTGAGTATTTTGAATTGGCGTTCTTGCATGGTATAGCTTCTACCCACTTAGGCACATAGTCAACTGCTACTATGATGTATTCACAGTTCTTTGATTTGACGAATGGTCCCATATAATCAATACCCCAGACATCAAAGAGCTCAATTTGAAGATTGTTAGTAAGTGGCATAGCATCTCGTGAATTGATATTTCTGTGTCTCTGACATGAGCTACATCTTCGGACATAATCTTTGGTGTCTTCATACATTGTTGGCCAAAAGAATCCACTTTGCCAAATCTTCGCATGTGTACGGGATGCCCCATAATGCCCTCCATATGGTGATGAATGACACTTTTGAATAATCTAAATGCCCTCTTCTGCTGGTATACATCTTCTGAGCAAGCCATCAGCGCATACTCTGAAGAGATACGGAGGATCCCATATGTGGAGATGACTTTCATAAATGAGCTTTCTTTTGTTTTCCCCTGGTGCTACATAACCTGCAACCATAAAGTTGACAATATTCGCGTACCACGGGTCTGATCTTATTACCTTGAATAGCATATCGTCCCTCAAACGAAGTCATTAATAGGCAATTCCTACGAATTCTTAAACCGCATTCTAGACAAATGATCGGCAAATGGGGTTTTCTACTCCTTTTCTATCTTTTATTTCTAAGTCAAATTCTTGGAGTAACAAAATCCATCTTATTAAACGGGGTTTAGCATCTTTCTTAGTGAGCAGATATTTAAGAGCAAGCATGATCGAGAATAAACAATTAGTTTAGCTCCCACTAAGTAAGATCTAAATTTATCAATAGCAAAAATAATGACTAAAAGCTCTTTTTTCAGTTGTTGCATAATTAAGCCGAGCTCTGTCATAGTTCTACTAGCATATGCAATAGCATGATGTTTCTTATCTTTGGTTTGTCCCAAAACTGCCCCTACAGCATAATCACTAGCATCACACATAATTTCAAAAGGTAAAGACCAATCAGGAGGTTAAATGATTGGTGCAGAAATAAGTGCCTCTTTAAGAGTATTAAAAGATTGTAAACATGCATCATCAAACTCAAAAGGAACATTCTTAGCTAACAAACTAGTCAAGGGTCTAGCAATATGTGAAAAATCTTTTTATGAAACAACGATAGAAACCACAATGACCAAGAAAACTTTGGATTCCTTTTTATATTCACAGGTGGAGGTAGTTGTTCAATTACTTCAATTTTAGCTCTATCTACCCCTATACCCTTTTTCGGACACTAAGTGCCCTAGCACTATCCCTTCTCTTACCATGAAATGACACTTTTCCCAATTAAGGATTAAGTGTTTCTCTTCACTTCTTTGCAAAACCTTATCTAAATTTTCAAGACAATCATCAAAATCTTTCCATAAACAGAAAAATCATCCATAAAAACTTTCATAATTTCTTCAATCATATCAGAAAATATAGACATCATACATCTTTGGAAAGAAGCAGGTGCATTACACAACCCAAAAGACATTCTACGATAAGCATAAGTTCCATAGGGACATGTAAAAGTGGTTTTGCTTTGATCATTAGGGTGAATAGGAATTTGGTGGTATCCAGAGTAACCGTCTAAAAAGCAAAAGAAAGAGTGATTCGCTAAACGCTCTAACATCTCATCAATGAAAGGTAGTGGAAAGTGATCTTTCCTTGTTGCTTTATTAAGTTTTCTATAATCTATGCACATACGCCATCCAAGATGCCAGTTCCGAGGAATTAACTCATTCCTATCATTTCTAACAACAAATCATACCACCTTTCTTAGGTACAACTTGAATAGGACTTACCCACTCACTATGTGGCACAGGATATATAATCCCAGCGTGTAGCAGTTTTAAAACTTCCTTCTTTACTACCTCTCTCATCGTATTATTAAGTCTACGTTGGGGTTCTCTAGTAGGTGTAACTCGGGGATCGGTTGGTATGCGATGGGTGCAAAGAATGTGATTGATTCCCTTAAGATCTTGGAGTGAGTATCCAAAAGCAAAGACGATGTTTCTCTAAAACAATGATTAGGCGTAAAGATTCTTCTTGAGAGAGTTTATCACTTATGATCACAGGAGATTCCTGGTCATTATTCAGAAAAAACATATTTTAAGCCTAGGAAGGTAAGGGTTTAAGCTCAATAGGGGGCTTAGGAGGCTCTAGTAATTCATCGAGAGGTTCGGGGATTAGATGGTTCCTCTTTCTCTTCTTCAATGAAGAATTGGGCGTCATCACCATCCATAGATGGTTCTAAAATTTTATCAATAAAAGCAAAGCATTAACCTCCTCTATTGGATCCGGCTCAGAAGTAGCTCTACTCTAGTTTTTAAGGTATGGGTTATAGGCATAGAGCGCTTGAAACCTTTTCCGAGACTAATATCTAATTTTTCTTTTTGACCTTCTCTAATAAGCTTTCCTAGTGGTAAACCTATTAACACATCAAACTCCCAAACATCAAAGATATGAAAATTTAATGGAACTTGAACTTCATAAACCAAAATAGGAAGAGAATACAAGACTCCTAAACTTGGAATAATGTGACTGAAAGATTTTTTAGAGTTTTAATAGTTGGAATTAATGGCGTATCTTCCAAAAATCTTTTAGCAAATGAAAGAGACATGATATTAACATCAACAATTGGATTATAATGTGTAGTAAAAGGATGTTTATCAATCGACACTCAAAAGTAATGAGAAGAAGAATTCAAACAGATGACATCTTTTTGAAAGTTCCGATTCTTCTAACCATTCTTCACTTAAGACAAAGACTAACTCTTTTCGTAAACTTTTTAAAGAACTTTATCTTAAAAAGATGAATAAAATTAATATTTTTAGATTCTCTAGATTCTTGAGGTTTCATAATTACTTGGTAATTAGAGGTGTTCTCATAATCATCAAAAAAGATCATCTTCTAATTCAAGCATAAAATCAGGAAATGGGATTTCCTCTTTTTCATTCAAAAGTTCAGGTTTTAAAATAGCTAAAGGTTGAGATTCAAGCAATAATTCAGACTCGGCTATTGACTCTTCTTTTTTCTTCGGGAAGATCATTCAAAATATTCATAAGAATAGTTTTTGCATGTGTAGCAAAGTAGTATACATGAATGCTCCTCCCGCGCCAAGTTAAGATATTCTTTATTCTTTTCATTAAGGCCCAAAAAAGAAGTCTTTGTAAGAGCATAGGTTCCGTAAAAGCAAGACTAGTGTTGGTATTTTTAACTCGCACTCTATTTAAATAAGTTTTAAGTAGGATTATCCGCAAGCGCAGATATCATACCAGTGTCACATTTTACCCGGAGGTTTTAAATATCGTATCCACAGAGAACAGTTGTGATAATGACAAAGTATATAGACTTAACCCTACAATTAGGCATAGATCATATCAAGAAAAAGGAAATAGCTAATGTACTCTAGTTCGACTACCGGTAAACTTTGTATAATATCGTCTTATCGGGCAAGTGACTGAATAGAGAAGAAACAGAGTAATCTACCTACCAGACACCTATCGGCACATGCGTCCTATCAACGGAAGTGGACTACAGAGGATTCAACTAGCCTATAAAGTCACCTACGCGACCTACCACTATCCGACTAATCGGGGACATCCACAAGTAAACCTAGCCTAGGCACCACGCCTACACTACGAAATACTACTTCAACCAAGCAATTACCAAGATCAAAGTCCTCAATATGAGATGTGAACTAAAGAACGAATATAAACGATCGCTTACTTGAATCGTAATAGTAAATACAAAAGTACCTTAACGCAGCCTCGAGGCGAGGAAGTTGAATCCGTAAGAATACTGACCACGAAGAAGCGCCGACATGGGAGCTCCTCCGAATCTCTACTCCTCTACTCAATCTCTCTAATCTCTAAACAAGACTAGATCTAGAAGAACTAGTCTCTCCTAATTGCTACATCTAGATGAACTAGCTAGAACTAGATGAACTAGACTAGATCAACTAGAGGGACCCTAACCCTAATCTAATGAAGAATATGAAGCCTTGGGGTGTAGAATGCCTCTTGGGGGGGAGCCTTGGGCGTCATTATATAGGCCGAAGTGGAGTAGGGGGCAAGGAACCGCCACGTCAGCGATCCGCGTCTTCATCTCATGTGCACCGTCGGATCAAACCGACCTCAAATCAACGTAGGGATCTTTGCGATTGGACTCCACGCAACCGAGGGAGGAAGACTCCGTAAGGCGGCGGTGATCGGTGGAGTTAGGGCGGCGGCCCCACCTTATCTCCTCCGGGCCCCGCCGCCGTGTGTCTTCTAGACCCTTCCCCGAGTCCTCTAGCGATGTTGCTCGACGTGGATCAATTTCGTGATAATTATGCATTGAAATCCTTCTTTTATCCTTTTCTCGGAAAATCCCACGGAAAATATAGAATATGCAAAACTCGTGGAATTTGTCGATAAAGCCCTAGACTAGTATGTTTTCATGTTCTCCTTCGGGTTTAAAGTGCTAGTAAAAGTTGACGCTAAGGAGTGTCAACAACTAGGACCCGAATTTACAAAACTATCAAAACGTTCTCAAGCCTTACCTAATGATTCATTATCTAATTATTTAAAACCTATGATTTCAAAATGTAGTTTAGCAACTTTCTCGATAGGGAAAAATTTGAGACAAAAGCTAGAACATAACGCTTCCCAATCTCCCTGACTATTCCCAATATGACGCTTATACCGGTGTTTAGCTCGCCCCATTAATGAAAAACTAAAAAAAGCTTCCACCTTAATGTTTCATCCGCCATACCTTTAATGTGTAGACATGAACAAGTTTCTTCAAAATCATTCAAATAGAAATAGGGGTTTTCGCTAGAACTACCGAGAAAAAAACATTTTCCCTGAACTAAATGAATTAACCCCCGGCGTAGCTCATAGCCGATGATGTAATGGGTTTAGATGATTCTATCGGCTACAAATGTGAGCCCGATGGTGCTCCGTATTGATATAAGAGTTGTGCTACGGGTTCCATAAAAAGATAAAAACTAAAAAATAAAAAGCTATATAAAAAGGAAAAGTATAATACAGGAATTAAGCTAAACTTAAAGTCAATCTCGGCAAACCGTTTCCCGGCAACGGCGCCAGAAATACTTGTTGGTATTAATTAAATGCACACAAGAAATAAGATCATCCGCAAGCGCACAGATACAATACCGCTGTAGCACTTCACCAAGATAAACCTGGTTTTAAATATCGAACCCAAAGGAACAGTATGTGACTATGACTAAGTCTGTAAACTTAACCCAATGCACAATCAAGCTAGAAACTAGCGAGAACAAGGAGAACAATATGGATTATCTAATTCTGGTCTTTGAAAGTGGTTGTTTTATATCATATAATCACGAGCGATAACTTAATAAGATAGGAGTGGAAATCAGAGTTCTCTCCTACCAAGCACCTTTTGCTTGCCAAACCTATTAATAGGAAGTGGACTACAGAGGATTCAACGAAGTTATAAGTCACCTTCGCGAGCTACCACTATCCGGAAAATCAGGGGACATTCACAAGTAAACATAGCCTAAACACCACGTCTACGCTACGAATACTACTTCAATCAAGAAGCTATCTAGATCAAAGTACTCAATAAGAGTTTCGTGACTAGAAGAATAATATGAACAAAACACTTACTTTAACCAGAAGTTGACTACCAAATGATCTCAAGATGCAAACTCCGGGCGAGGGAGGTTGATCTCAAAGAATATAGCAACGAAGAAGCACCGACAGGCCGGAACTCCTCCAGAACTCTACTCTCCAACTTTATCTCTCTAATCTCTAAACAAGAACTAGTTCTAGATTGAACTAGCCTTTCTTGATTGCTAGCCTAGATCTACTAGATAGGAATTAGGGTTTCTGGCTCTTCAGCTCTTCATTGATCTGGCTCCCCCTCCACTGGGGCTCTGGCTTCGTTTATATAGCCTGGTGGAATAAACATCAACCGTAGGATCAAACCGACTTAATGTAGGGCCAAGATGCATACTCAAAGGCGGTGGAGAGGTACGCAGAGGCTGGCAGGTGGGGGCCACCCTAGGAGGCCGGCCGGCCGGGCCGGTGGGGTGGGGCCGGCCCCACCCAAAAAGGGCTCGGGCTCCACTTTATTCTGGTGTCTTCTAGATCCTTTTTCGATCCCTCTAGCGATATTTTCCGTCGCGGTTAAGTTTCGTGGCTTTTATGCATTTTAATCCTCCATTATGCACTTTCTGGATAATTCCCTGGAAAACAGACAATTCACCAAAACTCATGAAAATGATTAGTAATAACCTCCTATTCTATGATATTGTTGCAATTTACAAAGAAGGTTGACGGTTAAAAGTAGACGTTATCTACCGTCAACAATGATCATCGCTAGAGCGATGATGCCAGGGGCGCCCGTGGGGGCACGCCCTAACTCCATGGTACGGCTCCCTGTGTTGGTGTTGGCGGTGTTCTCTGTACTTGCGGGCGATGTCATCGGTGTCATCGGGAACAGAGCCACAGGCACCGGTGGCGTCGTGCTCTTCTCCAGCAGGGCGAGGGGGGTTGCTCATAAACGCGAGCCAGGGATTTAGTAGATTCATTGGGACTAACCTCCATGATGTCAATGGCATCCTCGATCTCGGCCGGCAGGAGCTCCTCGCCGCGAAATGGGTTCCACAAGCATCTCATCCGCGATCTTGATGTTGGTGAAGCGGTTGACATTCGCGGGGACGTTGGCGACCATAGTAGGGGTGTCAATTGTGGGGGCGTCCATGAAGATTACCTCTTGCTGCATCGCACGGAGGTGATTGTTGAGGCCATGCAGATTCATCCTGTCGGCGAGGGCACGCTCCTTCGCCATAGCGCGCTCCTTCTCCATGGCACGGTTGTGGATATCGGTCAATCGACGGAGCTGTTCATGCAGCTCACGCAGTTCGTCGTCGATGGTGGGAGCCATTAGATCCAATCTATGAATCCTGCTGGACTCGTGATGCCAGTTGTAACACACGTGGCGGGGAGGGTGGATTGGACATAGTAGATTGGGGGAGGAAGATGAGAGGGAGAAGGGGGCGCGCGCCCTAGGGGTGGTGGCCCCGGCCGGCGGCGGCATGCGGTGGGGGGCGGCGTGGAGTGGCGACACAGAGGGAGAGGGAGAGAGAGAGCCCGAGAGCCGAGAGCTGGGGTAAAGAGCTTTCGCCCAATTCCTTTTCTCGATTCAATCCGATTACAATGGCCTAATATTTATAGTCCCAAGTGGACTCAACGGAAAAGTCCGTATCTAACCCGAATTTTCCAGTTTTCTAATCTTAATCTGTATAAATTAATTAATAATAATAAAAAGGTAACTTGCGGCGAAGGTTGCGGTGGCGGCGGCGGCGGGCGGCGCGGTGGGCCCGCACCCCTTTCCCGCGCTAGGCGGCGGCGGCTAGGGTAGCCGCGGGGCCTCCCCCGTGCTCCACGCCGTCCTCCTCCTAGAACGGGCCGTGGAGCCCACCGATCTCGGTCGGATTCTCTCGGCGTCCGCTTTTGGCATAACAACTGCATAATTTGTCACAGTCTTGATTGAACGTGTGACAAGCTCTCTTGTAATTGTGTAGAGTAGTAAGATGGAAACTGTCAAACAAAGAAGAGCCAAAAAAACATTTTTGATTATCATGCACTTTGTTGTGCCGATTTGGAAAAACTCCTTACGCAAACCATATTATTGGACGAAGACGGGGCATTATGAAAACAAAAAATGGAGGTTACAAGAAACCCTTCGCTCTTTTTAATTATTATTATTATTATTAGGTAAGAAAAGAGAATGTAAGATAAGATTCGAAGCCGTAGTCGAGCATAGAACTGCAGAGATGTCCAAATGCTGAGAGATCCGAAGAAAGGATCATCTCATGCATAGAGATTCGTAGGGGTGATGAAGCTACGCATCAAGGCAGGCGAACATCTCGATCAATGCAATGACCAAATGCTTGCTTAGAAAACTGGATTGTGTTATGGTGTGGTTTGATATTGATGATTTGCGGTGATGCTGCCTTAACAAGAAGTCTGCAGAGACGCCAGCCCTACGGGTGCAAATCCCTATGAAGATCTCTGTGTAGTCCGCTCTTGTCTTATCTTCTCCCAAGCTACTAACGGAGTATTTCTTTTTTAAATAAAACGGCAGAATCTCGTGATCCACAAGAAACAGTAGTTTGCAAACCACGTGCCGCATGCTCTGGCCAGACTAACAATCTTTTGTCGACCCCGCAAAATTAAAAATAGGAAAACAATTAAGCACCCAATTTAAATGGCGACCATATCCAGCTATCTCAAAAGAGATCAAGCACACTACATCATGCACCTACGGGCTGCGGCTATGGTGCTTAGGGCCGCTTTGGCGCGGATTCTGCCGCTTCGGCTTCTCTAAAAGAAATTGTCATAGTACTATGTAGCACAATTCACGGGGAGTCACTTTTCTCTCTGTCTCTCCTCTCTTTCATAGAGCCGGTTAGAGTAGGTGGAGCTAAACAAACTAGTTGACTGGCTCCCATCTGCTCTATGAGAGAGAGGAGATAGGAGGAAGAAAAGTGGCTCCAATATAAATCTTGCTGCTATAGTGTTTTTTGTCAAAGAAGTCAGCTGAATCCATGCCAAAAAAACCATTAAGCTAGAGAAGAAAAGTAGAGAACTATCTGTCTCTGGCCAATAAGACAAGTGAACCAAATTAAATTTAAAACTTGCTAGGATCAGGAGGCCAACAAACAGAGGTGACTATCAAGAGAGTTGGCGACAGGTAGGGAAATACTCCTATAGCCTTCTCCAAACCTCCAATCATGTATAATGAGGCTGCAAGTAGCAATCCGGCATTATGACAGGTATTAAATTCGTAATATTTGAGATCTTCTCGGGACCGCCAAAAATGTATGCAAAACTTTGTTTTCTTCTCTGAACTCGTGTATCGTACTTTACCACATACTATTTTTTGTCTTATGATTCACAACAACATTTCTTTTTGCGTCTTTTGCTCTAATTGCCAAATGATGAGAGGTGCGTATAAACAGCTAATTGGAAAAAAAAAGGAAAGAAAGAACGTTAAAAGTGCGTGGCGTATCTCCTACCTAGTCATGATTTGGCACATCGTCAAATTCGATGACAAAGAGTTGTTTTCTGACAGAAAAAAGAAGTTAATGATCGATGTGGATTGAAGTGCAATCATGCATATATAGTTGCCATGTGCTTTGTCTAATATATGAATTTTTAGATAGAATGTCATATATTTTTATAAAAGGTGTGAGTTCTCATAAATATATTACTTATCTTCATATTAGAAATTTAAAGCCATGATATACGGAGGCCCTGAAACATACAATAGCCTAAATCTTTCCACCCAAATCCCAATTAAAGAAATATATATAACCAAGCAAGCAAGATTGCATATATGTTGGTGATTACTGCTGAAAGATGCCAGTCAGTGGGAGTGGGAACATGGGGGCACATCCGCACATGTAGACTGTCCTCCTCTCAGCATGCATGCATGGGATTGCAGATGCATAATCAGAAAAAACTGGGCCTAGTAGCAGCCTACTCTCTCCGTACCAGAATTCTTGTCATTTTTGCCTCTTAAAAAACATCTACTAGCATTTTTTATAAATAATAAATATTATCGATTAGTATATATAATAGTTAGTATTAATAGAAAGATCCTTAAATCTAATTTTTAACAAATTTATTTGAAGATCATTTTGTTCGTTTTGTTTTATCGGTCGGGCCTATCGGCCGTTCGAACAATATTTTTTCTTACAACAAATCAGCCGGTTTATATGACCAAATTAAACCGCCTCGATAAATATTACACATATTTTATAAATTAAATCAAACTTATAGCACGCATATCTAAAGCGACAAGAATTTCTGGAACAGAGGGAGTAAGAAGAAATCGAGCATCAAGGGTTACGGGATCCCAAAATGAAAACAATCCCAGGGCGATTATTAGGCTGTCCCCAACAACGGAAGGCAAACACAAAGTGCATCGCGCATAGTGTTTTGCGTGGCCAAAACTAGCCTCCAACAGGGAACCCAAACGCACGACACATTTTGCGCACCTGCCCAGAGGAGACGCAGAAAAGCGCCGCCTCCTCGCAACGCAAATCTCCGATAGTGGTGGGCCCGCGATGACGGCGAGGCGGGGAGGGAGGTGAGCGGCGCTACCCGATCCTCCAACTTGCCGGTGGTGCCGCCACACACGCGGCCGAGGCCGCGGGCGGGGCCCCGCAGGCCAAGCACTGCGGCGATGGGAGACGGATGCTTGGGGATCAGGTCGACGTGTTCTGGCCCGACGACGGCGAGACGGGGGAGGGAGGCGGGCGGCGGTTTGAGTGCCCGGCGGGCGGGCGGCTGTGCCACGGCGGGGAGCGGCCGGCGAGGCTCCTCGCGCGGACCGCCGAATCCGTAAGGGGGGGGAGGGATGTCGCCGGCGGCCGGATCCGATAGAGAGGGACAGAGGAAGAGGCGGCGCCAGAGAGAGAGACACAGCGGCGTGGGGATCCCCAGGAGCGCGCCGGGGGGACCGGAGGAGAGGGCTCCGTATTTTTTGCATAAGCTGTTGGAGAACGCTGTTTTTCGGTGCCATCTTCTTCTTCTGTGCATGACCCATTCTAGTATATGGGTCTTTGGTTTGAGTCTCCACTATTGGAGACAGTCTTAGGGGACACAGCGCTCAGCACCTGTACTTTACATGTACTGTTCCTCGTCCGTTCAATGTTGAACTTTCAGTCCAAAGCGTAAAAACAAGGCATGAAAAGGCCGTGTATATATCTTCAGTTTCCGGGTGCCATCCATCACACGGAAAGCTGTCCGGATTTTTGGAGCAAAAGAGAAAAGGCGAAAGGGAAGCAACAGCTGCAAACGCGAACGTGGGGTGTAGGCATTTCATGCACATTTGTAACTCAGTATAAGTAATAACAGTAAAATTCAACTTCTGCTGCTTCTACAGTGTAGTAACTGGTTGATTAGTGTGTGTGTGTGGCTGTGACACAAGTGGCACATGGATCTACGCATGAGAGGGGCTGAATCTTATGTTCCACGTATAGCCTATACCCTGTAGTATAGGGGCATGTGGTTTCTTTGGTTTTTCTCGATGACTTATCGATCTTTGCTTTTATCTTTTTGCCTTACTGAATGAGACATGAGAAGATATTAAATCCCATTGTGTCACTCTTTTGGGACGGTAAAGCGGTAGTCTTTCTTATACCTACATCTTCTCACCTATATAATATCTAGAATAGCTAGATTTCTATATCCTTATAAAGCTAAAATCTCTTCTCTAAGTTGTTCTACTTTCGAAAAGCCAAACAACCATGCCAACCTTTATTGCACATTGTCTAGCTAAGTACTTTCTCTGTTTTTAAATATAAGATGAATTGACATTTCTAGATATACTTTTTTTACTATGTATCTAGACATAGTGTGTGTCTAAGTTTATAGTGAAAGCAATATATTTAAAAAAAGTCAAAATGCCTTGTAATTTGAAATGGAGTGCTAGCTGGCTATGAGGGGGACATAGACATGCTTGCTAAAAAGATTCTAAACTGTCCTATTTCTCTTCAACATAGTTCATCGACTTGTTTGATTACTTGCATGCGTCTCCTTGGTAATGTTGGAAAGAAAGGTTGTGAATTGACTATAGTTAGATATTTGAATGTGCTATGCTACAATGCCATACTATGCTAGTCACAATCATGATTTATGTTAATTTTGAAATAGCCAACTAGATAACACCAAAGGCATGAACAAATGACAGAGAATTATCAGACAGCAACCATCCAAAGCAAATGAAGTTAAGCAAAGCCACCTTGGATTACCAAGCGCGTGCGTGTCTCTCGTGGAGCCTCAGGGGTGCACGTAACGACGGGGGGCCCTCTGACTTGTAGGACTTCCACGTGTCAGGCCCAGCGCCATGAATTCCCTTCTCAGGAGAGCAATGCCCACGCTTTTGTTGTTACGTGCCCCCGGTGAAACGTCCCACACAAATTGGACACCTCCCACCTTGTTGCTGAGTTCTTGGTGTGCCGTGCCCAGCCGTGCGTGTGTGTATATATGTATGTAGTATCATCCAGTGACGGACCCCAGCAGGGCCCCAAGCAACTTCTTCTCACTTTTTCAGCCCACTCCACAGCGCAAAGAAGCCGCATTTCTTGCAGTTGCAGTGGGGATCTCTTTCTCCGTCTCCTCTCTCCTGTCTCCTCTCCCAAACACAGAGAACGAAGCTGCGAATAAGGATGGGGAGAGCGCCGTGCTGCGAGAAGGTGGGGTTGAAGAAGGGGAGGTGGACCAAGGAGGAGGATGAGATCCTGGCCAGGTACATCAAGGAGCATGGGGAAGGCTCATGGAGATCACTGCCCAAGAATGCTGGTATGCATGGATCGAACAACATACATACATATTCATTCCTAGTAGAAGTTGCAGATTAGTAGCTCTTTGTGTGCCAATAAGTCAAGCTGAGATTGGTTTCTGACCAATCTTTGCTTCTGCTGCTGCTGCTGCTGCAGGGCTGCTGCGGTGCGGGAAGAGCTGCAGGCTGCGATGGATCAACTACCTGAGGGCGGATCTCAAGAGGGGGAACATCACGGAGGAGGAGGAGGAGATGATCATCAAGCTCCACGCCACGCTTGGCAACAGGTACCCACCCATACCATACCATACCAATCTATCTATCTATCTGCCATTCGATTCCTTCAACCTCAGCTGCTTGGGTGGGTTGTGTGCAGACTCCATCTTTCTCTTTGTTTCCTGCATTTGAACAACTTCATGCATGCTGATGCTGAGCCGCTTCAGAGTTCAGACTTCAGAGTTCTTGCGCGATAGTAGAAAAAAATTATATATTTATGTGCTTTCTATATATATGTCACCGTTGTGTGTCTGCTGTGAAAACTAACAATAAACTGAAACATTGCAAAATAAAATTATGCAGCGCGTTGCGATGAGAATTAGCAGATTTTTTTTAGATAACGATGAGAATTAGCAGATGAGACTGCAAAAACCAAACCTGACATAGGCATCAAGGATTTAGGATTGTCATGTACGTAGAAAGAAAATTAATACAAAACTACTTTGTTCTTGGTCTAACCAGTACCCCTGAATGGCGGGTACACCCGTGACTTGCAGCTTTTCTGATTCAAGGCCGCGTGTAATAATTCAGAAACGGTAATTGGTTTTACTTAGGTCCAATTCTTTTTCTTTTTGCCTTGTGCAAAGTGACATCAATGCGCCAAGAGCCCAAGAAGATCTGTTCCCTGTTAGTTACTTCCCCCTACCCCTCTTCCACAAAAACGAGAAGGAAACAAGAAAAGAAAGCTGCCTTGTAAAACCAGGCTCCGTTAATTATTGATTTAGATTGAGCCTGACAAGCCAGTGTCTCTGTTTTTTGAGGAAAAAAGGGGAAATAGTGGTTGAAATGCTGTTTTTTTTTTTCAGTAAGCAGAGGTGCGCAAAACCAAGATTTACCGCCTAATAAATCTGTGAAATGACTAATACGGTTTTAACAATGCCATGCCATGACCATGATGGTGATAACTAACGAGGGCAGCGGGGTTTATTATTGTGTTCAATTCAAGCAGAAGAAGGAGAACCGTCACTGTTGTGGTTTTCCTAAAGTCATCAAACTAAAAAAGGAGGAGGAGGATTAGAAGCTGTGCAGCAGCATGCTTAGTTAGTGCCGTGATGCAGCGTCTTGTTGGGTAGTAGTAGCAACGTTGTCAAAACACATTTGTTTCTAGATGGAGACGGATGAGGCAGCACCGATGATCGATCGGTACGTACCAGCCGCTCCCCGCCTTTTGCTTTCATGACCGATGGACGATCAAGAAGCATTCAAGCAATGCAAGCAAGCAGAATCCTTGACGGACGGACGGTCATCGTCTTTATTTGTCAATGGGGCACTTTGTCATGGGCGTTGAAGTGTGGAGCGTCCGCCGGCGCCAAGTTTTCTGTATGTTAATGTATCCGCCATCGTTGGCCTCGTCCGCGCGCGCGCGCACGCACGCGAAAGGGACAGTGAGTGGCCGCCATGGAAAAACCTGGGAGGGCAACCGGACCGAACAGAGAAGTTCTCCTTCCGTCCATTCCATGGACGTCGTTGATGGATCGTTGCCGTTCGTTCATTCGTGTCACTGGGCGGCCGCCGGCGGTCGGCAAATTCCTCCCTCGGCCGAACGAGACGGGCCGGGGGCCGCCGTCGGCGTCAGGCATTTGCTTGGGCGGGGACGGAACCCCCACGCATTGAAAACGAATGGATCGGGACCCCTCCCCTGCACCTGCAGTGGCGCTGACACCGATGCAGGCGCAGGGCAGTCGTTTGCAACGCGGTACGGCTCCCTCAACACGTGGGCCTTGTTTAGATTGGCTTCCAACTTCCAAGTTTTTACACTCTCTCTCCATCACATCAATTTGTATCCACATGTAAAAGAGTATTAAATATAAATAAAAAAAAATAACTAATTATATAGTTGGGTTGTAAATCACGAGATGAATCTTTTTGAGCTTAGTTGGGTCACGATTGGACAATATTTGCCATAAACAAACGAGGTGCTGAGGACTTTACAATCTCTCTCATCTCATAAATTTGTTGCCGCATATAAAGAGTATTAAATATAAATAAAAAAATAACTAATTACATAGTTTTGTTATAAATCACGAGACGAATCTTTTGAGCCTAATTGGGCCATGATTGGACAATATTTACCAAATAAAAACGAAGTGCTACAGGAACCGTCCAAATAATTCCACACCTATCTAAACAAGGCCGTGGTTTGATTTTCATTTTTTTGTACACATCAATCATCGTCACACACACACAGAGGATAAAGAAGGAGGTCAGAGTTAGGAAAAGAATATTCCTTGTCCTTCTTGGAAAAGTTAGGGGCACCCAAAATCAACCCTCGGTATTTGCTCCTCTGTGTTCCGTCTACTGGTCACCCCCAGCAAATTTGGACGCACTCCGCGATCACACCGTAGGACTGACTAGTAGCTAGGCGTACGTGGACGTGGACGCCGGAGTGGCCTGTCGAACCTCTCGTTTCTCACGTGGGATTGACTAGGCGTACGTACGTGTCTCTCACTCTCTCTCGGTGTCGGCTGAGGCCACCGTGCTCCATACATGCACACCACTTGTCGGCAGACATCGGCCCCGGCCCCGGCCCCGGCCCCGCGTGTTGTGCAATGAAACTGCCTGTCCTGTCCCTCTGTGCGCGCGACTCCACGAATTTAGTATCTAAGATCATGCTAGTCCTAGCTAGCTAATCTGTTTCAGAGCGGATTAGAGGCGGCAATGCATTTGCGTTTCCTCGTCTTGCTTGTCGATCGATCGCAGCAATGAATAATCCTGCCAACGGAAACGCACATGCGCACCTGCAAACGATCGAGGCCTCCATTCCATTCCATTTACTCGCTGCTGCAACTAGCTAGGGTTGTTGGATCACCAGCATACGTTTTTATTATTGCCACATGTATGTGTCTGCCGCCTCAACGCCTGACTGAACCTTTGCTGCCAGGCATGCCATGGTCTGCAGAGTGCAGACTGCAGCCCTTTTCTTGTGCTGTTGTGGACATCCATCTCTCAGATTCTTTAATTCTCAAAAAAAAAAAAATATATCTCAGATTCTTTGCACATACATATATAAACTGTGGTAATATAATCGCAAGTTTTCTTCTTCTTTTTTTCCCCCTTATTGATCGTTGTCGGCATGCCCTCTCTCAGGTGGTCCCTGATCGCCGGCCATTTGCCCGGTCGAACAGACAACGAGATCAAGAACTACTGGAACTCGCACCTCAGCAGGCGGCGCCCGGCAGCCAACTTCCGCCACGGCGTCGTCGTCGACGTCAACATCGACCTCAGCAAGCTGCCCGGCGGCGGCAAGCGCCGCGGCGGCCGGGCCAGCCGAGGAGGAGGAGGCATCGTCATGGCCAAGGCTGCAGCAGCCAACAAGGAGACGAAGAAGGCCAAGAAGGGCAAGGACGACAAGGGCATCAAGAACAAGGTCGCAGCAGTAGAAGCCGAGCAGCAGCGCAAGGGCAAGGAGAAGGAGGACGACGACGCCGGTGCCGACGCCTCAACGCCGAGGAGCGAGGAGGAGCAAGCGCAGGCCAGCGCTAGCGGCGTGACCTCCGATGGGCCCGAGGAGGAGGAGGACCCGCTGGCTCTGAGCGAGGAGATGGTGAGTGCGCTGCTGGCCCCGGGAAGCCCGAAGCTGGAGGTGGGCCCGGATGGCTCGTGCATGGACAGCGACAGTGGCCCGTCCGGGGACAGTGGCTGTGGGCCCGGTGGGCCTTCTGGCGACGTGGCTCAAGAGCTGGACCTGGACGACAAGGCCATCATGGACTGGGACTTGATGGGCCTCGACATCTCCGTCGCCGCCGATGACATGTGGGACACGCTGGTGTGGGACTACGACGAGACGCTGGTCCCGGAACAGCCGGAAGGAGACAACGGGCAACAGAAGCAGGACGAGGTGATGTCAGACCTCTTCTTCCTTGACAATCTGTAGTAGGAGGACCGAGGAGCTGCATCTTTAGCATGGGCATTGCTGTGATGTTTTATGCTTCTGATTTGATCCAGTACTACTAGGTGATTGAGTTCTGAGTTGAGATAAGGGGAGGCTGCTTCAGTGACATTTTAGTCTGCTGGCCTGCAGGCCTGGTCTCATGAACCCGTAAAATGGAAGGGATGTAGAAAAATAATAAGAGGTAGAATGGCTCCTTATGTTGAAAAACATAGCAAGGATGGCCTCAGGTGAACAATCTCCACGCAATATCAGTTGGGATCAGCACTAGAGCCTGTATAACATCTCCACGCAATATCAGTTGGAATTTTGGCTGCGGGGATTGACATTTTCTTTCTTAATTCATGTCATGATTGCAATCGCTGAGACATCCACAAAAAAGAAAATGATGAATATGAGATTCAACTTGCCATCGCCGCACAGCTACGCGCAATAGCAGCTTCACACTGGACAAAAACAACTTTTATAAAAGATAAAAAAAAAACTTCTTCCCAGCTCTCCAACCCCTACATCTTCTGTGCAAAGAATCCAACCCCTGCATCTTCTATCTTCTGTGCAAAGAATCCAACCCCTACATCTTCTATCTTCTGTGCAAAGAATCCAACCCCTACATCTTCTATGCAAAGAATCCAGTACTTCGAAGTTCGAACATAGTATACAGCCTAGTGCCCAACGAAAGCTGAGGCAACAGTTCAAACTACGCCGTCTGACACTACATAACCAATGCAGTTACAGTGCAGAGTTTGATTCAGCTTGTTCGGTTCGATGTTTGGGTGCTCCAGTGAAATTCTGTCTGTTAGTATAGCTGGGTGTACGTTGGAAAGGGAAGAAATTGTATACAAAAGAATTAAGTGCTGGAATTACTCATTTTTTTATGACCGTTTAAAAACTAGGGTGGAGCCATTATCACTGTTGAATTTGGGAGAACTGTAATATTCTGATAACATCCAACAACAACATAACTCTATAGATGAACACAGAACAGGAAAATGCTAATTAAATCCTGCAGTAAAAAAGAAGAAGATTTTGGACCTTTCAAAGGAACAACTAGCAGCTGTGAAGCTAGAGCAAACAGTTTTCAGCAAGTTGCGAGGATTAACTGCAGGTAGACCAATACTCATTTGCTGACTGTTTGGCTGGATTTCTTAAACTGCCACATGCTTCAGAACGGAATGCTCCACAGCCTAATGTTTCAATCTCCTGGTTCCTTCTAATGTTCATCTTTGCGCATACTTTAGATTTAACAAGCTTGGCATGGACTACCAAGTATCATTCATGAAACAGGGCGAGCTCTACCATTCAGGTTGCATCTGACAATATGATCCTAATCATGTTGGGAAGTATTTCTAGAATTTATCAAACAGCAGAAAATTTAATAAAACTCAAACTTCTTAGCAGATCAGCCTACATTATAATGTTTGTATATCGAAACTAATAGAGCAATTGACTGCAAGGGTCAACATTGCCAAGTAGGCACTACTCATCTGTTGAATGTTTCATGCTGGCTCTTCCTAATCGGTCTAGCCAGTTCATCTCACGCGATCAAATCAGAATAGAATCCAGAACATAATGTGTGCACATAGTTCAAACAGGGAGGGCTCTAGCATTCAAGTTACAACCGACAACGCCATTCATGATGAACACAGGAACATATGTGTTGGAAAATACTTATAATGTTTCACTAATCAGTCTAGTCAGTTCATCTCACACAATCAAATTAACAGCATTCAGAACCTAGATGCTTTTGTCCATCTTTCAGGATGTAAATGCTTGTCATGGACTGCCCATTATCATTATGGAGTAGGGAGACTGGCATTCTTCAGGTTATGTGACAACACATGAACATGTATGTATCTATAACTCTTATAAGTCTAAACCATGTAAAGCTAATTCTCTCCCTCCCGATTGGTCCATGCCTCAAAAGTGATGTCATCCGTCCGCTAGATGACATCGTCTGCCCACTAAACCTCATTAATTTCCCCACTAGCTATTACTTTTGAAATAGAAAAAAAGTCGTAGCACCTAAACTAAGTATCGTAATTAAAATCTAATTGCACTATGGTATTCCTCGCAATAAACTCTTCAAAATAAGACCCCACATGGATATATTTTGATAACTTTTTTTTTTTGCAAATGTTTAAACCGTTTCTAAGTAAAAACCCGCTTCAATTCGGTTGAATGAGACCTCGGGTGAAATGCTTGAAAACAATAAGATTTACAATGACCCCTCTAACGAGGTTCTACCGAAAGTCGGTCACCCCCGGCCGGAGAGAGGGTTCGGTTGAGTGAGATCTCGAGTGAAATGCTTCAAAACCATTAGAACATCCCACTAACACATGCCACTAATTCGCCATACAAAGTGTCCACATCATCATCCACTAACACATCAAACTAATACATGCCATTATATATCCATTCAAGCTATTCATATTAGTAAACCACATCATACCCGCGGCAACGCGCGGGGCATCCTACTAGTTAGAAAATAGGCAAAATAGTCAATTTGGCCCCTCAACTATCGTGTAAGGCTCAATTTAGCCCCCGAACTATCAAAACGTCCATTTTGGCCCTCGATCTTTTGATTTCAGCTCAATCTCGTCCATTCACCACGATTGCTCACCACGTGGACAAAGGGCATGCAAAAAAAGTCAAATTTACCCCTCTCTATTTTCTTTACCTTGTGGCCCCTCACGGCGTTTGCCTTATTTCCGTTTCTTTCCGTCCCCATCCTATCGATCTCTGTCCCCATCCACTCGTGGAGGCCAGGGCGGCCGTGGAGGCGTAGCTATGGGGCGAACCCTGGAGGCGCGCCGGTGGGGCGGCCGTGGAGCCGCGTCCATGAACGGAGAGAAACGCCGTGAGCGACCAATAGGAAAAGAAATTAAGGATGGGCAGAATCGTCTTTTTGCGTGTTCATCTGTCCACGTGTCCAGCAAAATGGGCAAATGGATGACATTGAGTCGAAAATCATAAGATCAGGGGCCAAAGTGGCCGTTTTGATAATTCAGGGGCCAATTTGAGCCTTCGGTGATAGTTGAGGGGCCAAAACGGCTATTTCGCCTAGAAAATACATCTGAAATTGTTCAGGCAAATGAAATTTCACTGAAAGTTCACAACACAGCCTACATAAATGTTTGCAATCGAAACCACAATGTATCAGACGGCAGGGTTCAACATTGCCACCTAGGCCATAATCATTCCCTGAACTTTTCACACAAGATTTCCCAAAGGCCAAAGCAGTCTCATCAGCTAATCACATAATAGAATTTGTATAGAATTCAGCACAGAAAGTCCTTGACACTAATCAGCTCATAGAACAACACAACATAGTGTACTACTAATGCTGAATGAATATTGCAGCGAAAGTTTAAACTACACCACTCTACACGCCATCTAGTTCAGTTCAGTTCAGTTCAGTAGTCATTATTCAGTAATCAGCGCAGTATACTTAGCTTAGCAGAGTTTGCTGGTTCGGAGCCTTCTTAGATCTTCCATTCTTCCTCTTCCCTCCTCTTCTTCTCTTCTGGGAAACAGCAGGTTCATCAATCTCGGTTGCGGTTACCTTCGTCGCCGGCACCCTGCTGCATCTGTTCTCACCGTCCGCAACCGCGGGCATACTCGATTTGATCCCCTGGGCTTGACTTCCGCCGGAGTCGCAGCCGTTGTTGTTGGAGGCTCGGATCGAGGAGCCGCAGCCCTCCCCAACGTTGAGCTCGCCGAAGACTTTCCTCCTCTGGTCGTCCACCGGCCGGACTCGCCGCGACGGCCCAGGCCCTTCCCCGCACACTTCCTCTTGCTTCCGCCCCACGCGCTGTGGCCAACCGCCGACGGCGGCGGCAGCGGCGTCGAAGCGGCAGCGCGCCGCCCCCGTGGGTGCGGCGTCCGTCCGGCACCCGCCGGGTCCCGGTCCCGCGGCGCGCCGCGCGTGGGAGTCGCCCCGGTCGGGTTCGCCGCGACGCTCCCGCTGCTCGAGGCCGTAGCGGCGGCGTACTTGTGGCTGCGGCGCGGGCGCCGGCGCGGGGCGGTGCGGAGGTGGAGATCCAGCTCGCGGTCGCGCGCGCGCCAGTCGACGCCCTTCTCGGCCAGCACAACCTCCCGCGGCCGCGCCGCGCCGAACGGGTCCGCCTTGATCTGCGCTCTCTCCCTCTCCGTCTCGCGCCGCTCCTCCTCCTCCTCCTGCTGCTGCTGCTCCCGCTCCTCGCGCTCGACCTCGTCGGCCCAGGAGAAGCCGAACCGGATCGCGGGCTTGGCGCCGCCGCGGTCGCTGCTCGTGTTCTCCATCGCTTTCCTTTCCTCTCTCTGAACCGTGGGCAGCAACTGGGCGAACCGCTGTTTCAAGTTTCGAAATGGGGTGCGGGTGGTGGCCGGATGGTGGGGCCTGGGTTTGTAACGGTCGGCAACTGCACGGGAGCGCTGAACCCAAAATCGCAATTTACGAGTAACGCCGTGGATCTCTGACTTTTTAAGCAAAAACAAACAAACAAACAAAAAGCAGGGTGGGTACCTGTGACTTTGGATAATATTGGCATTACTGCCTTGTTCTCTTTCACCTATTTCCGTAAATTTTTTCACTCTCTCTCCATCACATCAATTTATATCCACATGCATGGAGTATTAAATGTAAGTAAAAAAAAACTAATTACATAGTTTAGTTGTAAATTACGAGATAAATCTTTTTTAAGCCTAGTTGGGCCACAATTAGATAATATTTGGTAAATACAAACAAAAAATGCTACGGTTACTTAGATTACGAGAAAGTTGCAATCGAACAAGGCCTACAAATTGGTCATGTCTATCCATTCAAATTTTAACTTCCTTTTGAAGGTCTAATAACACATGCAACTTACATCCTCCGATACTGTCGCCACTCACCACACCAGTAGGTCAGTAGATTACATAATCCAACGGAAGTCGTATACTACTCCATACTCATATTAGTTGACGTTTTGGACAAGGTTTGAGTCAAACATTGGGAACATAAACTAGCAATAACTTTTAAAATATTTAGTTTAAAAAGATGAAACTTATATGTATAGATTCACCTTGAAGCCTATTTTTTATAAAAGTAATTTTATTTTTATTTTTTTCTTATATATTTTAATAAAAATAATGGATAAAGTTAGATCTTGGAGACCGTGTCCTTGTCCAAAACGTCAACTAATATGAATATGGAGGGAGTAACAATTAATGGGCCTGTTCATTTGGTAGAATTTTATAGTATCCGCCGGCACATCCAACCAGCCAGCCGAACGGGTCCATAATAAATCATCATCCAGGATCAATCAAATCTGAATACTTCCTCCATTTTAAATTAAACGGTTAGTCATTCTAATTTTTCTAAAGAGTCAAAACATCTTAAATTTAACCAAATTTATATTAAAAAATAATAATAATTATGATACCAACTAGGTAGCATTAGATTTTTTATTAATTATATTTTTATAGTATATGTATTTGATGTCATAATCTTTGTAATTTTTTTTTTTTATAATTTCTATCAAATTTGATATGGTATGCTGACTCTCCATAAAAGTTCGATTGACTTAATTTGGGATGGAGGGAGTATACACAAGGGGGGAAACGAAAACTGCATTACATTGTTGAGGAAAATATCTTGAATTGTTGATTGATTCCAAATTCAACGATGGCAAGCAATTTAATCTCAAAAACAATGAGGACAACGTGCAATTGGATTCTGAACTTCAAAGACCGAAATGGCATTCATTCTCCTCATGCAAGTCTGGAAACAAGGATGATAACCGTTGCAATTGCAATCTGCATCATCTTGGGGGAAAAATATTCTTGGAAGCACAAACAACAATGCGTTCGATTCAGAGATTTACTCCTTCACAAGAATTCTTGGTCATCAACCCATAAATTAGCACCGACAAGACGACCTGCATATGCCATAATTGTTGCCGTCCAAAGAGCAGCCGCCGCCGCATTTTTTTCCGCACGGTGGTCAGAAACTCAAGATGCGGGAGCACTTGCGCTTGAACCACCTGAGACCCCCGCGGAGCGACGCCTTCACCTTGCCCTCCACCGCGTACGCCTTGTAGCCCGCCACCCGCCGCCGCCGCTTCATCTCGGGGTCGCCGAAGCAGCCCATGCGCACCGCACGCACTCCGCACCGCCGTCTTCCGGTGACCTGCGGCGGGGCGGAGGGGCCCGGCAGCGCCATGGCAAGCTGCTGCCACGGGCGCTGCGGCGGCGGTGGCAACGATGCGGTATCGTAGATCTCCCGAGGAAGAGGCTTCTTGTGGAAGGATCGGGTGCGGTGGATGGCCAGAAGAGATCGAGTGCGGACGGCGGTGGAGGATGTCCAGCGAGAAAAAGGTGGAGGCGAGGACGGAATATGGAGGGAGGAGAAACGTGGGGTTCTGACTACCTCGCTTAATTAAAAAAAAATAAAACTATTTTGGGTATCTTATTTGGTCATAAAGAACAAAAAAAAACCTCACGAAATTTTGGCCAAAGCTAAATTGGGGCCATGTCAAAATGAGGTCTAAAAGACCATGCCGAAATTTAGAAACAAAATATTGTTTGGATTGTACCCATATAAAATTTGCTACGACTGTATGTATGACATGTGGGGCTCATATATCGTAAGTTTGTAAGGTCTAAAGTATGGTCAATATTGGTCTTACTCGTAGATTTAGTTGTGATATGATATAATCAGAGTTTAGAAAATATTTTCTTGGCAAACTCATAACAAAATATATAGAGTATGTTATGTGAAAAATCCTTACATACCATTGGCATAAATATATTCTTGTCTATCACCTCCAAAACATGATTCTCTTATATGTTATTTACGTTATAATCCTTTCTTTACTAAGATAATTGCTTGAGTAAGCATATAAACATCACGTTGTCCGTGTTACTCCTACTAAGCATACCCAAATTGCAGAGGTGGTTAACAATGAGTAAATGGATTGTTTGTTTAGCGAGTGAGGACCTGTTTGTTTCACTAGGACTAAAGTTTAGTGACTACAATTTAGTCCGTTTTAGTCCCTAAACTTCAAAACACCCCTTGCTTTTGGAAGTACTAAACTTTAGTAGCTTTAGTCAGTAAGGAGGAACTAAAAGGGACTAAAAGTCTAAGTTATGAGAGCACATGTCTCTCCTTAATGCGCTTTTAGTCCCTTTTAGTCTCTAGAACCAAACATACTAGGACTAAACTTTAAAGACTAAACTTTAGGGACTAAAGGAAACAAACAGGCCCTGAGTAAGGAGGTGATCAAGGGATAGGTCCTAGGCGTAGGATGATACTCTTTTAGTGGTAGACGACGTCCAAGTTAGTAGCAAAGAACCATGGAAACTTTATCAATCACGATATATAATGGTCCAACCCAGGCTTTCGGAGGTCCTCGTTTTATCAATATCGAGATCTACCGGTCTAATTCAGTCTTTCAAAAGTGCTCGTAGGCAGGTTTGTATGTGTCTATATCCATATAGTGAGTGTGTGTGCATGCACATGGTGTCTGCATTTGTAGTGTTTCGTAAAAATTGTTTGGTTAGAGAAAATTAAACTTGTTTGTCTAAACCTTGAGGATAGTTGGCATTCATGGTTTCAGTTTAGAGCATGTTTGGTCAACAATTTTTGACAGATCAGTTCAGTTTGCCTTTATCCTTTGAAGCTTACAACCAACTACATCATGTTGAATCATTAAGACACCACTTTCCTCTGATAGATCAGCAAGATAGTTGGCATTCAGTATGGGGGAAATTTTCAACCTCAAGGACCTACAAATTTTTGATAGGCAGACACAAAATCATCAAGCCTTCAAGTGGCTTTGAAAATGCTTTTGATAGCCAAAACATAAGGTTTTCTTTTAGCTATGCTTTGAGGATAGGTTAAGCACAAGAAACATCCTAAAAAGAAAAAAAAAATACAGATACAACCTTACAATTGTGTCTTGTGTAACCTAATGGTGGAAGAAACCTCTGTTCACCACTTCCCAGAATGTCCTTTTTGCTACAAATTGTTAGAACCTCATAGGAATAAGTCTCCATATTAGCTTGAACTTACCAGATCTAGTGTACAGATAAGATCATAAGGCAATCCAAGATTCTTTATGATATCTGAAATCTTAATGAGTTGGACAATATAGACTGTCAGGAATGGCTTCGTCTTCAACAATCGGCCTGTTCGTTTGAGCTAAAAAGCCGTTTCGGCTTATAAGCCAACAGTATTTGCTTCTTATATAAAATCAGACGTTTCTACAGTATTTTAATTTATCAGCTGGCTTATAAGCAGCGCCGAATAGCAGGACTTATATGCCAGCTGATAAGCCAAAATACTATAGAAATATCTGATTTTGTGTAAGAAGCAAATACTATTGGCTTATAAGCCGAAACGGCTTTTTAGCTCAAGCGAACAGCTCGAATATTCAACCAGAAGTTGAGCTTGCCAGAGAAGTTTTTTCAAGGAAATAAAGCTTCTAACCCTAAGGGCCAAAGCAACGATTCTAATTTTTGACTTATAGATCCAAAATCGGTTGTAACTCTCCTTTTCAAGTTTATTTTCTTTCTTTTGTTTTTTGTTTCTTAATTGGTTCTCTGTTTGTTTGTTCTGTTTACTTTAAAAATAAATTTTTGTAGGGGCTCCTGCCCTCCAATTTCGTTAAAAAAAACTTGAGGATCCTTACGAGGTAGTTTGGTTCCCAAGCCAAGCTTGCAGTGTATGATCACAGTAGGAAACCAGTTCCACAGTGACCAAACTAAGACAGGCATATAGTGATATAAATATCCATATAAGAACCGACATCCTCTAAAGACGTAGTACAAATACAAACAAATAAACGATAATCACAAACTGCAAGCATAACCTCGTCCGGATATGTGTACCTTTAATTACAAATCAACAACTCTCAGGGGCCGCCGGGCCGCAAGTGTTTTTATTTACCGTCCACACCATATATGCAGTGTCGCCCGCATGTACGACTTCATATACACAGACACACAACCCAAGTCGATCGATCGGGGGTACTCGTCGATGTCGACTCAGCTATCCTTTATTCAGTCGTGACCGCTGCTGATGCTCGTTTCGCCGTGGCCCCTGCCGGGGCTAGGACCGGGATTCGTCGGCGGCAAGCCGCTGAGCACGGGCGCGCGCTGGTGGGCGGCGGCACCAAAGCGGCCACCCTTCAGCGCCGGTGGCGTGTCGTACAACGAGGGGCGCCTTGCCGCGCCCCGCGCGCAGTGAGCCGTGGGCAACGCTTGGCTCATCAGGAGCACGAGCAGGGCCATGGTGAGCACAGGAAAGGTTGAAGAAGACGACTTGGCCATGGAGTTTGGCCCCACAGCAGGATTATAGGGAAGGAGGTGTTTTGCTTCTACCACTGGATATGCTGGTTGATGAGGGAGTTGTTGAGCAGGGGGCAGGCCATTGAGGTCCCTTATATAGGCGTTGGGCGAGACTGCATATGGTTATTGCGGCAAACTCAATCAGATGTGGCGCCTCTGAATTTACTTTAGGATTCGTGCCGTGGCTAGCTGGGAAGTGTTGGAATTTTAATGGACTTGGCCCAATAATCAAAGAAGAAATTCCTAATGAATCTCAAAGTCTCATTTATGAGAGCAAGAGGGGAAATGGAGACTCTTTAGTATCACCTAGTTGTTGAAATAGAGGTAGCCATACTTAAATATGAAAGTCCTCTCCACTTCCTCAAGTCTTTGTGAGGAGGAGAAAGAGAAGCCCACATGTGCTCGCTCGCCTCGCCAGGGCGAAAGGCCATGGTCTCCTTTTGCAGTTTTAGTTTTTTGTTCCTTGGCCTTCAAGTTGCAGTCCTAAACTGTTATAACAAACCGAAAGTCCTAAATCGATGTGGATCGTTATCGCGACACGAAGTTGGTTGGACACGACTATATAAGCAACCTATTGGCCACACCAAAACGCATCTAATTGAGCTAGGGTTTTTGTCTCTTCCCGTTGTTGCGTCGATCGCTTGCGTGCACCAGCGACCAGGCAAGTAGGTCTCCGGAACCCACGTCTTTGCGATCCTGCACCGGAGGAAGACAAATAAGGTTTTTGGGAAGTACTCTTCGAGCGTCTGCTCCAAACTTTCGTGACGGGTAGTCTAGCATCCAAATTAGGCGGCCCTACGTCCAGGCGTATCAGTCGTCAGCTGCTTCAAGAAATCCCTCCACCGCTCATTGATGACCTCAACCTCACGCTCGACAACGTCAGCCTGACATCATCACCACCTCTCATCGATGACTTCGGCGATGACTTCAATGTCAACGATTTCGACGTCGACTTCGAGGATATCGCTCCATCACCACCGTCGACCACATCTACACCACCATCAACCGCATCTAAAATCGGTTGTTATAATCCTCGTGATTAGATCTTTTCGTTCATACTATCGAATCCATCTGCTGTGCAATCCATGTCTATTATGTTTATGCTATGGAATATGTAATATGCGTGACTAATCTAGTTCATCTATATGTTATGATTTATGTTCTAGTTGGTCTCAAATGAAACGAGGCAGATTAGGCCAGGAGCGGCTTGAAAGTTGGGGCGACTGAGGGTCCATTTCACACAGTTCTCGGCTCTAGCTTCACTCTTAGCTTATAGAGAGTCCTGTAAAACATTTAAAATACAACTGAATTTTTTAGAAAGCTGTCGACAAACACTTCTCCATTTATGCTACGAGTTGAGAACTTAAAAAAAAAAATCTACTCTGCATTCTTCTTGATGCTCCCCATTCTCCTGGCACAGAAATCATTTTAGAATTGATTCTTCTTAACCTAATCTCCACCTCGCTATCTCATGAGAAAGTCTTCTTGAGAGAATAAAAAAAAAGTAAAGATCAAGATTCGAGAAGTGAAGCTCTACCTTAAGCGTACTCTTGGTGAACAGAACTTACCTAGCGTAACCTTGTATCTTATAATACACTAGTTATCGAAACTATTCTTATCTGCACAGCTGCCGGTAAAGCGTCCGGTACATCTCCACCTTAGCGAATGCAGGTTTGTTTGGCATAAAAATCTTGTGCAGCGGAGACCGCTAAAGCAGCCGCTACACACCTCTATGCGCCATATTTGGTGCTGCCGCAGACGTACTTTAATGGCTGACGCGACGGAGGGAGGAGAGAGGAAAGCATGCAGCCATGGGTCCCACCATTTGAAGCAACGAAAAAAATGTTATAACTCACAAACCAAAAACCCAAATAAAATCTCGATTGCACCATTAAATTTGTTTCAATAAATCCTTCAAAACAAGATCTCACATGGATATATCTGAATAAAATTTATAGAAAATGACAAGTGGGGGCCATAGTATAGAGTATGAGATATAAAGGATGATGGGTGCGGAAGAAACGTGTATAGAGGAGAGAATCTTGATGATCATGATGTATAGAGTATGAAAATAAAGAATGATGAGTGCGGATAGCCTAACCATTTACCTCCTCTCTTCCTCATACCTCCAGATCCTATGCAGACGGTGTGCTTGTGGCTTGGGTGTGCAAGCTTTCACCACGGCACGGGAGGTCCACAGTGAGCCGGAAAGCGTGGTCCATGACGACGCGTGAGGAGGTCTCGTGGGTGGAGAGCAAGGCTGGAACTTTGGTTCCCTTATCTAAAAATATATGCAAGTTTGTTCGGGTTTGGCAAAGACAAATCGCGGGCTGTTTCTTCCCCTGCGCGTGCTCCCGCGCGTCGCTTTCCGCCGCCGGTTTTTTTCCGCGCGTCCCCTCCCACCGCTGCTTGTTCCTGTACGCTCGACTCGGCTGGTCCACAGGGTATCGTCGTCTTCATCAACGCCGGTGTGGGTTGAGGTAATCCGTGGATCCGATGTCCCAACTATTTATCTGTATTTATCTGCGCCCAGGAGAGACGAGCTGCAGGCAGGCATCCAGACAGGCTTCCTTTCCCGTGACAAAGAAACTGGCGGCGCGCTACAACGAGCGGCGCGTGACCACGCGAGACGAGCGACCATGGGAAAAAAAGCGCCACCAAATAATATGAGGGCCCAAATATTTTGTTTTTGTCAAGTCTATAATGGGGAACCGTTGGAGATTGACTCTTTGAACCTTTGCTATTTTGTTTGAGTCTTGGCAAACTTCCAATTTTACCGAATAAAATATGCAAAACCGTTGAAGATGCTCAGGGTTACCTAGGATTTAACGTCGCCTACCACTACAAGAATAGTGCTGTTAAATTCTGAAATAAATCTAGAAAAATATGAACACCTATATTAAGCATGAGATTTGAACCCGGGTAGATAGGTTTAACCACAATAAATCTAACTAGCTGAGCTACGCTTAAGATATCAAGTATATACAAATATAAGTATACAATATAAATGAATGGTCAGAAAAAAGAATGCAAAACAGCATAATTTCTACTTTTGAACTCAGAAATATATTATCTCTTAATTTCACATGATAAAGCAAAAAAATATTTGTTCTATAACTACAAGTGAAAAAGACGCAGAAAGATACCTATGTGAGGGGGAAAAAGGACAAGAAAAAACGTACTGATACTTTAGCAAAGTCCAAGATTTCCCCACAGTTGACGGTGCTACATTAGCAGGAATAATCAGATGAGTTTCTTTCTCTTATCTCTTGTATAAAAACAGGAGATAACGCTATTCGAATCTTTTCCATCCTCGTCAAAGAAAGGTGTTGGGTTTATTTAATTATTTATACATTGTGCAAAGGTCATCATCCTACTACTCGTACTTGATGCCAAAGCCCTGCAATTGGGTACTTATCACTCGCCACTGGGGTTACAAAGTTAATAAAAGAACTTAAAACGAATATTTAGATCTCTAAACAATTCTTAGGTAAAATATAGCCAATATGGTTTTAAAAATTAAAATATCCATGTTGCCCGGTATTGAGTTGGAAGGGTCTTTCAAATTCAGCAGCTACCTCAGTGGGTCGTCGGACTTTACTCTTTTAAATAAAAAATCCAATATAACTATATTAAAGTAATTTATCATTTGATGACACTAATTATAGATCAAAGATAACAAAAACTGAATTTTCTAAATGCAGGCACGTCATACATTTCTTGACAGATGGCATACGTACGTAAATAGAAAAGAGACTAGTGTCAAAGTAATAACAGCGGCATATATAGTTTGTGACCGAGTTAAAATACTTGCGTGACAGACATGGTAAGCGTCGTCCACGGTGCACCCAGTTCTGGTAAGAACCATCACGTGCTGAGCTGAGCACACTGTCGCACGCGGGGAAGCAAGCGGAGCAAAGTCAAGTCCGATCCGGCATGCCGACCTCCAGCCAGGATCCTGTCCCGTTGCCCGCCCACAGGGCCACAGGTGTGGGGCTCTGTTGGTTTTTTTTTTTTTTTTGACAAGAGGGGCTCTGTTGGTTGCTGCTACGCCTACGCGGGAAACCACACCGGCGCTAGCGAGCCGGAAGGCCACGCGGCACCGACCGAAATGCGAATTGGTCCGCCTCTGCCTCGGTGACGTGCCGCCGCGGATTCTCCCTCCCCTCCTCCCCTCGCGGCATGCTCTGCCCCCGTTGCCCAGATCAGGGGGAGGCAGCAGGAGCAACGAATTCTTGCACTGAAATTTGCAATGCAATCCATGGTGGGAGGGGAAAGGCAGGAGAAAAGAAATGAAGCGCATTTATTTGATTCATTAATTAACGCAGAGCGCAGTCTTAGTAGTACTGGTCTACTGGACGTCGCCGTCTGTTCGCGCCGACGCGCCAAGCCTTCGTCTCCTTCCGCCGGATCGTCTGTCTCTTCTGTTCCTCGGCCTCCGTTTGCCGTTGCGCGTTTTGTCTCCGCGCCTAAGAAAGCAAGCCACGCAACCGAGATCCTTAAAGGCAAAGAAACTCGGCGCCATTTGCCCATTTATGCTCGCGCGCCCGCAAAAAGATGCTGCAGCCGCGCTCGCCTCGAGAGCCCACCGCCATGTCCAGCTCCGACGACATGGCGGCGTTCTACGACGCCTGGTTGCGCCGCGAGGAGCAGATCGTGGCCGACCTCACGGCGGCGCTCGCGCTCCCGCCGCGGCGCCGGGGCGACGCGCTGGCGCCGCTCGTGGACGCCGCCGTCGCCCACGTCGCCGCCTACTACGAGCACAAGTCCCGGCTCGCCGACCGCGACATCGTGGCGGCGCTCGACCCGCGCTGGCTCAACCCGCTGGAGCGCACCTTCCTGTGGGCCTGGGGCTGGAAGCCCGCGCTCATGTTCCGCTTCGTGGAGACCGGCGGCGGAGGAGGCGTCGGCGCGGGCATCGGCGTGCGCCCCGAGCAGCGGCGCGCGCTGGAGGAGCTCCGCGCCGCCACGGCGGCCGCCGAGCGGGAGGTGGACCTGCAGGTGGCGGCCGTGCAGGAGTCGCTGGCGGGCCCAAGGGTGCTGGACGCGCTGCGCAGGCAGGCCCCGCGGAACGGCGACGCCGACGAGGCCGTCGCGGTCGTCGGGCGCTCGCTGCGCGTGCTGCTCGCCGCGGCCGACGCGCTGCGGGACCGCACGCTGCGCGGCGTCCTCAGGCTGCTCGCGCCGGACCAGGCCGGCGCGGTCGTCGCGGCCATGCTCAGGTTCCACCTCGGCGTCCGCCGCGCTGGCAGCGACTGGGGCTCCGGCCACGGCGCCGGCGGCCAGCGGCGCGCCTAGTGGCTTCGTCGAACATATGCTGGCAATAAGAGAAACCCGAGAGATTTTGTGACCCTCATGTGTTTTTCTTCTGCATTCAGCATGTCATGCGAACAGGAACTGTTCGCGAGTCAAGAGTCCAGGGTCCAGCGTCATCGTGTGTCGTTAGTCATGGTCTAAGAAGTTCATAAACCCATAAGCATCTTCCCTTTAATTTGTTCTAGAAGTCAACTAATAAGATAAACCGTCTGATTTAATATAAACTTAATTTAGAGTAAAATTCACCACCGGCCCTTAAACTTGGCAGTCGGTGTCATCCCGGTCCATGATCTTGTAAAGTATTAACTGTGGGTCTCTAAACTTGGTCGGCAGTGTCATTTCGGTCCCTGAACTTGTAAGGTGATCACCGTTAATCCCTAAATTTGGTCGACGGTGTCATCTAGGCCCCCAAACTTTGTTTTAAGTCTTATCTGAGTCAAAATAAGATAATCTAAAAACTTTATTTAAAAAATAATTCATAACTTTGTCATATAAACTCAAATAAAGATAATCTTTATATCAAAATTGTAGCACTCGACGTGATCTACAACGTACAGTTGAATTTTTTTTAAATTAAAACTATTTAGGGTCCCAAGTGAACAGAGTGAATCTAATTTGTCACTGCTTTACACCTAAGGTTCTATTCCCTTCCTGATATTAAAGCATTGAGTTTGTCCCAAGTTAAATCACTTTAATTTTCATCAAATTAATACAGCTCAAATAGGTAAACGCTCAAATAGGTAAACTGTAAGAATAAATTTCATAATAAGATATCTAATAATGCTCATTTGAAAACATGCTGGCATGGTCGTGAAAAAAAATGCTCATTTGACATTATTTCCAAAATACAATATATTTTATGAAAGGTTGACTTAGCACAACTCAAAATACAATATATTTTAAGATGGAGGAGTATTAACAAAATTTCATGTCTAATAGGTCAGTCCATGGTTTTCTTGGATGAGACGGATGTCAATCTGTTCCTTGAGCATGGCCTTCTGCCATAGAAGGCTGAACATGTCGGACAGAGGGAGATGGTGGCGAGTCGAGGTGGTGATGAACCATTGCTAAGTCAGTGTATCGAAGTTGTGATGAAAAATCTAATGATATTTATTTGGTATCATAATTGTTATTATTTTATTATTATATAATTTGGTCACACTTAGATATTTTGACTTTTCTTAACAAAAAAGTTGAAATAACTTATAATTTTATATGGGGGAGTAGTTTGATTACCAAAGTTTACCGTGTAGCAACCGGAAAGAGTGATGACTTGTCACTACTCAAAACATTGTTTGTATGGCTAAGAGATCATGCAAAACAGAGTAGCCACTGTACTCTGTCATCCTTCTTTCAGCAAACTATTTTCATCTAAACTTCCTTTTGAACTAGTGTGAAAATAAGCACTGGACGGACTGAAATATCTGTTCTCGTAACTTTCTTTTGCCCCTCGGTAAACTAGCGATATGACAATTTATAAGGTATTTGATTTTTTTGACATTAAATTTCACTATTTGTCTTATTCAAAAAATTTTATAAAATATCATTTCTTTTGTCGTAGCTTACTTTATTAGTAAAAGTTCTTCAAGAATGATTTAAATTTTTTCTATTTTTGCATAATTTTTTTAAATAAGACGAGTGGTTAAACTTGGAGTAAAAAAAGTTAAATGTCTTATAATTTGGAATGGAAGAAATACTTAGCTGGTTATACTTCTTTTCCTTATGGTCAGCAAACATGTATATCAATAACGAGCGTTTCAAATGGCTCCAACTTCTCTAATTTTTATTGAAAAATAGTTCCTCTTATAAAATGTTTGGTAGGTTGCCTCTGAAGAAACCAGAGTCAGAGCCAGGGCTCATCAGGATAAAGTGTGCATATATATGGGTGTATATTTGTGTGTACATGTATTCCTACTTAGAAAAAGACATATTCTTCTACCGTGGTCGTTCTTTTCATTCTTCTACCGTGGTCGTTCTTTTCCTAGGAATCTTGTTGCTAATCTTTCATATTTTTTGGTAAAGCATCCCCAGTTAAGTACAACCGAATTGTTTTTAGTTACTTTTATTTGTCTCGGATTAGGATTCTTTGGTAAACATTAGATCGAACATATGTGAGTATATGTGGAAGTGCTCTCCAAAAGAACAAAATTCCTTTCCAAGTTTTTTTTTTTTTTGAGTAAAAATTCCTTTCCAAGGTCATTAGCGTGGCCAGCTAGCGCTGGCATCTCCATGAAAACAGTAGTACACTTAATAACATATATCTTAGAATGTGCCGTACATTTTTAAAAAAATGGAACATGTCTTAGCTTATATACTCACCAATATCCAAGGTTCTATTTGAAAACGTAGGCATTCTGTCATGTGGATTTCTGTTTCCCCTAAAGACCTATGAATTTGGACAGAGACCATATATATACAGATGTGGATGGGATAGCTAAAATGGTTGTGTAGTCTTCCCCCTATGAAGAGAACTTCTTTAACTATCTAGTAGCAAATATGTCCATGCTTTGCTAAGGAAAAACATTAGTATAGTCATAATAAGTAAAAGGGTGACTAAATGAAATAAAATTGTGAGCGTGTTCCATGTGCAATATATCTATCTAAGTTTAAGTCCTCAACTTGATAATGGTGCTAATGTTTTTTATACTTATTCTAAGATTTAATGATGTTATTCTTTTTTGCAACAGGCAATGTACCTATTGATAGCGTCAATCTTGATATTTTTGTCGTCTAGCTCAATCCATCGTAGATACTCATAGTGATATGATGTACACATGTGTTTATAGAGATGAGTGTCTGAGTATACCCTCTTTTAATTTATGCGAGCATCTATGTCTATATTGAGTTTCAGAAAAAAGTTATGATGTTAAATGACATTTATGAGTATAATTAGAATTTATGGGGTTGAAAAATATAAAAATTCTAGTAGAATGATTGATTTTAAATTAAGATGAATTTACTAGGAAAAATCAACGGAATTGGAGTTTGCGGTGGTTTTTTTCAACATTGGCTGTTAGCTTAATTCTAGAAAAAATGAAATAGAAATTCCAATTAATGGGTTATGGATTTCATGCCTAGATTGGTGTTGGACTTCATGTAGCACGGCTTGGCTGTTGCCGTTTTGGCTCATAACAAATAGCGTAGGGAAAATGCATTGGGAGATTGGGACGGCAAGTCGACGACTCTCTGCCTGCAATAGGCGGCGCCGCTGTAACATGCACCAAGCTCACCTGAGCTTCACCGATATCGGCTTTCAATACATCGGTTTTGGATTTGAGGTCATTAGAAGAGAGAAGGGAGAAGATGACAGATTCATTCTGTATGGCTAGAGTGGAATGGCCATTGTTACAATTCTAGAGCTCATGGAGTCTCCTAGGATTTGATTCATACATATGGCTAAGTATCAATTGGGGCTAAAAATTAGCTTAAATTAGTTGTGGTTGGCAAGCTAGTTAGATAAAACATTAGTCCACCTGTAAGATACATACACTATAGTTGATTTTAACTATTTTTAACCTGTATAAATTTTTGATAACAAATGCTTTATTAATTTTAACATCATTACGTCGAGACAATACAAAAACTGTATAGGTAGGGAGAGATAGAGATTCCATCAAATAGAGGTTCCATCTGCTTGCCTGCTTGCCGTTATGCTATTACCATTGCATGCTCTGCCTCGCACCGACGTTACCCCTCTGCCGCCTCTAGATTAATTTAGCGTTGCCTCTCCGTGGTTGAGAGGGATTATGCTGAATAGAGCAACATGACAGGGAGAAGTAGTAGAGCTATTTATTATGGTCCAAGCCACCTTCCTCCGTGTAAAGGTGTCTTACCTCTCTATTTTCACCTAATATTATGGACCAAGACGCCTTCCTCCCTGTAATATCGAGCAAATGAAATAATCAGTTTTGCACTTGTTTCTAGTTTGCTCATTTGCAACAGCTTGCTAGGCAAGCTTTGGTCTTGTCATTACTTAGCCAAATGATTCCTTTGCCACTCTTCAACATTTAGAGCCTAGCTTTACATTTTAAAGCCTAGCTTTATTTGCCTTTTTCATGGAAATTCTTGTCATGATGTATTGGTCCATTTGGTCTGTCCACAATGATCTAATTTTTATAGTTTTTTCTACAAATAATTTTCATAGATATTCAACCTTGTGTATAGAGATGCATAGCTGTTTTTAAGAAAGAATTTGCTCAAGTTATTCTTAAAGCAAAGGCACAGCTCAACCACTCATTAGTCAATGGCTAGAAGTCTTTGTGTAATTTTGCTTATTTTCTTTGTTTCTTTTTTGTTTTCATGAGACCATGTGGATTCCTGTTCTCAAAAATTTTAACATTAAATTTTTTGGACGGATATAGAGATGGTGGTATATGACAAATGGAGAGTCAGACGCCATTATAGTTGTGATGCGGATAAGTGCCCACCGTAGTATAATTTAAATAAACACATTTCCTATAGTTCAGACGTCTACATAATTTTGTTTTTGTTTTTTATAGAAAAAACTGTCATTTATTAATTTTCATTTGTACTAATAGATCTGACCGTTGAATAGAGATCTGGTGGTTGTTAGCTGTTGCATGAACAAAAGCTATATTCCAGACACCTGAAAAAAGTACTAATAGAAAAATCGAAAAATCGATCACCTAGGAAGAACAAATCCAGCTTTGCAGCTGTGTAAAGAATATATATGTGTGATGAGTGAAACACAATATTGGATCGCATCTACTACTGCCTCGTCAAAAAGAAAGAACAAATAAAAGATCATCTACCATATTAATTTTGTTCATACAGAAACAAATAGTCTTTTTGTGTGAAACTTTCAGAAAAAACTGGCATAACGCCAGGAAGGGGGTCTCCACTAATTTCATAGTACAATCATTAGCCGAAAAGTGCGTTCGTTCAATCTGTTGGTGAAAAACTTAACTTTTGTCGGCTGTTTCCGTCAGTTCTCTCTTTCCTTGGAAAAGTAATATCCAGTTTGGGGGCATCCATGACAATATTGATCAGACAAACACTTTTGGCTTCTTTAGGTTCCAATTAATTTAAACAATTAGCAATGATTACAGAGATATATTATCAGTATGCCTGTACTGATTAGAATTTTTCTATCCTCAATTGAGAACATGAAGCACTAGAATTTCTGCAAATGAAAAAGAGCATAAGAGAGTAAAGGGAGACAAGCAGTGCTATAAACTAGTAATAAAATAGGAGAGATGGTAAGAAGGGGATCTTGCGTGCATGCAAGCAGACGATATTGACAAGCATTATACATTGCAAAGAGAAGGTGGGTTAAGCCTAATCCACCTTCCCTTAAGACTCAGTAAAAATAAAAAATACTGGCAACATTTTTTAACCGTCAGTGTACATACATGATTTTGTTGGTGGTAGACTTAATAAAACTGCCAGGAAAGATACATTTACAATAGCGGTGTTCTTAACCTAGCACCACTACATATAATTTGAAATTTATTTTGAATTTTTCAAATGACCTTGGATAGAGAAATAATCTAAACCAAAGTTGTAACTTGAAATGATTTACACCTTTGTATTTGACTACTTTTTCATTTGAAATCTTTTTGGAGTCTAGAAATTATGTTTAAAGATTAATGATTTTGAAATTCATATTTTTTAAAAAATATTGTCAAATGACATTGGATAGAAAAATGATCAAAAGCAAAGTTGTAGGTCTCAATGATATATAAAACTTTATAGTTGAAACTTTTTTTTCATTTTAATCGGTTTAGTGCCTGAAATCTCTATTTTAAAATCTGGTGGAATGAATATTAAGGGAATATTTCTGCTATTAAGTTAGCAGTAAGTTTGGGTGCAGTGATAAGAGGTTGTTATACGTGAGGCATGAGGTTATGAGTTTGACTCCTGCAAACCACTTATGCACATGAAAATGAAAAAAAAATACTAAAAATCATGTGTGGCTTCTTAATGCGCGCCTCCTTGGATAACTTTTTTTATATTTTTTAAGGCCCATCTGCAATTTCTGAAAAAAAGATGTATAGTGTTTCTGATGAAAATGAAAAAAAAAAATACTAAAAACGTGTGTGGCTGCCTAATGCAGCCTCCCGGATTAAAAATATTTTTGCTATCTGTTCCAATTTGCAATTCCTAAAAATAATTTACACTTGCCAGTGTATATCAATTTGTAGTGACGATATTCCTAAGAAGCAATCAATAAATATTTGCAGTGGTGAATTCCTAAGAAAACAACCAAAATATTTTACGGTGGCAATTCTTAGGTGACGCCAATAAAGTTTGCTCATTTTTACTGGCATTTCATCTTGGCGGTTGGCGGTTGGTAAAAGGACTAGTAAAAATATAAAAAATACCACTAGTAAAAATAGTTTCTTTACTAGTGAACCCGACACTCGCAGTGGTGTTGGAGTATGTGTTGAAGGAGGACGCAATGGCATTTTACAACAGAATTGTGGGAGAGAACTTCGTCCGTGACTTCTGCAGAGTGGTGGGCGGATCATGAGAGTGGATGACCTCGACAATGGCGACGACCAGCTGACGATGTAGGCACGAGCGCATGCTGGCTGATTCTAGCAATTCGTCGATCACGCGCTGCCTCAAATCTGCTTTCCCTTGCATTGGATCACTCGCTGGCTCAAACCTGCCTTTGCCTTTCTTTTGCCATGGTTTGCACGTTCTAAGCCATCACCTCATCCAAGTCTCTGAACACGGCCGAAATCATTGCACGACGGGCGTCGGACAAACGATGGCAGGATTGTTCCTCACCGGAGCACTCCTCGCCGTCCTCCTGGCGCTGCACAAACATTAGCACGACACGCGCCGCCGACGTGTTCCTGCAGCGCCCCCGGCCGTTGACGTCCTGTACACCTCACAGGCTCACACACAAACAACGCACGGACACAGCTAGCCACGGGAACCAACCGTCGCGTCGGATGGCTCAAGATGCGCCGCGGTCAGTGGCGACCCTTCAGACGTCTCCGCCGAGTCGGAGGCCCGCGCCACGTCCAGCGGCCATTCAACGGCGCCGGACGAGAGCCCACGTAACGTGAGCCACGCCAGCGCAGCGCAACACTGCCGGCGTTCGAAAGGCTTCAGGCGTCCGTCCCTAAAACTGAAAAGAAAACCGTTGCCGAGCCAGCCGGAGCAGTGGTGCTATATTGTGGTGTGGCCCTGTTTTTCTGTGTCGCTCCTCTTTTTGGTGGGTGTTGTGTTGCGTTCAGCTTCGGAGTCTCTGACATTGCAGTCTGGTATCTCTTCTCT
Source organism: Chrysopogon serrulatus (assembly GCA_015844335.1). NCBI lineage: Eukaryota > Viridiplantae > Streptophyta > Magnoliopsida > Poales > Poaceae > Chrysopogon > Chrysopogon serrulatus. The sequence continues at coordinate 142,157 of JADLZL010002703.1, forward strand.
CGCACTGTGGAAATCCTAGGTTTTTTTTTTTTTTTTTTTATGGCTTGAAATAAGTGTAGTGTGCTTGCACCTGCTTGTGGAATCTTGTAAATATATGCTTGTGAAATCAGCACATATTCATGTCTGATTTGCAACCCACAACTATTTGTATGCTGATTCTCTTCTTTTTTGTTTCTACATACACAATTTTTTTCTCCAGTGTGGGTGATACAGTGTTGGTAATAACATCATGTGGGATCGATTCATACTAAGATAGCCAATTAAAGAATAGAGATCAATAGTTACATAAGCTAAAAATAAATTTTAACACTCCCCATAAAACACAATGTAATTCCACCTCATTTTAAGTTCTAGACAGAATATTGAATCTCGATTAAAAAGAAGAAAAACACAACCTTGATTGATCTCAAATTTGGCCAGAATAAACTTGATTAAATTTTTTGAAATAACCCAACCGAAATATCACATCAGGGGTCTACCACAAGTTTATCCAATAGCCATGCTATCAGAAGCATATATAAGCAACACATACGCATTACCTATACCAAAAATTTCAATCACCTTGCAGTGCTAATTTCATTTCAAACCGAATTTTCATCACATGATCTTACACACCCTAACCTGCAGTAACACATGATATGTTTTCGGAGTAATACATATGTAATAACAATCCAGCAGCATCACTACATAGGTTACAATATATCAAACACAATGAGGGAAGTAGATACAAAAAATTATCGCCATCATCAATATATTCTAGAACCACCTTTGAAGTAAGCAAAATGTATATCACCAATCAATCTCCTACTTAGCTCGGCTGCAAACCACCCACTTGTATTTGCTACTGAACATAATTTAGGTGATCTATGTCTAATTGGTTCCTACAGCACAACCCCAAAACAGTCACCAACTAATCCTGACTAGATACCAACACGGGACTAACATAAACTAAGCCCCAAAATCAATATTATAAAGCATATTGATACTTGTGCTTGTGTACTATATATAGCAATAATGCAAGTTCAGTGAATAACTAGTGGGTGTCGACCTGTGGTATTCAGTAGGTAGATAGTTTGGATCGAGATCCATTTAGTGTGTTAGGAAGAAGCGGTAATCTGGGTGAACTACTTGCCGCTGGCAAAGCCAGTCATCAGCAGCTTTCAGAAGCGATGTAGTCAACTGCTGCTCATGGTGCTGATTTGACGTCCACAAGGAACCATTAAATTTGTAAGATGCTAGGCCAATCAGAGGCAGTGTGATCTTCCCAGGAACAGCAGCAACTTTATTATTATGGAAGTTATTTGTCTCAGGACACCTGCTTATCATACCTGCTCAACATTGCATATCAATTAGCAAATGGCTCAGAAGTGAATTTCTTCAGGTTAGGGTATGCTAATTTGCATTGTTTTCCACCAAGAAACGCGAGCGCTCACCGTGAGGTGCTGTTGACAATGAATGGAATGTTAAAAAGCAAGCATCTAGATCTTGTAGCGTAGGTCCTGTTGGTATCCGGTATATGGGATACCTGCAATGAACTTTCATTGGTTAAGACAGCTATGTAACTAATGAACCAATAGCTAAAGGAGTTAAAGGAAGTACCAGGCTACAGAAATCCAACTGGCCGGCAGAAGATCACAGCTCTTATGCGTATTTAGATCAGGGAACTTACATGCAAATGCTGAAATCTGTAGGTATTAATAAAAGACAACCATCAGCTAGATTACAAACACTACATTTGGTTGCACAAGAACTGCAAAAGACATACCATATCTGCTAACGGTTGTCTTCCATATGGTGCATCATGCTCCACATATTGGAAAACAGGGGGACGGTTCCTGGTAACTGGACTCACAGTTATCACTGGACAAACTTTCTTGATCAGTGCAAATATTTTCTGCTAAACACTGGGTTGTTTTTCCAATAGACCTTTCATTGTCATTGTCACTCTCATTGCTTACATCACTGCTTGTGTCTGGAGCATTGTCACCATCACTGTCTTCATTAAGGCATCTGCAGCTGAAAAAAAAAAAAAAAAAAAAAGTTCCAAAATATCATAATTGTCTGAGGGAAAGTTGACTATTAAGAGTACAAAATAATAGTAACAATTGATGTATTCATGTATTATTGAAATGACACATTATTTCTAAGATGTCTCTGCTAGTCCAACTCACAGAAAGCTGAAACACAGTCAAGCGTTCTGATTTATTGTTTCATCACTGACTAGTTTCTTTTTATCTGAACAAACCAGTTTAGTGCCCAAATTTTTAAGTAGCACTTCATCACTAGTTGTTGCTAAAGCCAGAGATTACCTCCATTATCTAAAAAAAACACTCCCAAAAACAAACCCAAATAATTATAACCAGAGGCTCTTATTCCTGAAAAAATTAATCAGTGTGTTCTAGGGAAACTGTTGTTTATAAGGTTTGAAACATTTCAGGGAAGTCCAACTCCTTCAAGATAAACTTTCAGCTTTGAGAGAACTCAGAGAAGCCAACAAAAGATTTATCAGCCAAGCTGAAACCTGATGATTCAGCGACTTAAAATAGCAAGCAGTGCAGTAACACAATCAAACTTTCTGTGTCTAACAATTCTCACAGCCTATTTTTTTTAATCAATAATGCAAGCGAAATTCGAAAGAAAGAAGCATAAGAAATGAATTCATCAGACAGACTTCCTTGTCATATATTTTTTTTTTGAGAAATTTGAAAGAAAGAAGCATAAGAAATGAATTCATCAGACAAACTTATATTGCTCACCATTCTCCAGAATAGTCTGGATTAACTTAAATGCTTTTTACGGAAAGGTGATGCAGTTACAGGGTGGGGCACAATTCTTTGATGTGTAGGAGCAGTTTTCATGGTCAGTTCCTTGCACCAGTTTGGGGGTTTACTGGATTCAATGATAGCTGGAATTATAGCTCTCAGGTCAGAGATGCCTTGACCATGGTATTAGATAACTTGATCTGGAAACAGATCTCTAGTGAGTTAGTGAGATGCCAGGAGAATGGTATTACAATTCATGTTCTTTCCAAGCAAGTATAGAGATGCTAATATGCTCTGGTTTTCAACAATATTGTCACCATTAGTGAACCAAAATCAGAACGGTTCTGCCGATGGATCGTTCATCTGATCAGTTCAATCACAACCTATTGTTCAAAGTTTTTTTTGGTGGAACACCTATTGTTTAAAGCTAAGCGGACAACTTTGCATTAGATCCCCTGCTTGAATTATTTCTAGCTCTTGATATATAAAAAGAAATGGTGTAACAAATACAACTAAATTACCCTACAAATATTTAATTCATTCGAACAAGAAACATCCACAGATAGTAATACTGACATTTTACATGTTTAATGCTAGTATCACATGCTGCTGCAAATACATATAATGGTCATTATAATGTTCAATGATGATTTGATGATCCATGCAACAATTACAGCCTCAAATGAATGGTAGCATGCTTGCAGGAACGGATGTTCAATGTTAACCATGCTTTAATATACCAAGCAAGAACATGGGGCTGTTTGATTTGCACTAAAATTTGTCATAAAGTAGCAAAAAATTGGAATGCCAAAATTGAGGTTATAATTGGAACTAAGCCTAGCTCAAATTGTTAAGGGTGTGGATGTAAAGTATGGACCACCCAATTTCAAGTCCACACTGACAAAAATTTAGGTGCCAAATTTCTTAATTTATAGCCACTGACTTCCTCCTATGTTGATCTAGTTTTTTATTTATACAAAAAAAAAAATCAAGGTCACCAATTTTAGTGGCCTTAATATTGGCGAGCTTTGACAACTAAGGTAGCCATAGAGGAGAGCTACCATTACATCTTTTTTGCACTCAACCAAATGGTAGCCAATATTGGTCAAAGGTACCAAATTTTGACTTGACTAACTTGAGCACACTTGGGTCACACAGACCAACACATGCCATAGGACAGGAAGCTCGTGCCACAATAGAAGTACAAGGCCTGATATAGAATAAGAAGTGTACTTTGTTCAGATGCATAACCAAGACTAACTACAGCCACTTGGGAAAAATTCAGACTTGTTTTGAAATGTACTGCAGAGAACATCCAAGCTAGTAATACTGCAAGACGTTAACATTGGGCACAAAGTTAAGATACAAGGCAATGATTACTGAGATATTTAAGCAAGACGCTCATCAATTATTTGAAATTGAAACATATATGTAAAGAACAAAAAAAATTGGTCCTGGTTCAAGAAGAGCACATCAACTAGACGAATCATTTTAATGTACATGATAACATGCACCCATTAGTTCCATACGGCTAGCAAGATCAGAAACGCACGCTCATGGAACATTACGAGATCTTCTTTAATCTTTAGCAGTAGCAACGGTTCAGTTTCTTTGGTTTTAAAATAGAGTTCAGTGTTTCTCGAACAAATACAAAAGAACGGCAACAATCCTTCAAATACGTTTGGCCTAACATATCCAAGTATTGAAAGAATAGAGGAAGTCATTGTCCACAATATCATATCCAAGTATTGACAGAACAGAGGAAGTCATTGTCCACAATGTCAACCCATTCAATGTAGGTATGAGTGAGCCTGTTATACTACCTCTTGCTTGACGGCGGCGGCCGCGACCCGTAGAGCTGGATAGCGGAGAGGAACGGCACGTAGTACTGCACGACGCCGTCCGTGCCATTGAGCAGCAGCGGCACGCCGGCGCCGTACGCGCTCCACTCCCCGAACGCCTCCCACAGATCCGCGAGCTCGTAGTACGGCGCTCCTGCCCGGCACCCCGGCGTGCCTGTCTCCGTCTGCAAGCGCACAAGAACAGCCCAGCCGGACCCCGTCAGCACGTACGGAAACATGCGAGAGGCAAGCAAAGCAAGCGCTGGCGGGCGGACGCACTCGGGGAGGGCACCGCGCGGGCACGCGGACGGCGGTGGAGGCGATGAAGCTCTCGAGGTTGGTCGTAGCAGTAGCCGGCGACGGCGAAGGGTCTCGCCGGAATTCCTCCGGCGTCGGCTTCGCCGCCCCCTCTACCGCCGAGGCAGTTAGTGGCGGATGCTGCCTGTGCTGCTTGTCGAGCAGGTGGCGGCGCGGTGGGGGGCAGTAGTAGCGGTCGGCGGCCGGGGACGCGACGCTGGGGACAGACATGGCTGCTGGCAGCAGAAGCCGCCGGAGCTGGTCGCGCAGCTTCGCCGCCTCGGGGTTAAGGTCCCTGGTGTGCAAGTGCTGGATGCGGTCAAGGAGAGTCGCAGAGGCGGCGGCGGCGGCGTAGTAGTTGGGGGGGGGGACGTGAGAGGAGGTGGGGAGAGAAATAGAGGGAGGGCAAAGGCAAGGCTGCTGCTGCGTTTGCTCTGCTAGTGGTGGTGGTGCGGAAGGAGAGTGGGCGTGCGAATAAAAAAATTTCACCCACGGCCAGGCCACGGGGAAAGGGGGAAGATGGTCTGGATAGGGAGGGAAGGTTGCCGTGGCGTTTGCCGGCAAAGGGAAGTCGTTTTAACATGGATGTTCTTTCGTTCGGCTAAATCAAACATCGACCGTTTGGCTTGGATTTCAGCTGGGATTCATTCACATGTACCCTCTCTTTCTCTGAAAGTTTCAATTTAGTTATCTTAAATTAAATTTTTTAAATTTTAACTAAATTTTTTAAAAAGCTAAAATTTTTAGTATCAAATTAGTACCATTAGATTTATCATATAATATATTTTTATAAGATACTCAATTTATATTATAGATATTGATGCTATTTTCTATAAAATTAGTTAAATTTAAAAAAAAATTTAACTAACACGGATTTTAAGAGTTAAAACTTTCGGGAACAAAGGAGTAAACAAACAACCAAATCGTTGCTTTTCAACAAATTTCTAACAACATTGCTTTCTCGGTTGTCTTGATCCAAATGCTAAGCCAATTCAAACTACCTTGCCATCCACACTGATGGAGTGATGATCAAATCAGTTCAGAAGTAATTGTTAGTTCAATGCTGACGCAAAGTGAATTTATTTTTTACTACACCAATTTTATATTATATAAAATGGGAGAGTATACTCTGGCTCTGAGAATAAGTTATTGTGTAGCTACCTGTATTTACAATAATTTTATACTAATTTATGATAATATGAATGTATATTTACGATAGTTGAGTTACTATAACATATAGAACTATTTATTGTAATGATTATACCACTTAGTAAGAAGTTAGTATAATCTTCTAAATTAGTACAGTAATTATCGTAACTTAAAGTGGCTACTGAGAATAAGTTGCAGAGCAGTAGTTCTAATCTAAATTGGTGTAGTAACAAAATTAACGAGCGGCCAGGTTTTATCAGAGGAAAATACAGGTCAACGTCACATCGGATAATGAATGCCGTGTGAGAACGAGCGAAATCACATCCCATTCGGCTTCACACGGGTGAGGCTGAACCAGCAATAATATAATTCCCGATCGACGACATTGCCGTGCTTCATCAAATTTGGAGGTGGGCAGGAGAAAATCAATTTCAATAACACAGAATGTAGTAATGCAACCTACTAGATTTCTTCTTAGATGGAGATACTAGATGAGATGGTATATAATGAGTTTGTTCTTTGATTTTAGCAAATTGGCTTCATTTCTGATACTTATTATAATTAATCAATTGCAGGTGTTGTAAAAGGATAATGTGGAAATAGCTCAACCTATAGTGCTTATAAACACCCTAAAATGTGGTGGATTTTCAATGACTATGAAGTTGCATAGACTAATTAATTAATTCACCACATTTTTAATGCGGTAAAAGGATAATCTGATTAAAATACTCCTAGTTTGTAATTAATTAATTCACATAGTCCAAACTTAGATAAGGATTACTCAAGGTTATTTTCAATAACTACGAAGTTGTATAATTCACGTGGTGCAAAATCAGGTGTTGTTTTATATTATTTTTATTATGACATATGGGTAACGTAGATGAAGGTTAGCATGTTACTTTAGGTTATTTTTTGTAGTGGTGTAGGTGAATAAGTTAGATATAGATTTAAGGATTTTCTGTAGAATTTTATAATGATAGAAGTGGATAATTTTTTAAAAAAAGATAAGGTATTTATTATTAATAATGATTGGATTACATGCTGTAACTATTTTTTTTTTTGCAAATTTTAATATTTAGAGTACTGGCAATTCATAAGGATGGATGGAAGATTCAATGCACAAGCAAATGGTTGCCACTGGCCAACCCTTGTAGAAAGTTGCCACTGCCAAGTTGACCATTATGGCATTATGCAAAGGATATAAGGTGCAAAGCAGCAAAGATAACTTGATAAATCTGGCATCTCAGTGCTTCTACCAAGGAAACCATGCAGATTATTCCACCTCTCCATATCAAAAATAGGACCAGTATTTTTGTAACTTTGAATATTTGATCGATCTTTTGAGATGCTCCACTCAGCCATCTGCTAGCTGGTGGTATACTTTTCCACTGATGCCACCTCTGTTGTTGCTTCTAGAGTATTTCTTGCTTATTATTCCTTCCCCTAAAAGAAATATATGACGACCAGTCAGCCACTGCTATTTACATATTGTTAACCACCCGTCCCACCCATTTTATGGCTATTAATTTGACAATTGTACAAATGTTGTGGATTATATAACTTCCACGTTGAAATTTGGCATTGGACTCTTGATCTTTTGGGGTACATGAAAACCCATCAAAACTAAAAATAAGTTTGATCCGGTCTGCGATTCCATGCACAGGCTACCAAATAGATTCATACAGGTTGTTTTCTGGCCAAAACCAACTTACCAACGGTCAACGCCATGCCGAGTATAGGACATCCCTTATCAAGTTCTGAACCACCAGTTATGCCATATTATGCCGAATATAGGACATCCTATTCTGAAAGAACACGCCAGATGACGACGATTGACAGCTTGTTGACTAAGTCAAACTAACAATCCTAACCACTGATCTTGAGATCAACGGCACAGGTAATCTCTCTCCCCCCCCCCCCCCTTTGTTTCCTTAAATCTAGGCCAGGTGACAGGTCAACGACGGCCATGGATGCCGCCACAGGCCGATCGCCGATCTCTCGCTCCGGCCCACAATCGACTACGCTGAGTGGTCATGACGGAACCGTAGGGCCATTATGAGGGCCGTGCTATCTACCGACTCTTTTTTACATGTTTTTTGGCATGGCTACCGACTCTGGTGGTGTGCAGTCGCCGTCCGATCCCCCCTACCGTGCGAATGGAAAAAATAATTAAAATCGTAAGCGTAGTTACGTGAATGGGCCGATTTCAGTTGTTGGGCTTTTTTGTCCGACCACCCCCATCCATGTACGGGCTCCCGCCGACCACCCTCCATCCCTTTAATTAATTAATTTTCTTCCTTGCTTGCTTCATTAATTTGGGCTGAATTCAATTGTTTTGTTGGGCCAGACAGTAGACTCGGTAGCAGCCATGCAGTAAAAATATAACTCCTAAATCAAGTATCCTAATTAATATCCAATTGTACCATCGTATTCCTTGCAATAAACTCTTCAAAATAAGATCCAACATGGGACGTTTCAATATTTTTTTTGAACATTTATCTGATGATTAATATATATATATATATATATATATATATATATATATATATAAAAGATAATAGTCTTAAAAATCACATTAATATTGCGTGAACCTTACAACAAAATAGATAATCATATTTACATTATTTGAACATCACATATATAATAATATATAAAAATAAAGTATAGAATATCATATGTATACTACATTAACATCATATATATCATTAAATGTAAAAATAAAAAATAAAAAATAAAATTGGTGAAGTAATTAATTATAGTCAAATAAAAAAAAGAAAAAAAATACTACCCAACATCACAAATTGTAGACATCTTATTAACAATACACAAACATAGAAAAATATAGCTTGTACCATCATTTATATGTTACATGAACATCACAAATATAATAAAATATAGAGAATAATTAAATTACTAAAATAACTATTGAACATCACAAAAATATCCCAGAACATCAATGTATGTATATTAAACATCACAAAATACATCGTAGAATATCACATTTTTACTCATGGACATAAAAAAAATATATTATAAAATATCACATATGTACTATATGAACATCATAAATATTATAAAATTTTAAAAAATAGAATTAATTATTAAAAGTCAAATAACACAAAACAAAATATGAAAAATAAAATATGAATAAAAAATAAAAACAAAAAATGAAAAAATATACACAAAACATAAACAGAGAAAAGATAAAGTAAATAGAAGAATAGAAAAGAAAACATAAAAATAGAAAATAAAACAAAATATAATTAATTAGGTAAAAATACAAAAAATATGAATTAAATAGGGATAAGACTAAAAAGAATGAAAAAGACGAATTAAGGCCACATAATAAAATGAAAAAAAAAAATGAAAATAATTGAATGAAATGAAAAAAAAATAAAATAAAAAAAAGAAAAAATAGAAAAGAAGAATTAAACAACATAAGAAAAACTAAAAAACAAAAGGAAAATAAAAACAAAAATAGAAATAGAAAAGAAAAAAAAAAAGAGAAACTCACATACGGACGTAATGGAAGAAAGAATAATAAAATAAACTAAAAATAAAATATAATAAAAAAGAAGCATCCATATGTACCTGGTGACGTGGAGAAATAAAGGATAACTAGAATAATATAGAATACAATAAAGAATAAAAAATAAAAAAGAATAACAAAAATAAATACTAAATATAAGAAAGAAAGAAAGGAAAAGGGAAAAGGAAAAATAAAATTAAAACCCAAATAATAAAAAATAAAGTAAAAAAAAATAAATATAAGAAAGAAAAAAAAAAAAAGAAAACTATACGTATGTACCTATTCGACGTGTGAGTCGCACAACGTTGGAGTCACAGTTGGAATCAACGTCACAAGTTGGGCTCACCCATCACTTCAAAACGACGTTGGGCTCACCCATCACTTCAAACCGGCCTTACGCTATTTGGGCAAAAAAAAAATAATTAAATTAAATCACCGTAAGGTTAGGCTATCGGACTTATCGCCCTCTATTTCTCTCCTATATCTTTGCCTAGTCAAGCAAGATTCTCTCCTCTATATCTAGTTCTTCCATCCATCCATCCATCCTCTATATTATACTCTATCCACTGTAGAGCCCACTTATCACTTTATCTAAATATATCCATGTGTGATCTAGTTTTGAATGATTTATTGAGACAAATTTAATGGTGCAATCGAAATTTAATTTGGCTTTTTGATTTATGAGATAAAACATTTTTTTTCTTTGTTCAACTAGTGGGGCCCGCCATTTGCCTTTGCCTACTCGACTCCTCTCTCCCGCATGCTCTCAAGCCTTCGCACGCCGGCCCATGGGCCCCGCCTCGTGATAGCGCAGCACCGCACCTTGGCTGTACTGGCGTGTGAAAGGCTATACCGTTCCCTTTTAGAGTCCCTGCTGCAGCGTTTTTTTACGCTACCAGATGAGCTGGCGCGTACCAGACGCGTTTAGCGTCAGCGGTGCAGATAGTCTTACCATAGTGATCGAGCATTTGCCGCCGCCGCGTTTCGAAGGTTCCTTCACTTCGCGCGGCGCCCCGCCGGCTTCGTCGTCATCCCGGGAGGGCACGACAAAGAGATCAACGCCGCGATCTGCGGTGAACAAAGGGCACGGGTCGGTTCGATTGGTAAGCGTAAAATGAACGAAATGGCGTAACGGATCCGGACATCCGGTTCCGTGACGCATCTATAAGATAGTGAAAGCTGCGTCGCGATTCTCGCAGAGGAGGAGGCCACACCGTCCGATCATGATCGGACGGCTCAAAAACTGAGGGGAAAATCGCTTTCACATGCACTGTTCATCAGTACTGTTCATCTACAGGTTTTACTGTTCACGCAAAAATTTGTATGAAAAATATACCCGGAAGATTAAAATAAGTCTTTTTCATTTCCAGAAAATTTCTAAAAAATACTTGAATAAACTAAAACCACTCTAGAGCCTACCAAAATATTTTTGACCTCTTTTTCATCATCAAAAATCTAGAATAATTCAATCGCGTTTTGCTAATAAACTTAAAAAAATTTATATCTCATACATCCTAATTTCTGAATCTCATAATTCTTCCATCAAAAATATTCTAAAATAACACCGTACATATTTAATTTATTTTTCCTATTTTTTCGGTGATTGTTACAAATGTCTCTCATTCGCATTTTACCAATAAGCTTAAAAAGTTTATAACTCGTCCATCTTAACTTCAAATGTAATTATTCCACCAAAAATCATCTAAAATAAAACCCTACATATTCAATTTATTTTTTCTAATTTTCACTGATAGTTACAAATACAAATAGCTTTTTTCTTCAATTATAACATGGTATGACCTAGATCTACAATAAATATGATTACACCCTTTCTGTTTTTAAAACTAACATATATCTATTTGTATGTCGATAGTTTTAGTACAAAATATAATTATATCCATCGTAACTCGAATCTCGTAATTCTTTCACCAAAAATCTTCTAAAAATAAAATCATACATATTCAATTTATTTTCCCTAATTTTTGGTAATTATTATAAATGCCTCTCATTTGCGTTTTGCCGGGCCGTTGGATCGTGGCTCAACACACAGGTAAAAATTGCTTTCACATACACAGTTCATCACGGTTTACTGTTTATCTGCAGGTTTTACTGTTCATACAAAATTTGTATCCGTACCCAGAAATGTACCCGGAAGATTAAAATAAGCCATTTTTGTTTCTAGAAATTTTTTTAAAAAATACTTGAATAAACTAAAACCACTCTAGAGCCTACTAAAATATTTTTGACCACCTTTTCATCATCCAAAAATCTAGAATAATTCAATCACGTTTTGCTAATAAACTTAAAAAATTTATATTTCATACATCCTAATTCGAATCTCGTAATTCTTTCATAAAAAATCTTCTAAAATAAAACTGTACATATTTAATTTATTTTTCCTATTTTTCGGTGATTGTTACAAATGTCTCTCATTCGCATTTTGCCAATAAGTTTAAAAAGTTTATAACTCATCCATCTTAACTTCAAATCTTGTAATTATTCCACCAAAAATCATCTAAAAAAATAAAACCCAACATATTCAATTTATTTTTTCTAATTTTTATTTGATAGTTATAAATACAAATAGATTTCTTCTTCAATTATAACATGGTATGACCCAGATCTACAATAAATATGATTACACCCTTCTCTCTGCTTTTTAAAACTAACATATATCTATTTGTATATCGATAGTTTTAGTACAAAATATAATTATATCCATCGTAACTCTGAATCTCGTAATTCTTTCACCAAAAATCTTCTAAAATAAAATCGTACATATTTAATTTATTTTCCCTAATTACAAATGCCTCTCATTTTGCGTTTTGCCAATAAATATAGAAGTTTACAACTCATTCATCCTAACTCCAAATCTCGTAATTCTTCCACAAAAAATCTTTTAAAATAAAACCCTATATATTCAATTATTTTTATAATTTTTAGTAACTGTTATAAATGCAAATAGCCCTCTTCTTTAATTATAACATTGTACAACGCGGACCTACAATTAATATGATTATATCCTCCTATTTGTATGTCAATAGTTTTATTAAAAAATATAATTATACAACCCCTATAAATAACAACACCGATAAAATAAAACTACAACCAGCGAAGACCGCATAAAATAGTATTCTAGCAATTAATTATGCTAAAGATCAACAAAACTAAATAATATTTACAAATAAATAATTTGTAATTTTTTAAAAAAAATTAGCAATATATAAATAATTAAAGAACTTGAAATTAATATGAATATACATGTTAAAACTTAAATTCATATAACATCAACAATAATAAAAAAAAAATTATATAATGCCTTTAGCCATAAAATAAAGAGGTTTCAAATAGTTTAAATGACACATATTATTTGTTACATTAAAGTTGATGTTTTGAACATTACTAAATAGTCGTACATACAAGTTTTGATAGTCTTATAGGTGCTTTGTTATTTAACTCGATGCCAATTTTATTATAACACGTTTTAAACAAATCACAAAAAAATTCAATTTTTTTGAAATTAACCCATAGTACGTATTTGGTTATTTTATAGAACAAGCCTTAAGAACTGTATATACTGATAAGTTAAATTACGAAAAGGATTGTGTATACTAATGAAATGAAATCACACGGTTTTTTTTTTCTTCCCTCAAGAACTGTATATACCGATAAGTTAAATTATGAAAAGGACTGTATACACCGATGAAATGAAATCACGGTTCTTTTTTTTCTTCCCTCTTCAATTATAACATGGTACGACATGGACCTACAATTAATATGATTATGATCCTCTACTATTTTAAAACTAACATATATCTACTTGTATTGTATGTCGATAGTTTTAGTAAAAAAATATAACTATATAACCCTGTAAGTAACAACACCTGATAAAATAAGATTACAACCAGCGAGAACCGCATAGAATCGTATTCCAATAATTGAATATGCTAAAGATCGACAAAACTAAATAATACCCATAAATAAATAGTTTGTAATTTTAAAAAAAATTCACCAATACATGAATAATTAAAGAACATAAAATTAATATGAATAGACATATTAAACCTTAAATTCATATAACATCAACAAAAATAAAAATTATATAATGTCATTAGCCACAAAATAAAAAAGTTTCAAATAATTTAAATGACACATATTATTTGTTACATAAAAGTTGATGTTTTGAACATTACTAAACAGTAGTACATACAAGTTTTAAATGGCTTTGCAGGTACTTTGTTATTTAATATAGTACATTACCCACTCAATATAAATATACATACTCTAAACCCTTAAATCCTCACCAATATTATTGTAACACATATTAACATTCAAAAAAAAGGAGGGCTACTTTAGCGCAGCAACGCTCGCCCATTTCTAGTGGAGAGAAAAGCGTTGTCGCGTTTTTTTCTCAAAAAACGTTGTCATGTTTCGGCTCGGCTTCAACCTCATTTGTCGCGCCCACTTCGACCGGATCGAGAACGTTGCCTCATATGAGCTCGGTCCGGCATTTTTCGCCGCTTCCGTTGGGGGAGATGAGTAGGGATAGGGGCCGTCACACGGGCCCATCATTGCTTAGAAACAGATGGGTACTTGGCGGTTCTTCTTGCCGGGTCGCGAGGGAAAATGGCTAAGCCACGGGGATGGGCCGGATCTGCTAGAAGGCCGAAAGAAGAAAGATAGGGAGAAGAGAACAAAAAACAGAAGAAAAGGTTTTTCTTTTCCTTTTGATCTAAGGATTCAAACAACTTGAAGTTTGACATAAATTCAAATAAGTTTGAATCTTCTCAACTCATTGAAAAATAAATAAAAACCATGCATCAGCATGCAATGCAACCAGATCTTTTTACAACTTATAATTAATTGATTTAATTTAGAAAATGATGTTTCTTGAAAACTAAATTCCAAACATATTGCTTAAAATTTGCAAAATGAGGAAAGTTATGGCTATCCAAAGGCTATAGTAATAAGTCTTGTGGGGTAAATTTTGAATCCTAGAATGACAATTTTTTTAGGACGAAGGGAGTATTGTAGTGACCATGACACCTAAGGTGGAGGTTGAATTATGTCACTAAAAACTAAGTACCAAAACACTGCTTATATAAATCTACACAAGTTCTATATAGGCATGCACTAGGTTTTTCTAAGTGTTTTTATCTCTATGCAAAAGAGTTTTGGACCCTAAGTTCCCACCCTATCAAGTAATCAACAGGCTATATATATTATGAAGCTAAAGCATGTGTGCACACACACCAAGGAATGGAATAAGTAAATGCAGAAACATAAATGAGTTAGAGAATCTAAACTCCCACACAACAATGTTTTATTGAGGTATCATAAAGCTTTTGCTTTGCACTAGTCATCGTTGAAGCCCCTTACAAGGATGCTATGCAAGGGCCCAATCTCATGGTTTGGGTAACCCTGTGGATAGCTCACATGCCTTAGATGTGCAAGTTAGTCTCCACAATGTCTTTCCCATATCGCACCCGCCGTCTGCACTTGCTGAGATTTGGCCAAAATATTGAGGGACCCATGTCCCTCGTGCACCACCAACGCCGATTCCACAAACTCGGTTCGAGGGTCTCACAAGAGTTACAAGCCTCGAGGAGTACAATACTTGTGTGTCAAACACCGATAGTAAGGATGTATGAAAACCTCACTAAACACTATTCCTAATCCTAAAGCAAGTGCTAAAGAGGCCTCTAACTAGCCTAAGAACAATCCTAGCACTTTTGCTAATTGTCTAATCTTCTCTTAAGCATATCTGGTGGCTAGAGCACAAATTGGTGATCCTAGCTTGATTCAATTATAGGTT
Source organism: Chrysopogon serrulatus (assembly GCA_015844335.1). Lineage (NCBI taxonomy): Eukaryota > Viridiplantae > Streptophyta > Magnoliopsida > Poales > Poaceae > Chrysopogon > Chrysopogon serrulatus. Next base: position 157,550 of record JADLZL010002703.1, read on the forward strand.
CCTTATAAGCTTTAACACCCTCCAAATGGCGAAGTATGGAGGTATATATAGCCCCAACCAACTCAACTAGTCGTTCGAAACAAGGGCTGCCTTGCCAACATGCATCGTGATCCTTCGGTGTCCACCAAAAAACTAGTGCACTCTACTATGCCAAATAGCCATTGCTGCCCATTGCTTAGAAAAATCTAGTGGTTTTTCTCAAGTGGTTTGTCCGGTTCATCACTTAGAAAAAATCGATGTACTATCCAAAGGATTAGGACCTCACTTGAGACACCACGAAGCTCCATTGAAATCTCTAGTGCATAAACAAGAGAGTTCTTGTGCTCCCTGCTTCACTCAACCATCTTTGACATATCTTTGATAGTGCTAACATCTAGTGTGTATACTAGAAGTATGTCATGCACACCTTCTTCATTGCCTCATACATGGGCCCATTTGATTAGTCTAGTGCTCATAGTAGAAAGCTTTCGTGCATCTCTTCGGTGCTCGTGTGAGTGTGTTTCTTTGCATCCTTTTGTCTAGCCTTCTTCTTCTTGATGTCCCGAACTTCTTGCTAGCCTTATAGGATCTTTATGAAAGCTCTTTAATTTTTATTTAAGGTGTTGATTCCTTGACCTTCACCATAGCCTAGCTCAAGTCTATCTTTGCATCTTTAAGACTAATGTACCTCGTATACTAGCAAACATTTTTGGTCATAATGGTTATTTTGTCATTCAACCACCAAAGCAAAATCACTAGGCCCTTTCTAATTTGGAGATTATGTTTCTTACAATCTCCATCTTTTCTTACACATGTGTGGCAAAACCTTTCAAATTATATGGCCCACAAGCACCGACATTGTCCCTAAGACCTCTGGTCTCGGCTATGCTTACGCACCACACAACTTAAAAAGTTTTGTCGGTGAAACCTCGATGACACCACGATCCTCCGTAATCGACTTCTTATAGAGATATTGTAGTATTATTATTGTTTCTATTCAAACACAATAGAGTAGCGAAAGATTTACAAAAGAAGATAACCATACTTGATCAGAGTTTAATTAAACAAAACTTATCTGGGTTTGCGGAAGCAAGAAAGAACCATAGAAAACTTGCCAGAGAACGTCTTAGACGGAAAGTACTAGGTCATGTCAAGCCCACTGGCATGACCTAGTTCTGTAGCACTAGTCAGCACCTGCAACAGGGGTCAAACAAACCCTGAGTATAAAAAGTACTCCGCAAGACTTATCCGATAGAAAAATAGGGAGAAGACTCAGGAATGCTGGTTGATAGGAATCAAGGTAAGGCTTTAGCAAGAATCAAAGATATCTTTGCGGAAAAATGACTAATGTTGATCCTTACTATTGATTCTTATGTGATATTTTCATTAAGCATTAAGCTATCCATCTAGATTATCCTAGTCTATAGCAAACACTTGTCAAACAAGTAACGATTTCAAAATGTTCTAGTCCTAACAACTTCCATCATTACTATGATGCCGACACTTGGTCAAGTCTCCCATATCGTGGAGCAACGACGATTCAAATCTGTTGATATCCATTAACGCCCATCGAATGATCCGCAAACGCATGGATACCGTTGTAGCTTTATTTAAGTATTCTAGGTTTTATTCCATTGAGAAACATGTGAGATCAACTACGGTCTAACTTAACTAGGGGGGTAGCAATAAGGTGAAGATAGATACTAGATTAAGATAGAACTAGGGTAAAAACTAGGGGCGACAATTAATGTGGTTGAGAGCAAAGAATCAAGGTTGATGATAATAGAGAGAGTAGAGAGGATAACTATAGTTCTCTTCTTCTAACTTAGGCAAGCCTATGTCTTCTATTGCTAATCGGAGACATTATATAAGGAGAGACACCGATATAGGATGTTGATCTCCTTAGCAACCACGTCCCTACTTATCCTATAGACGGAGGTGGATAACGTGGTCGTCACCCCGACCACCACCGGAATATAGGGTGCATCCACTATTATCCTAAGCCTAAGCACCATGCTTACACCTACGATAATACTCTAATCCCTCTAGAACAGGAATAAAGCACTCAAAGAGAGTCGTAATCTAGATAAACAATAAAGGCTCGTATTAGAAGTTGATCACCAGAGACATCCCAGGAGCAAGCTCAAGTAGAGCTTGATTCCACCAAGGTACAATCCATAGAGAGGGCACCGACAGGCCGGCACCTCCTCCTAACTCTTTCCTCACTCTCCATCTCACTATTATCTAAAAGACTAGATCCTAGAGAGGACTAATCTTCTCTTGATAGCTGGCCCTCGAGAGGTTATCCATTCAAGGGACACCTCTTGATTAGAGTTTCAGAGAATAGCAAATGAATGTGTGTTGCCCTGGGGGGTCCTGCCCTCCTTTTATAGCCTGGTGGGATGAACGTGAGCCCTTGGATCAAACCGACTTTGGCGAACGGCTGAGATTAAAACCCTAAGGCGGTGGAGCACGTGGGCCAAAGCCGGGCCCATTTGAGGCCGGGCTAGACCCGGCCGGGTGGGACCGGCCGGTCCCCTCCGGCCCGCTTTTGCGGTCCGCTTCATCGTGGTGTCTTCTTACGCCTTCTCGAGTCCTCTAGTGCGCCCCATTTGTGGAATTGATATCTTTTTATCCGAACTCCGAAAAAGGCAAATGATATGTCTGCTTTTGATTGTCTCGATGAGCTCTTCGCAATGGTGTATTCCGATTCATCATTTGAGGTGCTTGTAATCTGTCATATTGATTCTTTTTGATAGCTTTTCCGATATGTACACAGAGAAAGAAGGATTCACCAAAACTCGTGGAATTCCATTAATGTGAACCCTAAGTCTACTGATGATGATCATAAGTGTGCCTCTTTTCAAGACTTAGTTGACGGGGTAAATTTGGTCATTTATAGCCGTCAACAACACCCCCACACTTAACCTTTGCTAGTCTCTTAGCAAAGCTAAGCTTAGAAAAGCTATTGAAAGATATGTATAAGCTCAAGCATTGTAACCATCTTGATGTAACTCCTCTAAGTATACATGTATTTAGACAAAAATTCTCCTCCAAGCTTAAGC